>OY829913.1:126414215-127014215 GCA_963691935.1 Nephrotoma guestfalica | reverse complement strand
TGCACCCTTACCATGTGCAACATGTACAAGACCTGTACCTGCTGACCATGAAAAAAGGGTGCAATTTTGTCAAGAAATACCGTGCCGATGCCAATTTTTTAACAACATTTTATGGAGTGACGAAACATTTTTTAAAATCCAAACAAGTGGGGCGTAGTCGGATAGTCGACGGAAAATTGATTGGCCCATTTGAACTCCCACGTCGGATCAACGGGGAAGTCTATCTAAGTTTTCTACAAAATGACTTGGATGAAATACTTAATGACGTTTCACTACAAACACGTGGAAATATGTGGCTGCATCATAATAGAGCTCCCGTCACTATACACAAGTAAGAGGCAACTCCTGAACGTTAATTATCCAAGCCGCTGGATTAGAAGAGGAGGGTCCATTGCATGTCCACCGCGGTCTCCTGGTCTAAATCCTTTGAACATTTTTCTCTGTGGGGTTATTATAAAGAGCTTTATAATAACCCCACAGAGAAAAGGTTTATGAAAGAGCAAAACTTTATACGGCGATGCCGATTAAGTATTTTGGGAAATGGCGGACACTTCAAACACTTATTTGAAATAGTTAAAATTATTTTATTCATTTTGTTTTATTTCTGACAAAGCATCGATTTTAGAAAACAAAATTTTATTAAGGGCATTTTTTAATAAACAGTTCTTACTCTTACTTTGTGAAAAAATGATAAATAATAATTCGTCACTTAAACATCAACAGCAGTTTTTTGAGAAACAAAGAGTCTTTACAAAACCGTTGTTTTTATTTGACAGAAGATAATACAGCTTACAAAAATGATGTTATTAGAAAAGCACGCTCTTCTAGATCTTATTAAAACAGAAAGTTAAACAAAAGAACTCTTGTTTTGATTTTAATTTATTTTTGGGGGTGCGCATGCGATTTCTTCAAAAAAACACTAAAAGTGGAATAACTTTTGCACCTTCAACAATTCGAAAAAACTTTACTTGGCTGTTTATATTGGAAATGAGTTTCTCTATTCCCCTGCTTCATTTGACCGTCCATTTCTGGGACACCCTGTATAGATAAAACTAGACAAGAAATGTTTTCTTCGCATTTACGAAAAAATTAAAGTTATGTACTTGGTCCTTCTAAATATTTAGTAGAAGACTAATTGTTTGGAGGGTTGCATGGAACTGGGATGGCATATAACAGATGCAATAAAAAATTATAATATAGCGACAGATCAATAAAAAATGGAGTGTTTCTATATTATGTTGTGGTCAATACCAGAAGAATATAGCTGCACATTTTTAATGAAAAATAGAGCAATTGACGCTCCTAAATTTCAAAAATTATTTGAAAATTAAGGTTAGAATATTTTTATTCTTAATTTTGTGTTTGGAAATGTGTCTACAAATAGAAGCTGCTACTTCTAGTGGAATGATTTCCTTCAAATTTCGATTGGCTTCCTGCAGTTATAAAAAAATCATAATATTGAAATTTATTCCGATAAATCAATCCATCTGGGCTGAACAGGAACCACATTTTGGAGGCCAAATAGTTTTTTTTTCGAGAACTCACTCAGCTCAAATTTAAGAAAAGTTTTTGAAAATAAGTTTTTATTTAAAAAATCCTAAATCGTTTTAGTTGAAACGGAAAAAAGTATGAAATTAATGTAAGGTACATAATTAATATAGTGCACGGATTCATTAAAATGAACCAAATGACTCTCTCTCTCTCTCTCATATCTAGCTTCCACATCCTATTGGTATAAATCTTGTCGCCATTTAGTCTAATTCCTCTCTTGGAACGTACGCAGACTGGTTGTTAACGGGCTATTTTCCTTTTCATTCATTATGATAGGAATCTTTCAACGTGGCCCAGCCATCAAGCCACGGCTGGATTTAAAGTCTCAAAGGAGACGTTTAGCCACCATAAGTGGGTCGGATAAGCTTCCTTTCAAAGGTAGATAATATCTATCTGCAATCATTAGTGTTCAGTGTCCAACTTTTGCTTCGGAAAAATAACGCAGATCTTACAAGTGGTTTGTAAAGTGTGTGCTTAGGCGACTGCGAAAGATAGTTTGACCGCAACAACCTTGACCTCGCGTAGAAGCCGGGTTGTCCAGCTGCTATGAGGGCTTATACGTTGTCAAAGTTATGGTTGACTGTTTCGCGATTTAAGGGATGGTCCTCCTTGGTGTTGATAGACGTTTAGTTTTATAGCTGTATAATGTCACACTCTGCCGTGTCGTTTTGAGAATAAGCACTATTATATTTTCCTTGATATAATTTGGTCTCCGGTTAAGAAACACGATATCATCTGCATATTTAAGAATTTGGCCTAACTTATTGAATATGGTGTGCAAGGATTCAATACAATTTTTTTTTCCACGTACTAGCTCGAATAATGGTCACTACGCAGTTCCGATTTAGTAGAGTTTGGAAGTAGGATTGCCATTTAATTAAGATTCTTATTTTTATGTAATTAGCTTTGTTTTTCCAATAGGTGTAACATTGATTTTATAGCCGCACGAACTAGATTGAACCATTTCTCGCCAAAAAATAATCTAGTTTTGAGACTAACTGTAATCCATTAAATAAAAACATAGTGGAAGCGCGTGGGCCCTATCATCCGGCCTAAGTAAAGTAGCAGCACTATCACCAAGGCAATTTCTAGTGTTATTTTATAAACAGCGGGAATTTGGTATTCATTTTGTGCCTCTTTATTTCACAAAATGAAACATTCCAGAGAAATAAATTCTTAAAAGTGTTAACAAATTGTACCATCTTTTTCCGTAATTTCTTAACGAATTATGATGAAATTTGGTTAGGTATTCTAAAGTGAGTTTTCGCCAAAATTATAGAATATGTTCATGCTAGACCAAACTCCGAAATTTCGCAACTATAATAACTATTATGAAATTTAGAATGGATTGTTGTTTGTTGTTTCAGGATTGTTTTTGGATTGATCATAAATTTTAGATGAAGTTCTGGTATCTGTCTACGATTGAAATGTTCTACACGATTAGCAATGATTGACTTTGCTGGAGAGGACTCGCCTAATTCTTGATCAATAATTGTTTTACATCAAAACTATAGTTGTGCACGGTTACATTTGAACGGTTACATTTGAATTTTAAAAGATTATTTTAGCAGCCAAATTAAGAATATGGCTAATTACTCAAAAACTCCTACAGGGAAACAATATGTACGGTTGTTTTTCTGGTAGCATATAGATTGAGACTAAATGGAAAATTGGGGGAAAATTCATCGGTTAGAGACATATAAGTTCTTTTCGATTTCTTGCCAATATCTCCCACAAATAACCAAAACGTACGGTTATTTTTCTAATAGCTTAGGTCTAAGAAAATTCTAGCTGATAAATTTAATCGAAATTTCCCATGTAGTCTTAGTATGACCTCAACTAATATATTAGAGAAAAAAAATTAACTTTGTTTTCCGTCTTATACAAGTTTAAATAGAAAAAACTGGGATGAGATGAAATAGTATTGTTTGAGGAATTTTTTTTTCTAGGATGTAAAACTGGGCTAACTTCATATGCTTGATAATTATCAGGTGGTAATTATCGGGAGTAATGACCAGGAGGACGAGGAAATGATCGGGGGTAATAGCGTGGGAGAATTGAACGGCGGATAATGGACAGGATCTAATGTAGCGAGCGGTTAATATCCGGTAGGTAAAGTCCTAGACCCATAAAGGAAATCTCGTACTGAAGAAACAGTAAATGCAATAATCTACATTGACTATATATACTCTACCAATTATCAATATTTTCTACGAAAAACTCAATTGTCTATTCTTTTCTACTTCAACATGCAGACAATTTGGAAATACGCGTCCACAAACAACACTGATTATAATGCAGAGCCATACCGGTACGTTCTGAAATTAACCGATACGTATTTTTCTCCCTGTAGTGCAATTAGATCGAGCTGGTACTAACATGTCTGACCGATGCCTAAATATATTCATAGTTCCAAATTATAAAACGATTTTGTTATTTCGTTTCCAATAAAAATCAACTATTTTCTGGGGTATTACACCTCTTTATCACAACCTATTTGCAAAGTACCCTAATTCAAAAATATGAATTGGGGTACGGAAAAATACCCCAAAACGATCAATATTTACATTTTTAAGCTTTTGTACATTTAAATTTATGAAGCATTTAAAAATGTTCAATCAGTTCTCTTGGCCACTCCGAACGATATGAGACATTAAATAAATATTTGAAATCTGCCACTTTGTTATTCGCAATACAAAGAGTTGTTACGTAATGTTATGACTTAAGCTTGATATTGCTTCTAGCTAATGAACGGCAGTAAAAAATGTCCAAAAAGACAAAACGTATATCTTTTGTCGCTTAGTAAAAACAATTGTTCATTGATGTTCTAGCCAACATCCGACCCTCCCCCACCTCGAATATACGATACCTAAGAATCTTAAGATTCTCAGCATCTGGCTCTCATAAAGCTCACATGTCAAAACCCTGTACATCATTTCCATACCGACCTTCTTACCCCTGATATCGCATTGAATTCCCTGTTATCGCCGCAGCTAAGGAGAAAACGTAAAGTGCTGTGGTTGTGTGTGTATGCCGCGCATTCATACAATCTCAAGCCGTAGTCATCGGATCGTCCCCAAAATAACAAAAAAAAAAACAAAAACAAGTTTATTTCGGAAACAAATCATTCTAAAAATAAAACGAGAACTTAGAAAAATTTTCGTGAATAACAGTTTTTTATAAAAATTCTTGACTTTCGATCTGGCGTCCGTCTGGCCTCTTCGTAAATCTCATAGAATACAAAACACTAGCAAAAACCAAGAAAGTTACTATGGAAAAGTATCACAACAAAAACCGCTACGTCTCCCAAACACTAGAAAATCAACAGGAACCATTCCTCTCCCAAATTTAATCCAGAGCATTCCCACACTTGCCTTTTGCAAATCCTGCATCTACCAAAACCTATGCAAACAAGAAAAAGCTCCCACAAAAAACGGTTTCTATCAAAATAAGTCATTTGCGGAAAATGATCAGGACTAGCCTTGCTATAAAGTCAACCTAGAATCGACCCTTTCCTAACCGATTCCCTCGCAAATGCTGTACCAACAAGGAAGCTACGACTCCCCCAACCTAACAAAAACCTCCAAGTATGAAGTTCTATCCTGAGCAGTCAACCCACCTAGGACGCAGAATAGCTGAACTATGGCGAAATATCAGTTTATTACCAAAATTGTCACTTCCGCCTAATTTTTGGAAAATGATCCTGACCAGCCCTATACACATCCAATCTAAATTCCTTTCGCTCTCAAACGATTCCATGGCACATGCTACTTTCCAAAATAATTGAAAAAATATCAAAAAACGGGAAAGCGTAAGCCAAGATAAAATAAGATAAGCTGCCACATCCGGTAGACCGACCTCCGCCAATACCCAACTTGGCCCTCGACACATGAAAATGCCCAAGTATGAATCATTAAAATAAGTCAATCCATTTGAGCTGCAGAAAAGACACAGACCGACACATAGACAGAATCCACACCGTAAATTGCGCCCTCACATTTCCACACTTACTCGTACCCTATAAGAAAAGAACTTCTTACTAAAACTAATACAATAATTGTCCA
Source organism: Nephrotoma guestfalica (assembly GCA_963691935.1). NCBI lineage: Eukaryota > Metazoa > Arthropoda > Insecta > Diptera > Tipulidae > Nephrotoma > Nephrotoma guestfalica. The sequence continues at coordinate 127,008,600 of OY829913.1, read as the reverse complement.
CCATGCCAATTTATGGAATTTTTAACCAATTTTTTGGATTGATTTTGAAAATTAAACCTTTATTTAAGAGTACCCCAATTTAGGAATTTTGGCCTGGTCACCCTAACTGAATGCAATGTGCAATATAACCATCTGTACGATGCACCTTTCTATCCACTCATACATTACTTAAAATTATGATCTTCATTGTCTAGTACCAAAAAATCATGTTGATAAAATTATACAATTAACAATTATTTATATTTTATGGGGCTGAATGTTGAGACGTATGTTACTTGACTCCATAAATTTTAATTAATTTTAATTTTATTGTTACGAAATATGTACACACGTACTATTAAAAATTATATTATTATGACGTACACATTTTCATTTCAAGTAACACAATATTATGATATATACTTAATTAAGAAAACAATCAAAATATCTCAATTTTACTTTCCCGAAGGCAATAAAATAATCAAATTTTAAATTAATTTTACAAAATTACAATGTTTTTTTATATTATTATGTAAATGTGCGCTTTAATATAAAAATCTTTAAGAATTTCAAGATTCAACAGAATTAAATTTCTATAGGTATTTGTAGGGAGGTATCTACATTTTCTATCTAGATACATACAGATAGGGGTTACACCCGTATATATTTCCGGAAATAGAATTTTTTCATTTTATTTCCAAAAGAGAACAATAAAAAGATAAAAATCGATATGAATTTTTATTATTCACTTTTCCAGTGGAAAATATTTCTTTATGATATTTTTTAAGTGAAGCTGCTTTCAGTTACATAACGTGTTCAATACAAGCTCTACTTCAATCGTTGAAACATACACATTTCCACTTTACTTAGCTTTTGTTAGTCGAAAGTTCCATAACTTTAATATAAATTAAATTCTTTACATTACTCATTAAAACTTTTTTGAAATTTTAAAAAAAGATTTTTTTAATATTCGAAACATGAAAACTACATTAAAAATTTAATATAAATTTATGTTATACCGTCTATCAGTATCTGTTTTTATTGAATTTATAGTTTTTGTTGTCTGTAATATATTGTTACCCTTATATATATTAACCGGTCACAACACCAATTCTCGTAATTCACACCGCTTCCGGAATTTTCACTAAAACCCCGGAAATACTCTTTGAATAATTTCCGAATATTTGCTTAACACTTATTTTGCCGAATATACCAGAAATATGTCCTCGCAAATTTTCCTAAAATCCACTAAGCACTAACACTAAAACATCGCATCAAATAATAATTTCCACAATTTGCTATTAATTCACTATTTACCCTTTACAATAATTTTTAAATCACGTCACTATTTCCACTTAACACCACTTAATATGTTCCGGCCACTCACTTTCGCTTTGAGTCTCTGGCGTATACCGAAACTACTAAATATCATACTCACTGTGTTCGTTGCACTCGTGTTTTTATACCGATCAAACATTCTAAACTCGCCTGGATTTATACATAAGTAACATTCTCAACGACTCTGCACCAGACTACTACAATCTGCTATACAAAAAGCAAAAGCTCTACTTTATCCTAGATGGCACAAAGCTCAATAGACGAGATCGTTACAATATAATTAAAATATTAACTTGAAACATTTATTTTATTCAGGGATTATATACAAAGGCGCGGCTTATAAGATATGACTCTTAAACGGAGTAAATCAGTTTTTTTCTCATTTTTTGTAATTCAATTTTGTACAGCTTCCATAATGTGGAGAGCTCAAAATATTATCATTAGTTAAACTCATCGCTAACTCCTCACACTTCACCCGTGTTGTAAATTAGTCTCTTTAAATTGATCGCACTTTAAAATGCAGTTTAGCTGTGACATTTATTGTAAAAATCACATAGAGTTTACAATTCTTTTTTATTTATCTATAAATCTCTGTTCTGGAGCCTGGGCACACCCAACTCTTTCGCGGTTCACTTTTCTTGTTCTTACTTTTTCGCCATTTACCAACCAATTTAAAGACGTACGCTCTATGGCAGCCTAGTACATGACCATAATGCTGCACCAGCACTTGTATCACAAACCAACGAAAATGGTACTGGAATTTTTTACAAATTAATTACAAATTTGTTACACAGTTAGAAAACTTTTTACAAGTCCCGTTATCTTGCAATTCGTGTGTGAGCTGCCATTAGACAAAGCTATACCACACTTTTCGTATTGTTGTTAATATTTATTGTATCGTGCTGGGGTGGTACTGGAATTATTTACAAATTAATTACCAAATATCGGCATAGTTCAACCCGAAAAAATTACTCCTAAGGGGAGCAATTCTTCAAAATCATATTTTTCATTACAACATGCTCTCGGCATTTCAGTTAATATTTGTTGTATCGTACTGAGATCGTCTTAAATTTATCACAACAGCCCATACCCACAAAAATAGATAAAAATGCATCGAACTTCCTTCCTATGCAAAAGATAATTACTCCTGAATTTATTATAACAGCCCACACCCACAAAAACTCGATCAAAATGCATCGATCTTCCTTCCTAGGCAAGTATGGGTTTCAGGGATAATTTATTTTTGCATTGGAGGGAAGTTCGATACATTTTGTCCGATTTTTGTGGGTGTGGGCTGTTGTAATAAATTCAGGAGTAATTATCTTTTGCATAGGAAGAAAGTTCGATACATTTTGATCTATTTTTATTGGTATGAGCTGTTGTGATAAATTTAAGAGAAATATTGTTTTAAATAGCTTCACTTTTTAGAGGCAGATTCTAGCAATTGAACTATTCCACCATATTGTAATTTATTTTGTAAAAACTTCTAGTTTCACCCTCAGTACGATACAATGATTTTAAACGGTCGCTCCCCATTGGGGTAGTTTTCTAGGAGATTATTTATGCCATTTTATTGTAATTAATTTGTAAAAAAAATCTAGACCACCCCCAGTACGATACAACAAATATTAACTGAAATGCCAAAAGCATGTTGTAACGTAAAATATGGTTTTCAAGAATTGCACGCCTCAGGAGTAGTTTTTTCGGGTTGAACTATGCCGATATGTGGTAATGAATTTGTAAAAAATTCCAGTACCATTTTCGTTGGTTTGTGCTACAAGTGCTGGTGCAGCATTAGGGTTATGGCTAGTATTGGCATGAAAGATGGATCGGCCCATGAGTTCTGCACTCCGACAAAAGGTTAAAAGTTGAGTTAATTGTCATCACAGATCGTAAATTGATGATGAAAAATCCCTTTTCCATCCTGAGACCCGAACTTGGTACCTTCCGATCCAAACGCCAAAACTTTAACCACTGTGACATTTGGTCGGTTACAAATTTAGTTCTTGATAGTAGACATGCCTCCGTTAAAATTGGCCTCGGAATAAACATAGCTAATTACACAGACACGAAGTGTTGCCAAATCAAAAAGCCCCAAAATTTTTATTTTTTGATGAATTTTATTGAATCAAAGTAAAAAATGTTCACAAATATTTAAATTTTCGAATTGCATTAGCAGTTTTCGATTTGGCCACCCTTAGCCGCGATTATGGCCTTAAAACGGCCGACAAGCTATTGCATGCAGCACGAAAGTGGCTCTGCGGTATTTTGGTCCATTTCCGGCGAAGCGCTTGCTTGAGATGATCGACACTTTGGTATTTTTTTGTCACAACCTTGCTCTTCAAAATACCCCAAACCGAGAAACCTAGAGGACTTGCATTCGGTGAATTTGGTGGCCATTGGGCAGTGGAAATGAACCGCGGAACGTTGTTTCTCAGCCAATCTTGATTAACGCGCGCTTTATGACCCGGCGCCGAGTCCTGTTGAACTGTCCGGGCTCTGCGACTGAAATGTTTTTGTGCCCAAGGCTTCAACGCTCCCTCCAACACAAGATCCCAATAAATTTCGGCAGCACTTGGTTTCAAGTGGCAATCCGTTGGTCCAAATTTTCAGTAGAACGGCCGGGCAAGTAAATCCGGTCGTTTTGTTTGTTCACATATTGCTCAATAATGAGCTCTGACTCATCGGAGAAAACCAAATTCGGCAAATCGCCACTTTCGTGCAAGCGTAACAACTCCTTTGCTCTTTCCACTCTAACTTTTTTTTGAGCATCGGTGAGACCATGCGTTTTATGGAATTTCAAGGGCTTTAGTCCAAGATGATCTTTCAATATGTGCTGCATCCGTTCGAGCGAAAATGTTCGCCTCACGAGCCATTTTTCTGCCGCTACGGTGCGGATTCCGAGCCAATTTGGCCTTCACTTAACACACCAGAGGGTCTAAAGGTAGGCTCGCGGGTCGTTATCGCTTACACTATTTTTATAAAAATTGCTAAGAGAGGGTTTTTGCCGTATTTCCCTATTCTCGATTTTCTCGATTTCTCGATTCTTCGAAAATGCACAATCTTTTCTGATCGAGAGATTTTGAACAAAATATTTCGATTGCACTGATTTGGATAGTAGGATTCGAATTCTTTGAAGACCTTTCTAAGCATTTAACTGTTTTTTACAACTGCTTCATAAATCAGTGGAACATTTAACAAAATAAGTTTAACATTGAATTAATGAACTCAAACGGTTACAAGGTTAGCTAACGGCCAAAGTCAAATGAGTGGTATGTCTATCGACGTAATAAATAATTGAGAATTTTGTTTGCAACTGCACCAGAGATGGATAGAAAACTTTTGAGATATGCTCATACAATAGCTCTCAATCAATGGATGACCAATTCATTATCACCAATCCCCATTGCCCAAATTTTGCGGAAAAGGTAAACATAACGGTTAGGTTAATTTTTACCAATCCATTGCCTTTCTCATTAAATATTAGAGTAGGGCCTTCCAATATATCAAGATAATTATTATCTGAGAGAAAACTCTCAGTTCCATAAACCAGAGGTACACGTTCGATGCGGAAACTTGATCTGTCGATCGAAATGTTAACATTGGATGTCGTTTTAAAAAGGATTGTAACTACCCCAGAGATGTTATCCATCCTTTCGCTTGGGAAATCTTTCCTTTCGATACCCTTCAATCCATTTTGCTATCCATTTTTCTTCTCGTCTGTTAAGACGGTGGCTGGGCCTGACCGAATTTTGGACAAATTTTAACCTAGTCCAAATTGAATGGGGGACCTTGGAAAATTGTTCAGCTTAGCCGCCATAATAATTGTACAGCCAAATTGTATATTTCTTCTCCAAATACTTATAATGCTCCCCGCGTTAAGATGTTCACATATAACTATATCGAGTACTAACAGATTAGTTATTTTTTAATTTATTCAGTAAACTATAGTAGAGTATGATAGATAGAAGATAGTAAAGCAACCTTTAATGTCTTTCAAAATTATAAAATTATAAAAACTATAAGGAAAATCATCTAAAGGTAAGCTCGTAAATTAATCATTCATCGGCTGCATAGGGAACATTGTCAGAAGCTTCATCCTTTAGTTTAATCAACTTAAGTTAGTCGATGCAGTCGTCAAGCATTAATATTCTATTAAATGCTCCAGGATTCAATACCAAAATTCAAATAACTATGAACGTAAATATGAATGTTCATGATGTAATCGTTAATGTACTAAAAATAATTATTTAGGTTTTAGAAAAGTAAATTGTAAAATCATTTTATTTGGGGTATGAAATTTTCACTTGGATAATTTCATTATCTCATTTCTTGTACATACGTACATACATACAAATTTACATATTTACATATATTTTCATTTAGTTTAAGTTTTTATGATGTTGTTCTTTTTTCCTATTTTTTTGGTTAGGAAGATTAAATTTTCAGGTCACATGGAAAATGAAATAAAACGATTTATCAAACACAGCTAGAAATGTTTTATTTATATGCTGCCATGAAAATAAACCACCAATTAGGTTACTGCAATTTGATATCAATATGGTACATTGTGCACACATCATTCAGATACACACATGTATGCAGTGTTTGCATACCATGCACTTATCTGCACTAATCTAATAAAAGTTTTTTTGTTCACTTGGTTATTTTACAGAAGGAAAATGTATTTCCAATTTCTTTCATTTGCCGTCCAATGGTTGTGTTTTTTAGTTATTACGTTTTTATTGCAGTGCAAGTGCAAATTCGATTTTAAATATTTATAGTTTTGTTGAGCAGTTGGTGTCAGTTTTCTTCCGTTTAATTCTATTTATCATTGGTAATACTGAAAATTGAAAAAAGACCAAATGTGGTTTTCTGATGTAATTACTTTTAGATTAAGTGTACGGGTGGATGAGCATGTTATTGGATTAAGGATTTTCTGTTATCGGTACAAAATAAATAACCCCATATATATGAGTGATGTGCATTCAATCATAAATCAGTACCGGAAAGATGAAATTGCTTTAGTGCATTTTGTTAAACCATATTACGCAGTTCTGAAAAAATTGCATAACGAACCTTAACATAATCACTAATTAATATATCAAAGTTTATTAATAAATTGACTTAAATATAGTGAAATGGAAGAGTGGAAAATTGGGAAAACTACCTCTGAAAGGATTCTTCGAAAAATTATAATTTCTAAAAAATGTATAAAGTTACTTAAGCGTTCATTTCAATTTTATTGCTAGTTCATTTTTAGTTGATTTTTTAGTTTTAACAACTAAAAAAATAATATAAAACGATTTTCATCGATTTTTTCAAACAAACATTTTCTTTCAGTTTCAGAATCTAGTTCATCCTGCAAATCGGGGTCAAAATTGGGCTCCGTCAATTAAATTTAAATAAAATGTGCAATATATTTAATTTATTAAAGGTAATTAATCAATGAAATCATTTTTTTTGCCGGGTCTATGGGAAGTGGGCCATCAATATTTTGAAAGGTTCGTCTACTTTTAGAAAGCATTTGTATAGAATTTTACCAAACTCATTAGTAAACCGCATCCATTTAACATCGGTCCATCTGCATTTTTCACCATTGCTATTCACAGTGATACAGTTCGATAACTTCAAACCTATGTGTCGTGCCTGCTTACCTAACGAACTGATACTATTCGCGAGGATGGTGTATTTTAATATTGGATTCCTTCTTTTTTCGCTCTAGAATGGAATGGTCCACGTCACACTCCAAATGTGTATGTCCTGATACGAGGAATTTATGATCTATAATTTTTACACTTGTCTTATGTTGAAGAAATGCAGTGAACATCATGGCCAAGTACGAATTCTTATTTTGACCAGCACAGCTATCACTGTAGATTATAATATGCTCAATATTTTGAGACTTGTTCAAAAGATGATGAAAAATATAAGAAGCGATGCCATTTACCCCTCTTTTGACAATCGAATCATGCCACATGTAACAGTAAGGCTGATTTGGGGTGCAATTGTGAACTGTTAAGTTGTAAGTCCACAACTGGCTCTTATAAAAGCGTATATTAGATCAAAGGTACGGTGCAATAGAAATCTTGGTAGACAAAAAAAGCTTCTTCAAGAATTGAACCCGGTTGACCTTCCTTTGCGTCAACGATTTGGTTTATGGGCGTTGGAATAGAAACGGACCCGTAAATTGGCCTCCAAGATCTTGTGATCTAACGCCGTTAGATTACTTTTTATGGGGTATCTGAAACCACTTGTTTATATCGATAAAAATCGATGCGTGCATTAGACGCGTACATAACACGCGTAATTAACGAAATATCGGCCGAAATGCTCGAAAATTGGACCCATAGAATGGATCATCTAAGAGTCAGTCGCGGACAATATTTAAAAGAAATTATTTTCAAACATTAAATGTCATAAACCGAACGTCACAAATACAATTTTCGATTATTACATTAATTTTAATGCGTGTTATTAGCAGAGCTCCAAAAAAAATTCACTATGCTTGCATTAACTCTGGGCTTGAATATGTGTTAATGTGTTGGGTTGCTATCATTCAACTTTAAAAATTCTTAATATTGTTCAGAAATATGCTATTCGTATTATGTGTTTTAAGTTTTCACGGGTTTCTGCTTGGCCAAAATTTTTGAGTTTGAAAGGTTTACCATTACAACATCTATATGTTTATAAGGTTTTACATTTATTTTATTTGCGAAGTGGCCATCGATTATCGAGATCAAACGTGCGATACAACATTAGGAACAATGATCAGTTCTCATTTGTTGTTCCACATTTTTTTATTGAACATTTTAGAAAATATTTTCTCGTAACTGCCCCTTCCTTATGTAACCAACTTCCACTTAGCATGCGACAACAAATAAATTCGAAATCGTTTCTACGAGTACTTAAAGTTTGGCTTTTTGAGCACCCTAATATCGATTACCTATTTAGAGTTTTAGTCTGATGCAGTTTAATTTTAGTTCAAATTGTTTATGTTTTATATTTTATAATAGGTAGAGGAAAAAGTTCGTGACCTTTTCCCGGTAGATGGCTTTACATTCATATATCTCAGTAACTATTGATCGTATCGGGCAATTTTTATGGTTTTAAAGGTGACATTTTAACTTGCACTTTGACGTACAAAACATTAAAATCGGTGAAGTGAATAAAAATTTACAACTTTTTAAACATGGAGATAAATACTGAAAAGGTTCGATATATTTTACAATTTTATTACGACAAAGGTAAGTCGATGAAATCATGCAGACAATTGAAGAAGACCGGCATATAAGCAGCCATGCAATTAGTAAAGAACTAAATATTGATCACAAAACAGTTTTAAACCTTTTGAAAATGGCTGGATACAAAAAAAGCTTGACGTTTGGGTACCACATCAATTAACAATTAAAAATTTAATGGACCGGATTTTTAGCTGCGAAACGCTGCTGAAACGGAACGAAATCGAGCCTTTTTTAAAGCGATTACTGGTGATGAAAAGTGGATAAGATACGATAACGTTGTGTGAAAAAGATCATGGACGAAAAGAGGTGAAGCTTCCCTATCGGTATCAAAGCCAGGATTGAAGCCAAGAAAGGTAATGCTGTGTGTTTGCTGGGATTGGAAATGAATCGTGCATTACGACGTGCTACCACCGGGCCAAACGATTGATTCTAACCTTTACAGTCAGCGACTAATGCGTTTAAGGCAAGCAATTCAGTTAAAACGTCCAGAATTGATCAGCAGAAAGGGTGTTGTGTTCCATCATGATAACGCTGACCACACACATCATTGATGACGCGGCAGAAACTGAGAGAGCTTGACTGGGAAGTTTTAATGCACCCACCATATAGTCCTGACATTGTACCATCGGATTACCATTTGTTCCCGTCCATGCAGAACCATCTTAATGGTTTTACATTAAATTCAAAAGAGGCCTACGAAAATGATTTGTTTCGATTTTTCGCCTCTAAGCTACAGAAGTTTTACAGTGATGGGACCATTGCTGTACCACCAGAAAAAAGGCAAAAGGTCATCAATGTGCTGTTCACACATTACCCAATGGCGTTGATTCCAATTATATATATATATATATATATATATATATATATATATATATATATATATATATACATATATATATATATATATATATATATATATATATATATATATATATATATATATATATATATATATAATATATATATATATATATATATATATATATATATATATATATATATATATATATATATATATATATATATATATATATATACACTAATTTTTGTTCGTGTCTGCGATCATACTGATTACTATTTTATTGTATGTCGCGCCCTAAGATTTATGTATTGTAACGGCAGGGGTAGCGGTTCTCGACCAATGAAAATTGGATTCTTTTGACTTGTATCTGTTTGTTTCACGATGTATCATCGTGCTACGTTTAATAGTGAGCGTCCACGAATTTTAAATTGAAATTCTGAATATATGCTATATGTTTTAATCTCAATATACGATCAATCCTCGGACCGGTTAGTTCTCTCCACAGACGATGAATATTATCATCTTGTTGATATTCAATATGGCGAAGGTATCCCATATACCGCCATTGGCTAAACCACATCAAATATTTGTAGTGACCATATATGATTTCCCGATTAATAATTTTAAATAATACGGCAAACCACTCGTTTCATTGTATGACATTTTATGAACTTTTACACAAAATTCATCTCGCATTAACATTTTGAATTTCCTCAATATTAATGAATCAGCTCTCAATAACATTCGACTCAACATCGGTCAAGATATCGCCATTACCGATTTTTCTGAGTATCGAACTAAAAAAACTAATGGGAAATATTTAAGTTGACGCCACAATACCATATATATCCGCCAAACACCATCCTTGGACGCCTATATATCGGCGTGGTGCGCACAGGTGGTAACTGCCGCAAATCACCACAAAAAACAATGTCGCTCCCATCAATACTGACTTCATCAATAAACACAATACAAATATTACGGACCGATATATTTGTAAATTTTGATGAATAAAGCCAGAGTCTTGAATGGATGATGTGTCCACCAATGGCTACGGCGGCTTTACCAATAGACGCACAAGCTATATATCCATTATAAATGGAATTATTTTGCTGCGAAAAATGGTTGTATATGTTTCCATCATAGCCATCAACGTGAACGTCTTTCCATGTTCAACGGGCCCACTACAAATATTTTTATCGGATCACTTTCGGGATTGCGCAGATGATATATCGCTTCTAAAACCAATTCATGTTGTCCTCTGTTTGTCATCCGAAGCATTATAAAATAATCTTCAAGACTAAGTACATTTTCCCGTTTTGCTAGGGCACCGATTTTATCCATGTGTACATTATATATCACATCGCCTGAAAAGTTCCCGATCTAACAAAAAAAAACACAAATTTTTGGGAGAAATACATTTTATTCATCAACATAATTTCCTTCTAGAGTGATACAATCAGGCCATCGTCACTCTAACATTTCGATGCCTTTTTTGTAGAACGGTTTATCTTTGTCTTTAAAATAAGCTTCAGGTTCGACATTCACTTCTTCATTGGAACCAAATCTTTTTTCATGAAGCTTTTTTTTAGGTCTGCAAGCAAGTAATAATCGCTAGAGGCCAAATCTGGCGAATACGGTGGATTGCAGTTCATGCAATTTTGCAATTGTTGCGATCAACTTATGACATGGTGCATTGCCTTGGTGGAAGACCAATTTTTTTAACACGCTCAATTGATATCTTTACAATGTCAGCTTCTCACGCAACTTCACTTTACGGCCTTTCAAAACAGCCTCATTTGGGCATCCAGAGCATGGTGCATCGTCGGTGGTTGTACGATCACGTTTAAATTCAGCATACCAGTCAATGATGGTTGATTTTCGTTGGGGCAGAGATCGGATCAACACACGAAATTTTTTGTTCATTGTTTTGAAATTAACAAAAGTAGCGTCACTAAAACAACTGTAATTTGTAAACTATGTAATAGTCGGAATGTAATGCAACTGTGACACATATCGTTTGAAAGGTGGTAGAACTTAAAAATCAAATAGGTTTTAAATTTGTTGCACCATCTATGTAGCAGTCCGGGAACTTTTCAGGCGATGTAATATATCAGCGTTATATTTAGAGCATTTTGTGTCATATCTTCATTAACAAGACCATGCGCCTTCACAGTATCAACTATCAATTACATCGGTCGTCAAAATTTTGTCATCAGCTTGACAGTAGTAAATATAAATAAACAAAACAAAAACCAAAGAGATAGTGAAATTAGAATACAGTCAAATCAACGTCTACTCACATAACAAACACATTCTCATAGCGTTTTTTCGTGACTCTTTTTCACAGGTTTGGTGCCGTAAAACATTTTCAATGCTAAAAATGTATGCCCCTAACTAATTACTAAAAATTACTGACCAATTGTGACCAAATAATGAGCAATTAGATCAAACTTTTGTTTTTACAAAATTCGCTTGATACAAGCTTCATGGGGGTGCCTTAAAGTTCGAAACTGTATTTACCAACAGAAACACTTTTCATTTCTTTAACAAATTCACTAATTTGTTGTAATACAGTTTTTACTGTACACTATTTCACTTTTACTGTTCACTTTTTGATTACCACTACTGTTAAACTTTATACTGCTTTACTTATACTGTTCGCTATTAAATCGCACCTGTCTCTTGCGTTTATTTATTTTTGTGCTAATCAATTCATGGCGTGAAATTAATAAAATTTTGTCTTCATCTGTTGTAAAAATTAAAATAAATCGGTCATGATGTTATCCATATTGATTAACATTCACGTATCCTTCCTTAAGCCCATCGATTAATTTCAATCATAAGTTTTACCTTCAACTTGAAACCAAAGTAGTAAACCAAAACAAGTTCGATTGATTACAATCATTAGTTTTCATTAGGTCCAAACCGAAATGGTTTTAAGAACTAAAAAATAAACAATCCAAAGGTGTTAATTTTAACAACTTTTTTAGGAAAAGGTAAAAACTAAATAAAACTGTTTAGGTTTTTTTTTTGTAAATTGTATTAATTATATTGGTTATCTCTTTGTTGACAGAAAATACACCCAAATACCATAACACGTAACAATGATATGAAAATTGTTTAGCTTCCGGTCGTTGTCAAATAGTAAAACATAGTATTGATAAAAATGGGTGTCGAGGTATTTTGGAATTGTGCCGTATTAATAGGTTTTGTTTCGTTTTATCGGATATCACACTGATTTTTCCATCACCCTTTATCTATTCAAGTACTCAGACGTAAAACACAGTAGAGATTTGAAATAAAATGTCATTCAATTGACTTGTTTTGATTTTGAAAAAAAAAATACAAAATACGACATCATTCCTTCGGTGGTTTTCGATTACACCATAAAATAAGAATAAAATCAATATTAGAAAATTTTAGTTTGTTGGTATGTACGTGTCTGTGTGTGTTTTAATTTCGTGTTCAATAACAGTGAAATTGATTTTCTCTCGAAACAAAAAACACTCGTATTTTTAAATTCTATCAAGAAACGTAAAAACTTCTTTCATTAACTTCCGCCGTGCCGTGTTTAATATAAAATTTTCTCGTTTTTTCTACTTGTGCGCGCGATGTAAAATGAAAAACTTGAAATAAATCATCTAAATAAACATAAAATTAATTTTAATAAAAATAAATAAAAATCTATAAAATAAATAGTTAAATAACACGAGCCCCGCTCTCGATACCATGAAATCAAGTAAAATTCATTTGATTGACTGTAAACATAATTGAAAATTAGTTATTTCTACTGTAGAGGAGGTTTACGAGTATGTAGGTTTGTGTATTTTACTGGAACGTAAACAATGCACTTTTTGTATACTAAATCCATCCATTACGAATTTGGAACGATTTTCTATTTGAGATACATGTACATATAATTAGGGTTACGATAAATTACGAAACAAGATGGTTTTTGTGTTTTATATTTAGTATTACATAAATGTTTAGAAATTTGTCTAATTTTACTTTTTTTTTAATCAATCTGGATTTTATTTTGATTCCGACTCGGTGTCACCTCACATTACGAGTGCAACAAACTGGGTGGTTGAAGTACACGTATTATAGTAATAGATAGAATAATTTAGAATATTGCATATACCGGGTGATTTTTTTAAGCTGAAACTTTCAGATATCTCGGAAAACAAGCACTCGACGTAAAAAATGTCCATTATCAAAATTTAATTATTCCGGGGAGGACATACATTAGTATTAAAATTAGTATCCCTCCTCCTCTTCTTGTATGGGCGAGGAGGGGGGCCCCCCGGAAGGTTAATTTTAAATTAAAATAGGAACCCGGCTTAACGTACGTAGGATCTCTTTAAAACATTTTTTTTCGATACCGGACTTCATTTTACTACTGATCGAAGTGTTCAAGCGAAAAAAAGAACTCGTCGGGCAACAGTCACTGAGGAAAATAATAAAATTGCTGTATTGGCTGCAGTAACTCAAAATTTTCATATTAGTACACGAAAAATAGCAAGCGATTCCGATTGATAGATTGTCCCAAACCAGTATTTGGAAAACCAAGATCTTCATGGCGTTGATTTTCAAAATCGGGTAACTTTTTGGCAGTAGGTACATGAACAAGTACAGCAAAATCCCAATTTTTTCGCTACGTATTGTTCTCCGACGAGTCGTCTTTTACAAAACATGGAACGGTTAATCGGCACAATATGCATTACTGGAGTGTTGAAAATCCGCACTGACCTCTCTAAGTTGAACATCAGCGCCCTTGGACTGTCAACGTGTGGTGTGGAATAATTGGCAACAACCTCATCGGCCCCCACATTATTGAAAGCCACTGGAATGGTCAAATGTACCGAGCCATTTTGGAAAATAAACTGCCAACATTATTTGAAGACTTGAGCGTAGAATTGCAACAGAACATGTGGCTTCAACATGATGGTTGTCCAGCACACTATTTGTCGCTAGCACGTGAAGTACTTCACGATTGTGATCTCAATGAACGCTGGATCGGTAGAGCTGGTCCAGTAAATTGGCATGCCAGATCGCCAGATCTTATTTCGCCAGATTTCTTTTTTTGGGGCTATCTCAAAAACAAAGTTTTTCCAACAAACACCAACAACACGTGAGAATACGATTGAGCGAATCAGAAATGCTTGTGCCGAAATTCAAGCAGACACGCTTCTCAGTTGTGTACATTCACTTGAAATGCGGATTAATAAGTGCATTGAAGTCGAAGGCCCTCAAATTGAGCACTTAATTTAATTAAAGGATGATCAGGCAAGGAGACCCATGTAAATCAAGCATCAAGCACCCCAAAGGGAACAGAAAACTACTACGCCTACGTCGTTGTCCCTGGGTTACGCTGAAAGTAATTTATTCACCAGCCAATTACATTTCTACAGGTAACATATTCCCAGTTATTCAGACATTTTTAAAACAAAATACAAAAAAAAATCATTTATTTGATAGCAGATTTAATCGCATATTCCTGGGTTACGGTAATAGTAGTTTCATGACAAGTCATTTTTCAGTAATTAAAAATTTAAGAAATACAATTTATTTAAGACTAATTTCGAGTATTTACATTGAAAATGTGTTAATTTTAATTCAAACGTATTGAAAAATCATATGCATAGATTCAAAGAGGAAAAATCAAACAAATTAATATCTTTATTACAACGACATCTATCATGAACCAAAAAACATGTTTCAAGAAATCCTAAGTACTTTAAGCCGTAAAGTCCGAATCTGCAATAAAAAATAGGGGTTCCTATTTTAATTTCATAGTTACCCCTCGCCTCACTTACAAGACCTCATCTTGTACTAATGGCAGGTACTAATTTTAACACTAATGTACTACTCTGGCAAAAAGTAGTAAGACTTTTTAATTTCGCGCGGAAAACCATTCATCGAAATGTTTTTCTTCTATGTTGATATGACTGTCAGTGACATCTGTGCCAAATGTCACATCAAAATAATCATTAGTGTATAGTATACGCTTATCTTTCTGAAGTACAAAAAGTGCATTTGGCGATTTTTACAATGAGTGAAATTATTCAACAAAGAAGTTCCATTAAATTTCGTGTGCGGAATCAATTTTGTAGTGCCGAAACGTTCATAATGTTACAAAAGGCCTTCGGTGATAATTGTATGTCACGACCAAGTGTTTTTGATTGGTACAAATTGTTCAAAGAGGATCGAGAACGTGTTGACGACGAACCACCAACAAAATAAACAAACAACGGCCATCAACATCAACTGATGAACAACACGTTAATAAAATCAAGGAGTTGGTGCTCGAGAATCGACGAATAATAGTTAGAGACCTTACTGGCATCGTTGAAATATCGGAAGGATCAATGAAAACCATTTTGAAAGATCATTTGGGCCTAAGAAAAGTGAAAGCGCGATTGGTTCCAAAATCACTCAATTTTTTGGAAAAACAGCGTCGCGTTGACGTCTGTGAAACAATGCTTTCCGACTACCAGGATGTCATGAAACGAATTATAAGGTGAGCCGAAGCCGAAAAAACCACGTCAAAGCAAGTCAAAAATCAAGGTGATGTTGACAGTTTTCTTCGATTATCGAGGTGTGGTGTACTCCGAATTCCTTCCGACTGGCCAAACTGTCAACAAGGAATACTATTTAAGTGTCATGCGTCGCTTGCGCGAAGCTATTTGTAAAAAGAGGCCGGAATTATGGGTCGACAACTCTTGGTTTTTGCACCACGATAATGCACCTTCTCATACTGGATTGGTTTTACGTGATTTTTTCGGCAAAAATTCCACCCATATCGTTCCGCAACCACCGTATTCGCCTGATTTAGCTCCGTGTGATTTCTTGCTTTTCAGCAAACTCAAACGACCGCTCCGGGGAAACCGTTTTGAGTAAATTGAAGACATTAAACGTGATTCGCTACGCGCATTGGAGGCTATTCCGGAAATTGACTTTAACAACTGTTTCGAGGATTGGAAAAAATGTTGGCACAAGTGTATTGAGGCCGGGGGGGATTACTTTGAGGGGGACGAAATAGATTTGGGGAAATAAATAAAGAATTTTAAAATTATGAACAAAGTCTTACTATTTTTTGCCCACAGTATGTCCTCCCCGGAGTGATTAAATTTTGATAATTGACATTTTTTTTGTAGAGTACTTATTTTCCGAGATATTTGAAAGTGTCAGCTTGAAAAAATCACCCGGTATAAAGGTTATGATGTTTTTCTGATTTTACTGACGGAGAGTATCTTCCGGAACACTCCCGACCCACCGTACACCCATTTTAAACCAATGAATAGGATCGATGGATGATTGTGAGTTGTGACAGGCTCGACCCAGTTATAAACACCTAAGTAGTCCTAGTTACTGTTATTAACACATTAGTAAAATTTTAGTTACTCCCAATTAATTTACAATTGGTTCAATGGTCTTCTACTCCGATAAACATGAATCGTAATGAAGCAAAACCCATTAAGAAATGTTTAGTATATTTCATGCATGCAACGTATATTTATAGACCTATCGAGTGATTTTTTCCTTTACCTCCAATTTAGGAGCATAGGGCGCCTACTAGGCTGAACCATCTAACTCTGTTGGATGCTATTGTTTGATTTCATCCATGACCTACCTAGCTGTTTCGCTTCCACTAGCATTGTTCCACCACATTACGGATGGTTGTCCGATTTTTATTTTCCGTTATGGGTTCCACTCTTATTGTTTAGGTCATTCGATGACTTACTCAACGTGTGACCAATCCAATTCCACTTGTGCTTTTTTATTTCGGTGTCAATTACTACTTGGTTCGGTGGTCTAAGGAGCTTAACAATTTTTTTTTGGTAAAAGCACCTTGGTATTCTCCTAAGACATTTATTTATAAATACCAGTACCTTATTGTTGATCTTAGGTATATGCGTACAAAAGTTTCGGAACCTTAGAGTGACATGGATTTCACACACAAAAAGAACGTTCTTACCTAGGTATTGCGGGATAGGACAGATGTGTTCCAGACTATGTAACATGTTGAATGTTGTTCTGGCTTTGTAGATTCGCTTATTTCTATCTTCATCTGTTCCATCCGTTTTCGATAGCGTACAATCAAGGTACACAAATTCATTGACCTCTTGTATTTCTTCTTGGTTTACATATGGGTGTGTATTGGCGTATTGAGCCTCATCGGTTTAGATTACCTGATATTTAATTTGAGACCAACCTTTTAAATTAAATCTGATTGCCTCTGTACTTTCTGTTGCATTCAGTTGTGTTTGAGTGTTAGTCAGTTAGGATCAAAAGGAAACTTTGCATACCAATTAAGCCCAATCTGTGCTAATTAGTACTCACGGGGAAAACTAGTGCAAGTACAGAAGCCGTAAAAACGGAGAAATAAATTTTCAAGTTACGTCTGAAAGACGAAATCGGGTCTAGAAATCGAGCTTTATTTGCTTCTTTCAGGCGAAATTTGAAATTTATTTTCCCTACAAAAAGAAATCTGGTGGTGTTAAGTCAGGTGATCATGATGGCCAATTAACATCTCCAGATCGTGAAACGATACGGTTACCAAACATCCTTCACAGCAAATTCATTGTTTCCCTTGCAGTAGCTCCGTCTTGTTGAAGCCACATTTCTTGAGTAATATCAAGTTCAGGAAACAAAAAATTTTCTAGCCTAGATAGATTTTCTAGCGAAGAAGTTTGGGCCTTACATCTTGTCTGCTGATATTCCGCACCAAACTGTGACTCTATTTTGATGCAACGGACGCTGTTGAACCACTCTTGGGTTTTCAGTTCACCAGATTCTAAAATGTTCCTTATTAACATAACCACTTAAATGGATATGCGCTTCACCGGTCATTATAATTTTTTCATAAAATCAGGATCATCCGATAATAATTCGGTCAATTTTGCACAAAATCTTAAGCGGGCTGCATAGTCTTGTGGCAAAATTTCATGTACCATTTATATCTTGTACGAAAACAGCAATAATTTTTTTCATTATTCTACGCAATGAAGTTCTGGACATTTGAAGCTGAGTGGCACGTTTACGAGTTCGATACTATCTTGGCTTCGTGCTTCAAGCGTACTTGATTTCGTGATGGTGCATTTCTGGTGTTAAAAAAATTTCGGAATTTTCTTTGGGTTTTATTATTGAATTTTGACTAGCAAAATAAAACTCAACAATTTTGCTCGGTGCTCAATCGTATACATGGCTACTGAATCTCCCAAACGTTGTTTCTAATACTGAAAAATAAAAAGAGCAAAAAAATACAAAATAAAAAAATTATCAAAAATACAATGTTCAGTGACGTATGGCCCACCCTGTATCAGTTTATTATGCGTGTGCAATCGGGAGTTCTCGCTTTCCTATTACAAAATCAACCGGAAGTGTTGGTTATGGGAGATTTTGAGGTATTGAAATACAAAAAATTATAGCGAAAATTTTAATCGATAAATTTTGTCCGAATTATCCATGTAACCGAAGCAAATTTTACAATTATTAATTAAGAAATAGCCGAGTTCGCCCTAGCTCAAAATTCATTTTAATCGGATCGGTGTAGAATGCACAGATATCATATTTTCATCAAAAATCGATATTTCAATCAAAAGTCAATCTTAAATCCGAATTTCATAAGGACTGGTTATAAAATGGTCAAGTTTTTGTTCACAAACTCACATTAAAATCCCTAACCATACTACTATCCAAATTTCCTCGTCATCCAAAAAAGACGGAGTATTGTTGAAAATTTTCGATTTTCATATACCCATTCACATTATCGCATAACTTGTAGTTTGTGTAGTCGTAATAATATGACGGTTAAAGATGTAAGTCATTTATTATGTCTGTTGATATAGTTTTTATTTCTCCGCTTATTCACTCGTCGCTTGAGTTCTATCTTAGCGTAAGCGCCAACATTTTAGTTTTGAGAAAACCAACTTTAAAGTTTTTATGGTTTTATTAGTTGAAACGTTTCACTTAAACCACGATATTTTTATCTGAATCAATTCATGTTACTGTGAATTACATATTGCAAATAACATTTTGCAGTTGACTAGTTTAGTTTTCCCGGAAAATGGAAAATTCAATTTTCATTTTAAAGCTATTTTAGTGTGTCACATAAAATTAAGTGATCATGGTTATTACCTGGATATACACCAAAACGGAGATACATTATTTTCCAGTGGATAATTTCAATGGAAGTTTGGAGTACAGATTAATAAGATTAATTTTCATACTACAAATAACAATGTAACAAATTTCAATTCAGTCTTTTTAAGTCAAAAACAATTTTAAATTAATTCAGTATCGCCTGACAAGTTCCTGGTCTGACACATAGATGGTGCCACAAATTTAAAACTCATATGATTTTTAAATTCTACCAACCTGCACCATAGAAAAATCAACCATTACTGACTGGTATGCTGAATTTAAACGTGGTCGTACAACCACCGATGATGCACCACGCTCTGGACGCCCAAATGAGGTTCATATTTTTTAATGTTTTCATTAAAGAGACGGGACTAGATTTTTTTATTTCTAGATTTTTTAAATATTTCTCGATCGTATAGTGCACAGCATCTATGTCCTGCACTTGATAGTGCCCTGGCTCCAAAAATTTTTGCTTCACTTTATTTATATGTTCATGTTTTTTCCATAAATTCCAATATCTGAAGTGTAGTTATTCTATTCCTATTCTGTGGAATGCATGAGTCTGACTATAGAATGATTTTAGTTATAGATGGATATTCGTTAACCACACTCTCCAAAATTTTATCTAAAGAGGACGGAAGGTCATTTCCGGATCTACCGATCATACGTGCATGCCATATTGCACATTACATAAGATTATTAGCACTACAGTGGGCCGTTAAATTGTAAACGGAGAATTGGCGTTTATAAAAAAAATTAGACGCGTTTGTTTAGCACAGAACAACGGTGAAATGATCAGTATTTTTTCGAATACCATCTCTTTCAGTTTTTGTCCCATATGGGACTTCTTTGTGTTTTTCATATTCTTTGATTTCGGAAGTGGTAAGCATGACCGCAACTTTGTGTGCCACACATCGATCGCATTGGCCTTTCTTCGGTTTGTAGAATGACATGTTAAACTCACCGTTGAACACTTTAGTGTAAATATTCACTGAACAATTTTTGATGAGATCTCTGACTATATTAAGTTTGTCTTCGGAAATTTTATACTTTATATGGCTGCCATGGGTTGTTGTTGTATTCATGCCAACTTCGGTTGCCTTTGTTTTATAAAAATGGTAGACTCGATTTTGACTCACATCTAGCGTAGTAAGGAAGAATAACTTACAAACTCTCACCACAGCGACATTTATTCAAGAACGTATCATGTCTTTTTGAAATTCGGTTTCTAGTTAATTTTCATGCTGTTTGTACTCCTTTAAGACCTCCTCTAAGACTCCAAAACGTATTATGATCTTTTGAAGTGCGTGAAGTTATCCCAGTTTTTCATCCCAGGAAAAACGAAAATGTTCATCAGGTATAACACTAAATTCATCCCATCCCAGGATTTTTAAAATATACAATTAATTATTAATTCTCTCAAACCTATAGAGTGCCTAAAGATTTGACTTCTGGTTATGACTCGTCATGGTGTCCACTAACTCTGATAAAAATTTGGATATCAGCCGTATGCTAGGATATTTGCTATATGCTCATTTGCATATGGCCCACCACCATATGAAATTTGAAGAAAATACTCAATAAAATAATTAATATTTCTCTCAAAACTAAAGAGTGTCTAATGATTTGACTTCTGGATATCACTCGTCATGATGTCCACTCATTTGCATATGGCCAAACATATAAAGTTTGAAGAAAATACTCAATAACATAATTAATATTTCTCTCAAACCTATAGAGTGCATAAAGATTTCACTTCTGGTTATGACTCTTCATTGTGACCACTAACTCTCATAAAAATTTGATGCTACTGAAGTTAGCCGAAAATATCAGCCGAAAAAAACCCAGCATTATCGACATATTTCGTATCAGGTGGTAGTACAAAATTCTGTTGAAATTAGCCGAAAATTACATGTTATTGAAGTTAACAGTAAATTTCGGCCGAAAAAAATTTGAATAATCAATATCACATAATCCGAATGTTTAAAGGTCATATGAACAGGGTGAAGTTAGACCATTTCGTAAATAGCTGGATCCCTAAAAACTGGACGCATGTTTAGTGGTAATTTGTATTTCATATTTTATGTTTTTAATTTATTTCACTATGATGATACATAAAATATGGCCCGATTTTTGGAACAGGTGTTCATTGTTAGTGCCACAACTCAAATTCATTGGCCCTTAACACGACAAATTATAAATGTGGGATCCAGCTAATTACGGGTCTGTCTAACTTCACCCAGTACAAATTACCACTAAACATGCGTCCAGTTTTTAATTTATTTCACTATGATGCTACATAAAATTTGGCCTGATTTTTGGCACAGGTATTCACTGTTAGTGCCACAACTGAAATTCATTGGCTCCTAACAGGACAAATTATAAGTATAGAATCCAACTAATTATGAGTCTGACTAACTTCACCCAGTACAAATTACCACTAAACATGCGTCCAGTTTTTAGGGATCCAGCTATTTACGAAATGGTCTAACTTCACCCTGTTCATATGACCTTTAAACATTCGGATTATGTGATATTGATTATTCAAATTTTTTTCGGCCTAAATTTACTGTTAACTTCAATAACATGTAATTTTCGGCTAATTTCAACAGAATTTTGTACTACCACCTGATACGAAATATGTCGATAATGCAGGGTTTTTTCGGCTGAAATTTTCGGCTAACTTCAGTAGCGTAAAACTACTTGAATTCCATTAGCTTTTTAAATGGCTTAAAAGCTTGAAAGTCCTAATCGTAACCGTTCAGAAAATCACACAGAACTAAGTGATAAACACATTAATTCCCGAAATATTCAATTTCTTAAGAAAATCCTAAATTCTTAGCATATAGCGCAGGCTATTAAACTATTTATTTTAACTAAGTCAATTCGAAGAAATGTTTTTTTTTTGTAAATAATTAATTCAATTGATTCAAAATATTCAAATATTTCAATATTTCGCCTAAATGTCGCTTGCATATAATTTTTACCAATGCAAACACACTTACGTTTACTTTTCTTGGTTTAGGACTAGTTCAGGTCTAACTTCAAAATCGTCTTAATTGCCTGGAAATTAGGATCCGCATCCGAGTCATCGAAAACACTGCTTTCTGAACATTCTGAACTCCTTAAATTTAGTAAATTTAATATTTAAATTTAATTAATGTATTAATTATAAATGATATCTATATAATTTAAAATAACGTGCAAATCAAACTTATCGTTCAGCTGCCGGATCTATAAGTCTGACCGGTGACGATGTTGTTCCGTAATATCCATATGAGATGACATTTTTTTTTGTCGACGTTTACTCACCACTGTGGTTTACGCAAAACTTAAATATTTTTATCCCACACGTGTCCTTATATGTATATAAATATATCACGTGACAAAAACACAATAATTTTGATTGGTTTATTTAAGGAGATACGCTATATTAGAAAAAATATGTTAGAACAGTAGTTAGTTATACCAATAAAGTAAAAATAGATGGATATAGAATAATGTTCGAAATCTGTATAAAATTGTTCAAATGCAATTATACAGAAAAAAACAAAATTAATTGGATTTAAACCAAAATAGAATAAGTTGGAAAAATTGTCTAGTTAGGTATGAAAATGTTCAAACACCTACATTAGATGTAAGGTAATGGAGATTGAACATAACAGATCATTCAAAGTTTGCTGTTCACTGGATATAAACTAAAATCGCAATCTGTAACTTGAAAACTATAGCACTTAGAACAATTTTGATTGCATTAGCAACAAAAAATTACATTATAATTCACTAAAAACCGAAATTTCATGTTGATGGTACTTACACTAAGATAGTACTCAAGCGACGATATACCGAGATATTTTACTTCGTAGATCAATCAATTTGTAATTTTACAAAATGAATAAAAAATTGCCGCTAGTAATTATATCACAAAATAATTTCTCTTTTGTGATAGCGCTGCCACTTGTGATGAGTAGCGTAATCTCTATCTTATCCAGCATCGTTTAACAGCCTGCAAAATGAATATTTTGAATATTGTTGGCAGACTTGTTCAATCCAACCTACTAAGTCAGGCCGGCCTTTGCCAAGGTAGCCACTGGTTATTGTGTACTAGGCTAGGTAGTTGTGTACTATCTAGTCTGATTACAACCGAAATGAATATAATGCGAAGGCAGGAAACATAGTGTTAGGTCGGCTGGTTAAACCTTGATTTCGGCAGAAATTTGTGAGAGTGCATAATGATTTAGAACGGATTGTGCCCATCGTGCAATTGTTCCAATAAGTTCGTTTGGATCCTGGCTTTTAAACCAATTTTTTAAACACTCTCTGAATTAGAACTGCAAATACTTTTTAAAGCTCATCTATAAAAATTATTAATAAAATGCGAATAATATTTTTAAAATGCTACTATTATTGAGCGTACCATATGTTCAGATTAAAACCATATTAAACTATAATTATATTATAGCTGTACGCAATGCAAATAGCGCACATGCTCGTTTACGTTCTTTAATAAATACAACAGACATATTGTACATAATTTATTACTTGTAACTAATTTAAAAATAGCTATACACCATTATAAGTCAATAAAATTTGATAGCAGAGAGAATTTATTTTATTTTTTTTTTTTTGTACAAAACCATAAACAATAGTCTTAAATAAATCTTCAAGAATTATATGAGTTCAATCGTTCGTTCAAAAAATAATGATATATATTTTTAAAGAATTAACATCCGGCTGCAAATTTAAAAATGAATTAAATCGATTGTTTACACAAAACTAATATTCACTCGTACGTCCGCTCGTACATAAATAGGAACTGTACAAGTTTTTTTTATTGGAATTTATCTTGTTATTGTAATAAACGGTATACGATCCGCCGTCCATGGCAGTGCTATAGAGATAGGATGTTCAAAGCGAACCACGAAGGTTGCGATTCCGTCCCAAAATAAACTACAAAGAATTAAAACAAACATGATGAGAATCGCAATTTTGCGATGAATAAGGCATTTTTATCATTATTATCATCCACCCGACTGACTCATCGAAATCAAAATGAACATAATTTCCCACTCGCAGTATACTGGAGTACAACAAGATAAAGTTGGTTCGCCTAACAGCACCATTAAAATTAGTTGGTCGTTTAAGAACACACCAAATTTACGATGACTCGCAAACCTTTTGTACAGGAAGGACGTGTTGGTTTTCAAATTAAATTAATGTAACACAATTTTTAATTACATTATTGTTATAAAACTGATTTCAACCGTAACACCATTAATAGAAATTTATTTCTTGTGTATGTATGCATGTATAAACACTTCTTATGTTTGGGTATGTGTAAACTAAATTATAGCATTATAAAAAAAAAATTTAGTTGGGGATATGTGTGTCGAATATATGAGAACAGAACATAATTTATGTTGTAAGTAAATTTTATCTACGGATTATGGATACATTATATTCCTCAATATTGACGATAAATATGTGTCTACGAGTATAAATAAATTTCCGATTTTCGAAAAACGTTATTTTATTAGAAATTACAAATTTTGTGAGACAAAATAAATTTTTAAGCTAAAATTTATTACTTATAGATAAAAATCAATAATAAGCTTTCTAAGTATTTGTAGTTCCAAATAGTATATTCTAGATCATTATTAGGTTGGTATATTTTTGGTTTCGATATGCATTTCGGAAATGTAACATATTTATACCCGTAACGATTTATTAGGTGATATGGGGACAATTAATTGCCAGTAAATTATACATAAATCTTTTAAAAACCATTCTAGCTTAACATTAATATAGTAAATATCAAATTCGATTTTCGAATTCTTAGTGCAAAATTATGCTACAGATTACAAAATTATCATTCAGTTCGTTCTCAAAATTTTTAAAAATTGTCAAAATATTTTCTAAATTAGTTCATGATTGTACGCATGTCCCAAAAATACTGTCTAAACAGTAAACTAACTGAATTACTCGGCGTTGCACAGGAAAAATTATAATTATTTTGAACTTTATAATAAATCTCTATATTTTGCAATATTTTGAATATTTTGCAAGGAATCTTTCAACGTCGCTGTAGTTGCAATCATTTACGATAGGAATTCATCGGGCGTTGAATTTAGTAACAAAATGTACAGAGTTTAGCCTTTACGCGTCATCTAATAATTTTTACGTGATCATGTCGAGACTTCTCGTAGACAACGTCGATTACTTGTAGACAACATCGACTACTGGTAGACAAAGTGGCCATCTACTTGTAGTCCACAGTAATTGTATAACAATGTTGTGCCGTATTGTCAACACCGCGTAGATAATTAAAATTCTACATGTGTAGAGAATGTATGGTTAGAAGTCAGCAATATTCCATGATTTCCTTCTTTGTTGGATCCATTTCGCATTGATGGAGATTTAATTCTACCTCACATTTGAAAAATTTTAACCCATGTTTTAATACTGTGGGCAAAAAATAGTAAGGCTTTGTTCATAATTTTAAAATTCCTTATTTATTACTCCAAATCTATTTCGTCCCTCTCAAAGCAATCCCCCCGGCCTCAATACACTTGTGCCAACGTTTTTTCCAATCGTCGAAACAGTTGTTAAAGTCAATTTCCGGAATAGCCTCCAATGCGCATAGCGATTCACGTTTAATGTCTTCAATTTACTCAAAACGGTTTCCCCGGAGCGGTCGTTTGAGTTTGCTGAACAGCCAGAAGTCACACGGAGCTAAATCAGGCGAACACGGTGGTTGCGGAACGATATGGGTGGAATTTTTGGCGAAAAAATCACGTAAACCCAATGCAGTATGAGAAGGTGCATTATCGTGGTGCAAAAACCAAGAGTTATCGAACCATAATTCCGGCCTCTTTTTACGAATAGCTTCGTGCAAGCGACGCATAACACTCAAATAGTATTCCTTCTTGACAGTTTGGCTGGTTGGAAGGAATTCGGAGTGCACCACACCTCGATAATCGCAGAAAACTGTCAACATCACCTTGATTTTTGACTTGCTTTGACGTGGTTTTTTCGGCTTCGGCTCACCTTTGGCACGATATTCGGCCGATTGATCATCTCTTTCCGAGTCGTAAGTATAGATCCAAGACTCATCGCCAGTTGTAATACGTTTCATGACATCCTGGTAGTCGGAAAGCATTGTTTCACGGACGTCAACGCGACGCTGTTTTTCCAAAAATTGAGTGATTTTGGAACCAATCGTGCTTTCACTGTTCTTAGGCCCAAATGAACTTTCAAAGTGGTTTTCACTGATCCTTCCGATATTTCAACGATGCCAGTAAGGTCTCTAACTGTTAATCGTCGATTCTCGAGCACCAATTCCTTGATTTTATTAACGTGTTGATCATCAGGTGATGTTGATGGCCATCCTAGATAGACGTGGTTCGTCGTCAACACGTTCTCGAACCTCTTTCAACAATTTGTACCAATCAAAAACACTTGCTCGTGACATACAATTATCACCGAAGGCCTTTTGCAACATTCTATACGTTTCGGCACCACAAAATTGATTCCGCACACAAAATTTAATGGAACTTCTTTGTTCAATAATTTCACTCGTTGTAAGAACCGCCGAATGCACTTTTTGTACTTCAGAAAGACAAGCGTATATACTAAACACTAATGATTATTTTGATGTGACATTTGGCACAGATGTCACTGACAGTCATACCAACATAGAAAAAAAATACTTGGACAAATAGTTTTTCGCGCGAAATTTAAATTAAAAAGTCTTACTACTTTTTGCAGTACTACTACTTTTACATTAGTATATGACTATTCTGGGTGTTAGTTAGATATTATTTTTATATCGAAGCTCTCCTCGATGTAAAAATAATATCTGCCTATTACCTAGAATATTCTAAAGTTTTAAAATATTCGAAGAAAGTTTAAAACCTATGTTAAAAATTAGAACTTTACAGACACTGATACTTCACGACAAATCGCTCAAATACCCCAATATTTATATGAAGCTTCTACATGCAACAGGCAAAAAAAATCGATTAAACACAGAACCCATTCGTATGACGCCGTATCTGTATGCCCTTTTGCTTAAGAAATTACTATTGAACTTGGGTAATGAATGTGGATACAGTACTCGTTTCGAAGATGTATATAAAAGCTAATTTAGCATCGTACCGTATTTAGTAGGTTTCGTTAAAATACTTCCTAATGAAATCGATTCCGATTAGATTTAAAATTACCTGCCCGGATATTACCCCTGCGGACAATATCCTGCTGCGATTACTCCCGGGCAATTACTCCTCGGTCCATTATCACTAGCCTTTACCCCCGGTTATTAACACTCACCGGCGACTACTGCCCCATTACACCCTGGTCATTATTAGCTGATTAAAAGATTATCGGATACCATTTCTTTGGGAAAGTATATTATAATTTGGCGTTCGTATCAAATCCCACTAGAAACATGTTGGTTGACAAAAAAAATCGAAACAAATTTCAAAACATAGAAATGTTGGCAGAAATTAGCTGATTACGGGACAATATACCATTTCTTCAGGAGTAAGTTTTTTTTATTATGACAGGTTCAAATTGAGCTTGAAAAGCTGAATCTGAAACTTTAACTAAAATGTCACAAAAAATTGCAAACCTGTGTTAAATCTCTATAAATTCAAATTATGATTCACGCGTCGGTTCAGGTAATTTACATAAATATGTTATTTAACATAATGATGCTATGGTGCCTCCTCTACCTATAACAGTAACCCTTTTCATGATATTTTAACTAGAAGTCTGAGATTACGGTTTTTCTCGTCAAGCGATGCTTCAAAAACGAAAAGTACTCTTGAACAATATATTTTCCCATACAAATGACCATTTTCGAAAAATGCTCCAATCGTAATGGAAATTCACTTCGGAATTCTCTTTCCCACGCTGAGCAATTACGTAGAACATCATTTTTACAGTTACGGAAAACTATATAAATCTGGGCCATCGTTTAGGGCAATTTTGTTATTATGAATATTTTCTGAGATACCATGTTGATTTTCATGATGATTAGAGCATTTTTAGAAAATGGTCATTTGTATAGGAAAATATATTTTTCAAGAGTACTTTTAGAGTACTTTTAGAGTGCTAATTTTAGAGCATCGCTTCGAGAAAATCCATATGGGAAAATGATTGGAGGTAATAGCGGTAGGTAATGGCCGTGATGTTCAAGGAGTAGTATTGTCCTCGGAATTATCTGGAGAGGCAAAGTCCTAGACCCGTGTGAAACTTCTATATAACCAAAGTTAGGGGTGGTACTGGTGTACGATTATTTCTAATTCGAAAATTCTATGGCCCTCCTTATTATATGGCCTACGCTAAGTTACCCGAATGATACGCTAGAAATAATTATTGGCCAATTCCAATAAATACGCACCAACTTATTGTAATCGAATCATTTAATAGTTACCTATATAATTCATGTAAAATCTAGATTTGAAAAATGAAAATAATTAAATTTACGAACGGTTTGCATCTGTTACGTGAAGCCTCGGTCAAAATGCCGATCGAGTCAGTAGATAGGACTTGTCAAATAATTTAAGTGGTTTACTGCTGCAACGGCCATTAAACTTAAATCTGAACATGATTCAATTCCGTAAATTCCCGGATAAACTTGGGCAATGCACCTACTTTAAAATCATTAGAAATGGATCCTGGCCGACGAGAAATATACTAATAAAACTAGATATAAGCACATCAGCGATGATCATTTGAACTTGTTGAAGGTGCACTTCAATGGGCAGAAGTTAATTTTAGTACACAGTTGTCTACGAAAATGTCGGTAAATATTGCGGGCATATGCTCGATATCGAACGTAAACAATTCCTGGAGATCATTAATAAAATTGTATGCAGATAGTTATAATCCGAACAGCTTATTAAAGAAAATTTACCGCAAACATTTAAAACTAATGTTTTGATTTGACCTACCTTTGAAGGCAGATGAAGCTGTTGGTTTTTGATCTGCCAGTATTTCTGTTTTTTGCAGGTGGTGTTGACAATTTCATAAAAGTTTAGTTTAGTACGAGTATTTTTTTCGAAATTATGTTTTGTAAACGAAATATCAAGGTGACAACTACAAAGTGGTAAAAAATTAAATTTCTCTCATAAGAGATAAAAAGTACCTATTTGCCCAGTAATGCATTACAATATTTGACTCAAGAGTTTGTTGATGAAAAAAACATGTGGCATTGCATATAAATTTTTTTAAATTGAAGTAGAATAACCCGATTTATTTTAAACATATACAAATCTCATATATTTGTTTTGTAAACATTTAATTAAAACGTTCACAATTTTGGAAATTCGCAATTTGAACTGTAAAACTATCAGTTCCAGTTGGCAACCTCGCACTGAAAAAACAGTAAGAAAACAACAAAATATACGTAATAATCTACATTGTCTACGAATGTTCTACATATTCTACGAATTTTCGACATTGTCTACGCCAACATGAATTGTCTACCGACAATTCCGAATTACACGTAGAAGCACACACTCGGTTTTTTCGACTACATACATTATCTATTATTTAATCCTAAATTGCATATTATGTTATTAATTTACCACAATTGGTAATAAACATTTCGACAGTTGAAACACCTCAAACTAAATTGGCGAATTAGAATAAAACTAAGCTTAAATTATTTTAGTCAGTAATTTAGTTGAAAAAATTATTCTCAAGCACGCAGTATTAGAGTTTTTATACCGTGGGCCTGACGTCGATTAATTTGTTTAAAATTCCGACTATCTTAATTGATGGTTAGTTCATACCAGTTGTTCATACATGGCACAAAACACTGCGTCTGTGCGTAATTAAAATTTGTTAATTAAATTAGAACTTATCAATTAAATATCAGGAACATTACCGACAGTAAATAATTCTGAATGTTGCGTAATAAAGAGTTTTCCAATAGGAATGATTCAATTTAAAAATTAAAAAAAACACATAAATCAAAATTTTTTTTATTTGAAAGGTTACATTATGCCAAAATGTATGGAAAAAAATCGTTTAACATTGTTCTATATCGTTCTCCATTGACTAATTACTCTTCGACCATTTTCTTCAAAGAAATATGGACCAATCACTCCACCAGGGTGAATTGCACACCACACGGTGACTTTTCTAGACTTATCTGGATGTAATGGTGTCTGAAGAGATTCGTGTGGATTTTCATCACTCCAAATTCTGCAATTATGTTTGTTTACATAAACATTTAACCAAAAATGAGCTTCGTCACTGAATACAATTTTTCGCTAAAATGTTCATCATTTTCAAGTTGTTCAAGAGCAAAATCCGAAAATAAGCGACGTTTATGGTGGTCTAAAGGCTTCATTTTGTAAGGATGCAAACCCAAATATTTTCTTAAAATTCTAAATGTTTTTGTTTAAGAAAGATATGGAACCGATAAATTTGGATTTTCTCTTACACTTGCTTCTACCAAATCAATATTCTTATGTGCGCGTGCATTTCTTTGTCGTACTGGTACTATGGTGAGTCGATTAATTGAATAATATCGTCCATGAATTCTTCTTAAATTTCTATTAGTATTCACAAATGAGCACTGATTTTGATAAAACAGTGTATCTTTCCATCATTAAATAGCATAACCTACTAAACACAAATGACATAAGAAATGTCAAAAATAATACGCAGTGTTGCCATTATAAGCATTTTAAATTGTATCATTCCTATTGGAAAACCCGTTATATCGGTAAAAGTCGATCCATTTATGTTTTCCGCATTGTTCAATAAGGTCATTCAATTTTAACAAAATAAACACAATTGCGTTCAAAATATGAAAACGCAACCTTGCAACCTCGGAAAATATACCTTTGTTTTCCGTAGTGCTTGTATAACATTTTCATTTCCTCTAAAGACGATATAAGACGAACATTTTAATTTTATGATATAGTCATAAACAGTTATTATGGATAGTCATAATCAGTAATTTTAAGTAACATGTAATTAGTAATTAAACATCAAAAGTTATTTTAAGTGTTTAAATTTGTGTGAAATAAATGTGGATCATCAATCTAATAACTAATAATGTTAATAAAATGTAATAAGCAACAGTGAAGATGAAGTTTAAAATGCCTATCCCCGAACCGCTCCGCACAGCATTGGCGCTGCCGACAGGATCCTGCCATATTCACAAAACACATCAAAGTAGAATCAAACCACGCTATAGAAAAACTGAGATGTTAACAATGCAGAACGAGTCATACCGATTTTCAGCATCAAAAATACAAACTACCTCTAAATCGTCATTGAGAGCAAATCATAACCATATAACAAAATAACACAAATAGGGCAGGAATTTTGTGCAAAAGTAGTTAATAATTCGAATAGAAATGAAGTCTTACAGGGTTGTAGTACTATAAGACAGTATTTTAGAAAAAACGCGTCTAAAGGTTGAGCCAACCCTGCACTCAGGGTACTCCTGTTGGAATAACCAATTTTATTTGTTCAGAAAAATGATAATAACTTCTGAACGGTACACAGCACAAACTCGGGAGCACGAAAAGTGGCTCAAAGGACGAAGAATTTAATAGTGCACAAAATTGTGTAACATTATTTTGTAATTTATGGCCGTTAAGTTGGTAAAATTTGAGCCAAATGTTAAAAGCAAGTAAATTGTTGGAGTTTAACTGTAAAAATAGAACAGTTAGCAGGACCATTCCATAACATTATGCGAGATTGAATTTGCCGTCGTTTGAACTAATTTGCAGACTTGTGCGATATACCGTTTACGAAATAACTTAATTTTGTTAAGAAACCAACCTTCAAAAAATTCATGATAATAAAATTAATGTCAATATTTTATTACTTCAAACTATTATTTATTCTTAGTATAATACATCAGTTTTTTATATTTTTTATTTCCACTTAAATATTAGTTATAAGGGCATTTAAAAGTTAAAATTGTAGCTGAGTATTTATTTCAATATCATTGAGATCTTCTTCGCGTGTAGTGTTGTTGCATGATATACCCTGGCAGATTCCACACATTGCTGAGCATAGCGTTCCTGACCGCTTACATTCGGATCTTGTTGTGCATTGCGTATGACAGTTGCAAAATATCAACTTGAGGAGATGTTCAGGAGCCGGTGGCAGGTCAGCTGGAATGGTCAGCAAACTAATTTTGACAGATTTCCATCCCTAATCTGTTGGTAGCAAAACATTTCCCAGTTGCTTTTGTTGGTGGGAGACAAGCTAAATCGAATTTAGAATGTAACTGCTGTTTACCAATTACTCTGTAGTAGTGGAGTCTCTTTGGTGATGTTATATAGTCCACATATTAAAAGCGCTCCGCTGGCTGCAATTGCATTGCCCTGCAAAAGCTTGACTGCTTTTAATTTTCCTTTCCTGTACAATGCTGAGGTTGTATTGCATCATTTAAAAGCATGAAGAACTGGAAGTAGGTTGCTTACTGAATGCAGCCGTGTCCTCTCTACTTCTATATCATACACAGTCTTCGGTTTGGAGCAAAAAAGCCAAATTGTTCGACGTGCTGGTGAACTTAAAAAGACAAGCAGCATGGACATGTTCGAGTCCTCTGCAGCAACCACCACCTGATCCCCACGATTTGCAAAGCTTACAGCTATATTTGCCATAGAGGTATCTGCGTCATCTTCCGCCTGATGTGTTGGTATATTCAAACAATGTAGGTGTTGCTTCAGTTTGCCGAAGAATTTCGATTTACTATGGGTGTTTGCGAGAAATTCGCTTTGATAAATTATGCAAATTGTATGAAATTTTGTTCTCCTTTCGTGGTGGCGTAATCCGGATAACCATCAAACACTACCGTTGTGTTTCTGCCATAATGTTTTCAAACATAATCACCATAAATTTGTAGAATCGTGCCATATCGCGCTGGCTTTGGCCATACTACCGAGTGAAGCAGATGGCCTCCATCTTCAACATATTTGCAATTTGTTGGAAAATTGTCCATACCAATATCAGCTCTTTTAAATATGGTTTTGATGCTCGATTTTGTTCCCTTTCGTAGGAGACCGTCGTTGAAAAGGGAAAGTGGAGCTGAAGCCAATTCATATTTAAAATAAGACTTTCGGACTTTTGACGACACAAACAATTCGATGAAATAACTGCAGCGGATTTATAACGAAAGTTTCGTTATTTATTTTTATTTCCTGAACCTGAGCTGCAATTGTAATAGCTTTGTGTTTTCTTTCGCAAACGACGTCCGCAAAACTCTTTCTCAATGTATTATGCAGCAGCATTTCATCTTTATCCAAAGCACTATCATAGGTGATATTGGAACCAGCAACAAGTCCAGTTGACAAGCTGACAAGATCACCAGCCCGATTCCGAAATGGGTTATGTTGTTGAAGCCATGAAAAAAATTTGTTTTTGCCCAACGTCCATGGAAACGAATCAGAAACTGATAGAAAACAGCATGTCACCGGATATGTGTCATGATTCGGAAGAAGTACGCGATCTGGAGAGCTGCTTTAGAAGTAACATCAACAGACTAAGAACAAGAAACAGAACATGCAAACTTTGACTCCAATATTTAGTGCAAGTTATGATTGTGCTGCAGTATATCCGAGCTGAGAGGACTGGCAACTGGCAGATGCATATGAAATCTTCGAAAAATCCCATATTTCCATTCTACTGGTCATAATTTGTATGCAAAATCTGCTCATTTATATTTACAGGAAATGAAGGAGTTGCTAGCCAAGCTGATCGCTGAAGTGTACAAAAAATTTCCAGAGAAATACTTTTCGATAAGAAGAAAAAGCGTGCAATGGAGTGGTATTTGGACGGACATGTGCTTACAACAATCACTTATGCGATCAATGAAGACGATAGGCGGATTATCTCGAGGACGAGGCATTACCGATGACACCATTTTAAAATGGATTGTTTCAACGGTCAGTTAGCATGCTTGTGAGATCCGCGATTGAAACTTTTACAGGACAATCATCAATTACTCCCGAACAACATGTTGAACTCCGAGGCAGTAGGAAAGCAAGAGACAATCAGCAGATTTCATTACAAATTTCAAATCTTCTGAATTGTCTATAATCAAATAATTTAATGCTGATACCGTCAGTATATGCGCTCGCAAAGCACGCGAAAAAGCATGCCCGGTAAGCGCGTGTTTGACTGTTGCATTGCCATAAACTGTTTCCCATAATTCTTCTAGTCCGCTTCCTTTCATGATATATCTAATTGTGCCAAGAAATGACATGAGTAGATGAAATCCTCCGAAGTGTACAATTATTCCAGATATATCACTGTTTTCCTCCGCAGACTTAGCCATTTCAATTGACTTCATAAAGAGTGGTTGATTAATAGTATCTGTGCAAATCTGCCCATGTTTCTTGCTTTCACAGGCTGCATAAATTAGAGCTGAGTATAACGTCAAGTCACTTGGACTTAAATTAATGAACGGCATTGTTACTATTTGTGAAACTTCAAACGAACCTTGTAAAGTTAAAAAAGCTTCTTAAAATTAAAACTAACCGACCAAATGGCATAGTGGTTAAAGCTTTGGCGTTTGGATCGGGAGCTACCGGGTTCGAATCCCGATAGGGGC
Organism: Nephrotoma guestfalica; assembly: GCA_963691935.1. Lineage (NCBI taxonomy): Eukaryota > Metazoa > Arthropoda > Insecta > Diptera > Tipulidae > Nephrotoma > Nephrotoma guestfalica. The sequence goes on along the minus strand of OY829913.1, from coordinate 126,973,496 downwards.
AGGATGCAAAGGGAATTTTCATCAACAAATTACGATTTGGGATGAAAAGGAACACAACTATGACCCCTATCGGAGTGCGGGGCTCACGGGCCGACCAATCTTCCATGCCAGTATAGGCTGGCATAGAGCTATGCAATGTGCCGATGGTAATAAAATCGGACCTATATCCGTACGTTCTCGAATTGGCCAATACAGGCGTAAAAGTAAGGACGTAAATAAGCGAACCGCGAACGAGTTGGGAGAGGCCCAGGACAGATCATAGTCCCAATTCTACACTAACAATTCTTCGGGTAACATGTCCTTTAAAATTAAAACGATGGTTTTGCCAAATAGTATGGTTGCTACCATATTTGGTTTAAAATGATTTATAAGCAGGTCCCTCAAGTATTAGTCACCGTACAAATCTACATCATTGCATCTGAATTTCCTTAGTTTCTAAGGAGTACTTGACATTCATTACTTTGTTTTATGATGGCACACAAAGCTTCAAAACCTGCACGAGAGTTGTCATTTATGGGTTTCCCCATAGATGGACGGATTAGTGGTCGCTTCTCTAAATTTTCAGTAGAATTTCAGATGATTTCGCGAATTTTGTGTCCACAAATTAATTGATCCACCAATCCATGTATTGACGATTCTTCCTCATGCGTCATTTCGTTTACAACAAAGATCCAGGATAGTTTGTTGCATTTCGGTTAATTTCACAACACCAACTTGCTTGAACAGGCTTACACTCTTGAAGTCAATCTCTGGGATTACTTACCTGTTATGGGAAATTACTATAAGTATCTGATATATTCATTTATGTTAATTAATTAGTCTTACCTTACTCACGCGCGAGAAGCAATATTACTATTCCTCGTGTAGTTTTTCCGACATTCTGTATGCAATAAAATTTCTTCGACGTTCTCCAACTTTTTCCACAAATCATCATTTCTTGATTTTGAAACTTCGATTAAGCTACCAATTCCTTTTTTCACATATACGAGTATATATATTCATCGGAAATGAAAGTCGGAAGTTGGACACAACGTATACACCCCCCTATTATAATCCTAAAATTTAATTTCTCGTTCGTTGTTAATTCAAGCTTTTTTATGATTTAATCTACGCAATCTGATCTATGGCCGAAACACTCCAACCTTACACAGTTGCCCGCCAAATGGAGGACGTCCGCATAGGTCCGACTTCCGTAGAATCTTCTACACGTTGCAGAGCTATACCAGCCTATACTGGCATAGAATATGGGTAGCCCATGAGTTCTGCAACTAGAGGATAAAAAATCTCATCTGTATCTTGCCCCTATCGGGATTCAAACCAGGTATCTCCCGATCCAACCATTGTGTCGGTAATTTAAATCAAGTTTAATTTCAACTTTTTTCATGCATATCGTGTTCCCCAAATGTAGATACAAGAAAATAATAATAATATTGATGGAGACTCCCGACGTCCCCAACTATTATTGTTATTTAGCTTACGCGTAAACTTTCACCACAGCACCCACTGCTTGTCGTAAGAGGCGACTAAAATGGTTGGATTGTTGAGCTGCACTCACATTCATAAAACAGTTTTCTTTTTTTCTTTGTAATTGTTATTTTATCGACCAAGCGCCCCCGATAGAGGCAAGATGGATGCAAAAGGCATTTATCATAACGTGATTACGATCGGAGATGAAAATAACATTGACGAAGCGGGCTTCAATTAATTTATTTTGTCTAAGTATTTGGATTATTTTTTCTAACGAGGATTTTTAATTTATTAATTGGCAGTTGCTCGTCTGTAATTGGTAGTGCAGACAACGCTGTCAATGTATAGTAAAATATTAACTCTATTATGGAAGATGAGTAAAATGATAACATTATTAGTAAAACTAAAAAAATTTAGATGTTTTGCGAATTTACATAAAAAGGACATGTAAACTGAATTTAATTTTACTTAAGGCGGTATGGTACTTAACTTGTCAAAACGATGTGTGTCAAAAATCAGTTTTTGGACAAAAAAAAATACAAATTGACGAAATTCGTTCAATAGGGTGAAGTTAAATGCATTTGCCTACGGTTAGGTTTCAAAATTTATCAGTTTTTTGAAACGTACAAATCAATAAAATCAATAAAGAAAGCAAATATAAAATTTAGTTTAAAAATTTCGATTTTTATCGATCGAAGAATTACGTCATACTATAATTTATTTTTTACGCCGCAATGACTAATATTTTTGATAAATTTTACTGTTCCTAGATGGCGTCACGTAATAAAAAAATGTGTCCAAGATACGTGGTTATTAATTTATTATAAAATGCAATGTTTAGATCACAAATAATGAAAAAAAAATTGTATTAATTAATTTCACACAAACAAACAATATAAGTAAATATTAGTAAGCAAATTATACAAAATTTTGGTACTCAATTTATTAAAGGAAAAACGAGTTGCATACATTAAAGGGGCAATGTCGATACTAAAAACAAAATTTGTTTTTCAGCCTTAAATGAAGAAATATTATATTTTTTATCAGACTATAATATAAATTCGGCACAACTGGATTGTGGCACCAAGAAATGAAAGTAGGAGATTGTGTTGTGGCTCGAGTAAGGAAATTGACACCCGGAGCCGAGGCCAATTTACCTTATTTTTAGTGGAAATGTTATGTTTCTGTCAAATGGTTTATCAACGTTTATTATCCCATGAAAGGTTTTTGTGTTGCACTTGAGTTGAATGAAAATTTTTTGATTTTTACAATTAGATTTCTTTTAACCAACCTAATTTGGCCGCTGAGAAGTGGATTGCATTATTGTGGCTTATGTTTATGCTAGGCTGTATTGATGCACTTTGTTTTCGATTTTCGAACTAATGAGGTGCTGCTTTTGTTCGAAAGGAATGGCAAAAATATAGTTTAGTTCAATTGAACTGACTTTCTTTGTCATGGGAGGTTCACTATGGCCCACCAAATAAATTAGAATTGTGCCTATAATGGAGGTTGAATGGCATAAATACCTATTTTGGTTTTTTTTATCATTTCTGGTTATATAGATGGTGATTGGAACATTGTCAAATGAATAAAGTTTTGTTTTCATGAAAACAGAGTTTGGTGTGAGAGAATCAGGTTGTTTACCATAATTAACTATTATCTAAAATAACATTTTTTATAGATATGTAAATTAATAAATTATTAGTTAAAAGTTTTGCGTTTTTACTTTAGAATTACAACCACCAATAAGTATTTTCGTAGTGGCATTCCAATAATTTAACGGGTTTACGATCTCAGGCAGGAGGCAGCTGATGCCGTTAGATGAATTTAACCATCAATTAAATTACGAAATAGTAAATGTTATTTCATAGTGAAGTTCTAATTTTTAGAATAACCTTTTTAGTTTACTTAATAATGTAGTAGTTGATTTCATTTGCATGACCTCTAGATTCAGGTAATCTATTTGGAACGATGGTGATGGGATCATTAGTGTGTTGCTTTAGGGATATTAATTAATTTCATTTAAATAACCTCTGGTTTCAGAAAAATCATTGCTGCTGGGGATATTATTTCAGTAAATCATTAAATTATTATGCCTCGATGTTTGGTATTGAGGATCTGTCCATCTACACCAAATGTATTAATTTCATTCACGTCTTTTGTTAATCCTGTGGGACTTAAGAACTACATAGTAAATATTTTTAGAACTTACCAGAAGCATTTCTTTAATTTAAGCAGCTCCGGGAAGAAATTATAAAGATTTATAATGTTTAGGAAGCTATTTCGGCTTGATAATGAAGCAATTGTTGAAGACTAATATCATCGTTAACCATTAAACATATTAAACCAGCTTTACTTTCTAGTAGATTAGAATTGTATTGTCTTGTCCCGTACGATCGCTAGGTTTCTGGAACCGCGCCGTTCTGTCCTAAAAAAAAAGAAAGTTTCTTTCCTATCCTTCCTTCTTGTGTAAAAAGTATGTTCAGTACTTAGTCCTAAAGTCTAGTCAATTAAATCAATAGAAAATTTGTTAAACTCTTTATTGCAAAATTGATTGATCAATGTCCTAAATGTGTCCTAAAACAAAAACAACACTATTTTCATGCATGTAGTAGTGTAACAGCTGCAAAGTCTCGTTATTAAGAATTTTTTTCGTTTAAAAAAAAATTTATAATATTGAACAGGAAAAAAAATTAACAGTTTTTAAAAAAATAAAACCAAACAAAATAAAAAATATTTACTATTTGAATAGTTATATAAGAGTATTCAATTTTTAAAAGGCAACTATAAATTATATATTATTAAACCAATTAAAAGTAAAAAAACAACAACAAGTTTCCTTATAACTCATATAAAGACGATTATTACATTTTAAATGTTTCAAATATCCACAACAATCTGACACGGTAGCGACCTATATGGTTACGTGCTATATTAACCAAGCAATTCAAAAAGTTCCAACTCTTGAGAAAAAAAAGCCTTGCCGGGGGTAAGGGCAAGCCATTTTCGAAAATTTTCCTCATAACTCATATAAAGACCATTATAACATTTTACGATAGCGACCTATATGGTTAGGTGCTATATGAACCAAGCTATCCAAAAAGTTCCAACTCTTGAGAAAAAAAAGCCTTGCCGGGGGATAGGACAAGCCATGTTCGAAAATTTTCCTCGTAACTCATATAAAGACGATTATTACATTTTAAACGTTTCAAATATCCACAACAATCTGACACGGTAGCGACCTATATGGTTACGTGCTATATGAACCAAGCAATCCAAAAAGTTTCAACTCTTGAGAAAAATGAGCCTTGCCGGGGGTTAGGACAAGCCATTTTCGAAAATTTTCCTCGTAACGTAGCGACCTATATGGTTAGGTGCTATATGAACCAAGCAATCCAAAAAGTTGCAACTCTTGAGAAAAAAGAGCCATGCCGGGGGTAGGACAAGCCATTTTCGAAAATTTTCCTCGTAACTCATATAAAGACGATTATTACATTTTAAATGTTTCAAATATCCACAACAATCTGACACGATAGCGACCTATATGGTTACGTGCTATATTAACCAATTTATCAAAAAAGTCCAACCCTTGAGAAAATAGGGCTTTGCCGGGGTTAGGACAAGCCTCTTTTTATAAGAGTTGGAACTTTTTGGATTGATTGGTTTATATAACACCTAACCATATAGGTCGCTATCGTGTCAGATTGTTGTGGATATTTGAAAAAATTTAAAATGTACGAGTATTACATTAATGTAATAAATTTTAAATGTAAGTTTAATTTAATCGTTTTTATTAATAATGAGGCAAATATTTTTTCCTACCATGACTCCAGTATAGGAGGTTAGAAAATTTTTTCAGTTTCAGTTTTTCAATGATAGTTTGTTTGCGAAATAGGTTTGTCGTGTATGTCAAAAAATTGATAAAAATCTTTGAAAATAATTACAAATTAATAACGAGCATGAAATATTTGGGAACTACCTGTCAATATAAACTAATAAACAATAATTTAATATCACTAACCGTGTAAAATTAAGGTAAAAATTTGGCGAGGCATATTATAACGTTATTAACTTAATAAAATGCCATTTTGGAAAGATTACACAAATATCCATCATACACAAATTAACCGAATAGTCTAGGCAAAAAAACAAATACTTTAGGCTCTGTAAATATAGTAAAGGGAAGCGACCACGTGGCTTTAAATACAAATAAACAAATACAAATAACGTTTATTAGAAGCTCAATAGGAATTAAAAGATTTATTACAAAGTAGCCAGATACTTCATTTTCGTATTTAATAAAATTCAGTTTAAATGGTAAACCATTCAGTTTTATTCGTCTATACGAAAGAAGTATATTATATTCACTTATACATATACAATTTTTAGGATTCAGGACAAACTTCACGCGAATAAATTAATCGATATCTTTCTTTTGAAAGGCGCAGTAATACATCTTTCATGTATGTACATCATTGTATGTACATTACAGCCATTGTGTTCATTCTGGAGTGTTGATTTATTTCTTTTAGTTTGAAAGCTTAATATAAAACAAAAATATTAATTAAGTTTTAATAAATACGAGTATATAGTATATCAAATAAAGCTTTATCTGAATGATTTTTTTTAATCTTCAAGTGCTTCGGATAAAACGAACCAGGCAGTGTGAAGTTTCTGACAAATTGACAAAAACCTTATAACAGCCAAAAAGTGTAAAAGAGAATGTTACACTTTAAATTAAGAATGCTACACTTTTTAAACATAATTTGTAATTAAGAACAACAAGATAATTAAAGGAAATATAAAAAAATCTATTTATTTAAATTTATTTTACGTCATTAAAATCAAAAATAAAAAATATTTAATTATGTTTTGAATTACAAAAAATCGAAGTATGATATCATGTATTACTGACCAATCGAAACATAATTTGTCTATGTTGGAATCACAAAAATTCAAAAAATTCAACCATTCCAAGGCTATTGTCAGAAACTTCACTATAGTAACGAACCATGGACGTCCGAATATTAGAGTAAACTGAACACTCTCGTTCGTTGTAAATTGATTTTACATTTCCAAAAATCAAACTGTTTTGACAAAATTCAAATACATCAAGTCAATCATTTTTTGCTATCCCGCAAAAACCCCTGTGAAAATGTGGTGAATCATGAAAGGTGTAAAACAAAATTTTCGTAATCAAAGTAGAATAAGCAAATTATTTTTTTAACCTTCTTGCGACGATTTTTAAGTAGAAATTCAAGAGGTTCCCTCGTTTCTAGGGGCTTTTACAGAACGGAAATTTTCGAGCTAAATTCACCACATTTTATTCAATGAAGAAATGTTTTGGAAAAAGTTTATTATAAAAAAATAAATATTTGAGAAGTTTTGAAACCTATTACTAGATAGTAGTACTTCTGATTTCAATTTCTTAACTTTTCCACAACTCGGATACAAATCTGTACGGTTTTATCATTTACTTAACGGTAAGTAATTTTCCAATCAAATTTAATAATTAATTGGAAAAGGTAACCACCCGCAGATTTCAATTTACAAAACAAAACAAGGATGAACCGAAGATATTTGTCATTGCTCGAGGAACATTTGTTGTAAGTAATCCCAATTTCCAAATTAAAAGAAGACTCGAGGCCCCGCATTTCAAATACAAGAAAAGGTTGTTTGCTATTGTATAATAATATTCTAAACCCAACAAACGATACATCCAATTTAATTTTACGGTTTGTGTATCAATTCATCTTTTTATTCTTTCTTAACATAACCATTTTTGTTTTCTTATTTCATTTCAGGTATGGAACACACAGAAAATTTATATAAAATAAACAATACGTTTGAGGTTATGTTGTTGTTGTTGTTGTTCATCACAATCCTAAAATGGCCATAACCAAATCGAAGAAACATATAATATATTTACATAAATTTGATCAACGTCTTATGTGGTGCTAGCGGTAAGTTTAGAAATATTTTGCTTTAAAAAATCTAAAAAATGTCTACTCGCGTATCTATTTTTAGAGCACAATCAGTACAAATCCTGAGTGTGTTTTGTGAAAAATAACGAAAGACAACAACAAAATCGAGTAATAGATTTACTTTCAGAGTCACATAAGTTACCTTTTACAGCACATTTCCATAAAAATTTGGCTTTTTCAGTCAACTTTTTGGAATTGCCTCGCCCGGTCTTGACATGCACTCGCAGACATAATAGATCACAAAACAGAATTTACATTTTAAGGTGAGACTCGTTCCATTTCTATCTTTTGGTTGGTCGTTTTTGTATATCGATGTATATGCGAGAAAATAGAATTAATGCTGCTTTTAATTCTGGAAATTAATAATTTTTCGGCATATATTTCACGGGTCGTAAAAATAATTGTTTTATTTATATTTTTTGCTTCTGTGTATATGTAGCTTAAAGGCATTTCAAATTGTTTATTCGGCCCATTCGTCCTTTTATGTGGAATGCGGGGGGATCATTTGTGTTGGCTGTTTGCCATATTTTATGTTGCCATTGGTGGCTAAAATTGTATAGTATATTAAATAGCTTAATTCCAAGATTTTTAATATGTAAACAACAACAAATGGTTTTTGCACAATGTAAAGCTTTTTGTTTATTAAACCTGCTGTTCTATTTAAAGATTTATTAAATTCACTGCACAACACGACGGCATACAACAAATCTAAATTTTAAAAATATTAGAGGCGGCGTTGATATAAAAATAGAATACCATGAAAATTTCAATTTTCCACGAAAAACAAAAATTTATGATCTGATATCAAAAAACAAAATCATTGGATGACGTATTTCTGTACCACACCTTGCTACTTATTAATATCAGTTGCATAGACTTACCGCTTGAATTATCCGCTGCTATAGTCAACTACCAAATTTATGGCCCAATTCTGAAAATGTAAAAATTCTAAAGCTGCAACTTTATAGAAATTGCTTACAGAAAAAAAGATACAGTGTTCTAAAAAATGATATTCACAAACTGTAGAGTTTTCGTCGCTGTAACCAAATTACGAGTTATTTTAAAAAATCCTATCAAATTCGATGGCATATTCGAATATTGACAAAAGCCCGCGTTATAAATAAAATTTGCTTTGTTTGTATATCATAAAAATATTGAATTTTACGTAAATTAATCAAGAACTAAATTAAAATAAGAATGCATTGCAGAGTTGTCAAACAACATATTAGTACAGTTGGTGTCATTCGTTTGTATACCTTAAGAACAATAATCTTTCTGTGTATACCGCAGACAAACTATTTGTTTCGACTGTACTTGTATGTATTGCATTATCAACATTTAGGTGTAAAATTTTAAACAAATTAATTTTATCTAAAAGCTCAAAAACTACAATTGTCATTAGCTTCAACTTTTGTTGGTATAGAGATACTATTGATAACAACATATATATGCAAAAACCGTTTCAGAAAATGAAAATTTTCTCGAGTTATTTACTATTAAATTCGTGATATGTAACTTTACGTCATCAAATTTTGTGGAGCAAAGTTACAGAACAAAACTTAGGGTTTATAGAGCCGAGTTACATTTTATGAATATCGGAAATTTTACAGTTACAGAGCTTACCTACAGTTTGTGAATTAGGCCAGTAAAGGTCAATAATTTACCCACAACTATAATAAACAAAATTTATACGGTCACTGTTTTGTATCGATGTTGTTCAATCCTAATTATTTGGACTTCCGCGAGTTTCAGTTCCGGTACTGTCTTTCGACTGTTGCCGTTGTTTATGAACATACACGTTTAGGAATTTTTGGCAGTACACCAATATACGCTTCAACTTATGAATGTTTGAAATTTTATCAATTAATTCATGTAAAGCGGATTTGCATTGGATTCAGCGGTTATTATGAGACAAGTGATATATGCTGCGCTGTCCAGATCGAGCCGTGTGAGGTGATTGTAGACGCTGCTAATACTCTTTGTTGCTAAATCAGCTGGGTTTTTGTTTGTTGGTACGTAACTCCATTGTAGCTGAGGTAAATTACCTTTAATCTGAGATACCCGATTGGCTACAAAGGTTTCTAACTTCGTGATATCAGCTCGCATCCAGATTAAAACTATGCTGGAATCCGTCAAAGCGAACATCTTTACATCTTGGATGTTCTTGGTATTTTTGGCGTATCCTAGAAGCCTAAATAACAGATGCACTGCGTTTAGTTCCAACTTTGGAACTGTCACTTTTGTTTTGATTGGAGTAACTCTGGTTTTTGCTACCAGCAAGCTGGTTGTAACTTGCTCGAATGTATTTGTGGTTCTTAAATAAACCACCACTGCAGATGGTTATTGCGAAGCATCTGCAAATCCATGTAATTCCGATTTTTGAATTGACATTGTTCTACCGCTCTTGGTGCCTTTATTCTGCTTAATTCATCTTATTCGATTTTATACTTTTTCCATTTTTCAACAATTGCTTCTGGTAGCTTGTCATCCCACTGTGTATCAGCTGTATCAGCTCTCCAGGTGCCCTACATTAACATCTTTGCTGTTATCGTTATTGGTGATAACCAGCCGATAGGATAAAATAATTTTGAGAAGTCGGACAACAGTAGACGTTTCTTTCGTTCTTCCATTGAAAAATTTAGCCTGGCCAGGTCAAATTCAAATGTGTCATCTTCAGGATTATAGAGAATCCAATATCAGGAATGTGATCGACTTTGTCGATCACATTCCTGATATTCTAGTGTTGACTTGTTTCTACATCGCCTTAAGACGATTTACTGCGTTTGTGGAGATGAATGACGCTTGAGAGCCTGGGTAAATTAATGCTCTGAGGAGCATGCATTTCCGATCGCTTGTTGTTAGTGCGGTTAGAGCTGTAGGTAATAGCGCAGGACCTAATTCTGTTATTAAATAATTTTAAGATACCCGCTACCTATCTACGTTGGGATCGATGTGCAGCCCTGTGTTATGCTTGCCATTGCATATGATTCATGTTCTGCTGATAAACACTTTCTGCATAATTTATGAAGCATTGCAATTTCCGTTCTTTCACTGGAATTTAATTTGCTAAATCCTCCACATTCATTAATTTTATATCCCCTCGGCAGTAGACACAGATGTTTGTTGTTGTTAATAAGGTCCATTCAATTATTTGACCTTTATTCTCTCCTGAGGTGGTTAGGACTATTGGCTTTTGGTTGACATTGGCCTCTAATGAATTGATCTTTCCTACCAAAAACGTAAAAAACTCCGTTGTTGTTTGGAATTTCCTTGGATCTTTTAAGGAGATCTCATAGAGTCACCTTGACTCATTGTCGAGTTTTTTAGTTAAGGTGAAGATTATTATTGAGTTCCATGATTCAATGTGTACCCCTGCGTAGGAATACGCGTTCCTTTGAAATAAGTAGTCTTGTTGTTATTTTATTTGTAATTTTCTTCTGTTTGTTGGAGTGGTTGGTTAATTTGGCCGCAGCACCCTCAAACTGACCCTTTAAATAGCTTATTTTATGGGTATCATAGATCTGTCTATTCACATGGATAAGTTTGGTGAATGTGTCACCAGTCCAAATTTCCTCATGCATCAGTTGAGCTATTTGCTTCTTGAGTTTTTGCATTACTCCTAGTGACAGTTTCATTGCCGGTTTTGGCCCAGTCATGACAAGGTCTTCAGCCTCATCAATCTTTCCGTAGAAACTCCTCATCCAAATGGATTCGTTTTACTAATTGATTCAACTCTGGATTCATTATTTCCAACCTTGCATCGTTGGTGTTAGAATTTATGACCGACATCGTTTGAGTGTTCTCAATGTGTATTGGTTTTGAAGATGATGTCTCTAGTTGGTTTATACTGCGATGATATGAGAGCGGTGTAAGTGACGGGTCGTTGTTTAAATTTGCGCGCATTATACGCGAGAGTTGACATCCTGCATTTCTACTATTTTGTCATCTGTTTCTTGGAATTTTGTGTAAAGCTCTTTTAATTGTTGTATTCGGTTGGTGAGGTAGGTTTTTGTTTTGCTCTCCGGACAATCCTTCTTATAATTATTACATATTTTATCAATCTGAGCCTCAAGCTCTTCTTGATTGAATGCAAGCATTTCCATTTTTGAATTTTGGCAGTTCTCGTTCGCCAGTTGATTAATTTTCGCGTGTAACTCGTTGTAATGTAGAATACTCGTTTGTTTTCGTCTGTTCTTAATGGCTCGAAGGACCAATGTTTAATTCAGCCGCAGCTTGAACTAATATAATACGTTTTGTCTATATTCCGATCTTTCCACTGTGGCTAATACCGGCATATTGAAATAAAAGCATGGATTAGAGTTTGATTAGAACTGAACTACTTGTTGTTGATTTTTATATTATATTTGACCATACGAGTGTACCAATTTCAATATTTTATAAAAACCAAAAGTGCAGAATTGTATGTAAAAAATTAATTATTTTATTTATAGCTAAGTCAACATTCACCAAAACTGCATATTATGTTGTAGTTAAATAACCCTGTTCTTATTGAACATTAGCTATGATCCAATGTATAGTGAAAGAGTGTTTTCCTTAGAGATACCCAGGTGCTATTTATTTTCTTTCTTTGGCACTGTACACAGAAAGAAATCATGATTTCTGAATTCGGGTTTTAAAAATCGGGTTTTAAATTAAAAAATAGCCAAATTCGAATAAAAACCTCGTTAAAATAAAATAAATCTCTTTTAGATTAAAAAAAATTGATTTTTTGATTTTTGGCCTAAATAAACTGCAATAGTTTCAACTTTCCGATAATTATACTATAATAACTCCCATTAAGTAATTGGGTAAATGTCGTTCGGTGGAATGAATCAGTTCAGTACGATCACCAATTTGAATGAGTTGGATAGCAACTATTAGTGCAAAAATCATATGATTATTAGAAATTTATTTAACTTTATATATAAAAACCAATATAAAACATGACAACAGTATAGATAAAACCCAAAAACAGCCTCAAGAAGAGATTACGGAATTTAATGATGTGCACCTAATAAATAATACGTTAATCGAAGAAAACCTGCTTTAGAGGGAAATGGATTTTATTGAAGTGAAACCATATTTAATCGGTATTTATAATATTTACAGTCATGCTTTAATTTTTTGTCAAGGTAAGCAGGTTTATCAAGAGCGCCTTAGACTACTAGCTAGATACGATATAAAATAATTGACCCTCAACGATGCTTTCGGTGTAAGAGTAGAATTTCGTGATAATTATATTTTTGGTGATGATACGGTTACAAATCTTCCGGCGGTCGTTGGAAAACATATCCACAACAATTCCATAACCAGTGTAATTTCGATGGTTGTTCCTGATGCAGCTGGTCCCCAAACCGGCAAAATTTTTCGCCAATTGTAATTTTTTTAGTTAATATTAAATTTTCCGTGATTTAATAAATGATTTTCAATGTAGGATATTCGGAACATTTTGAATAAACTAGGAGAAGATCTTTTATTTTACTATAATGATCATGTTGGTTTGACCGACAAACACCGATCTAAACTGGTGAAAATAATAATGAAAACCATTAATTTCAAGAAAAAAGATCTAAAGTCACACGATTTCCAGAATATTGCGAAACAAATATTCGCGCTATTTCCAATGAAGAAAATTGTGAATAAATATGAGTATTTTTTTAATAATAATCATTTATAGTCTAAGCTTACCAAGTACTGTATAAGATAGCGGAAATTTATCAGTGGAAAATAAGAGATTTCGCTACTCGCCGCATCTGACAGCTGCATCACAAAAAAGAATATATTTTATAATTACCTGCGGAATTTTTTATTCATTTTGTATCGCTTTTTTCACCAAATAAAACATAAAACATCCCAGTGGAATAAAATATTAAAAGTGATCCTTAAAATGACAAATTGATTGATCTCCGAAGTAAAGGAACTCGGTAAATGAAATCTTGAAATTTAACAATATTCTGTCTTTCCGCCAATCTAAAAGAATGACGATGAAATTTGAATAATAGTATTGATCAGGGGTCCAAAACTTAGGACTAAATTCTAGGATCTGTTCATCCTGGACAGAAAATTGAAAATTTGAAAATTTAATTTTTTTTATTAATTTATTTTCAGTTTTTTGCCAATATCTCTTTTGGCCACTTCCACTAGTAACAAATACGTCCGGTTGTTTTTCTAATAGCTTACGTCATACCGAGACTACGTGGAATATTTGAGGAAAATTGATGGATTAGAATTTTCACTATAATTTTTTGATTTTCTGCGGCCATATAAGTTATTTTCAGAAAACTTTGGCCGATTTTGGCAAAAAAATCGTCTTTTCGGATGAGGCGCATTTCCATCTTAGCGGCTATGTAAACAAGCAGAATTGTCGACACGGAGAACCTGCACGTGATCGTAGAGAAGCCGATGCATCCTCAACGAGTGACTGTTTGGTGCGGATTTTGGTCCGGTGGCATCATTGGGCCATTTTTCTTTAAAAATGAGCAAAGAGCCGCCGTTTCTGTCAATGGTGAGCACTACCACGCCATGATAAACGATTTTTTGTTCCTGGCAATTCAAGAGGAGGACATAGACAACATTTGGTTTCAATAACAAGGCGCTCCGTGCCACACAGCACACGTTTCAACTGATCTTTTGTGCACTGTCTTCGAAGATCGAATTTTTCAGTCGAAATGCTGATGTGATTTGGCCGCCTCGGAGCTGTGATTTGACGCCGTTGGCCTATTATCTTTGGGGTTCCGTCAGAGATAAGTGTTACGCCGATAAACCAGTAACGATTAACGCTCTTAAAAACAATATTCGCATTGCCATTGAAGACATAATGCCGCATACCATCGAAAATGTGCTCGAAAATTGGACCGATCGTATGGGATACGTCAAGGCCAGCCGAGGCAGTCATATGAATAAAATAGTATTCCATAATTAATCGGAAAGATTGTTCTTTACAATGAAAAAATAAATTTGAAAAAGTATTAAGAACTTTTTGTTGTATTGCATTTTAAAGAAACAAATTATTTAGCCCACCCCATATAGCTTCATAGCTCTGCAACTTTGTCTCATTGGGGGATAAATATTGGGGGATGGTCTCGTTGGTGGGGGATGGTCTCGTTGTTGAGAGATGGTCTCGTTGTTGGGGAATGGTTTCTTGTATTTTCCTCAAAACACCCTCGAAGTACTTTTTTGGATATAAAAGTCCTAGTAGAGTTATAATTTAATTACATGTTGATTTATTGAGTGTTTCTTAATTGTGTCGGCTACTGTTCATCGAATTAAAAAACATAAATCATATCATCAACCTCCATCATTGTGAGATTCATTTTAAATCTACATGCAATAAATGATTTCTTATTGAAAACAAATATTCTCGGTTAAAATCTCGATATCCATCCAAAAGTGTTTTTCGGAGGTGTTTTGGGGAGAAAGCAAGGCCTGTCTCTCAACGTTATGTGAAGTTTGGAGTATGGAGACAAAAGTTATGGAGGATATGAAGTTTCCTGAAAATTGGGTTTATCCAACCCAATGTAAGTTTAGTAGTTTTTGACCAAATGGGCTTGCAAAATTTGGAAACTTCATGAAGTGGTGAGAAAACGAGCCTGGGTAGAAGTGTTTTGGTTCAAACCAACAATTCAAGTGATAATGTTGAAATAAGTGTTAGTGTCGTATTTAGCCAATAATGAATATTGTACTCTTGGCAGATTGCAATTTATTATTTAGCTAAACTCGTTTTTATAATATTTGTCAAACTAATACACTTCCATTATATCGTTTTAGTCACTAAAATAAAGCATAAATACAGTAAATCTAGCTACGGGCAATCTCGAAAACTCACTAAATCGAATTAAGGTTCTGAAACAGATTTCAAATGGAAGAACAATTTAAAACATGAATAACTCTAGAAGTGGTGTTGGGATGAACATTCTTTTTTTGAAAACTCCTTTTTTTATTGATTACTTTTACTTAATCAAATCGAAGCATCCATTTCCAACAGTTGCAAGATACGAAAAGAAGAAAACTGGAAAAATTAATATCAAAGAAGCAGAGGAGTCACTCCATACACATCGTAGTCCATATCAATTCGTTATTTGAGTTCCTCGAGGAAATTAAGTCCAGACAAAATTGTGCGTGGGAGAAAAAAACCAGCGTTCAGCCAATGATAATTTTTATAGGTAATATAAATAGCGTTGAACACCTAATATATTTATATATTGACAATTTTAAGTACCCCTTTAACCCCATTTTATATCTTGCTTGTCGGCGTGTTTTAAGACATTTCAGAGTTTGAACTTAAAATATCCATTAGCCAGCTTCCCAGCTTGGCTTTTCCACATTTTCCATTTCCACAAGCTTCTCCCTAAAAATCAAAGATCCTAAGTTTTTGAATTAAAGTATTTGTATTTTATTTCAAAAACGTTTATTGTTGATTTGAAAAATATTTGACATTTGTTTTTTTTTTGTTTGGCACTAGCTCCAAAAATTTGGTGCCATATGGCGCGTTTCAAAATTTACAAATTTAATTTTTACATTTTTTACCATCATAATTTAATTTTAATTTCTTTTCATACACCTAGCACACATCAGTCCCCTTTCACACTTCTATCTGGTTTGTTCTAATAAATTCATACACATTCTTATATACGTTCATTCCCGTTCGTAATAATTCCGTCAAACTACTTGTACTCAATAGAACATCGAACATTTGTCTGCTCTGGTTAAATGCAGAACATTTCAGAATCAAATGTTCGATGTGCTCCACAACCAAACAGCTTTCACATAATTCACACACAACCAAATTGCGTTTCTTCAAACATTCTTTCCAATTTCCATGATTCAATCTCACTCGTTCCATAATTCGTAACATTGTAGTATCTCCTTTGAGCCCCTTAAAGAACGGTTGCCTCAGAGGAGACCTAACCAACTCAAAGTACATCTTACCTTTCACCTGACATTTTTCAAAAAACTCTCTCTCCCATTTTCTTCACAGATTCACCTGAAACATGCGAAGCACGTCTCTGGCATCCATGCATTCATATTAATTTAGATCCTCAATCAAACAACCCCGTTTTGCAAGCATATCGTCTCTTTCATTACCTTCAATCTGTAGGTGTGAAGGTATCCATTGAAGGATGACCTCCCTCCCACAAGATTGAAGATACTTATATAGCATTTCCACATACACATTTCCATGAGTTCCCCCATCCTTACTAATTAACTCCAACCCACTCCGGGAGTCAGAGAATAACACTATTCTCCTTCTTCCTTGTGTCATTGCCAGCTTGATCTATGGAACGGATCCCTATCAATTATGCATTCATTATACAGATACTGCCATGCACTCTTACCATTTTCTCTTTTCTCATTGAAGGAATATAAATTCCCACACCTACTCGATCATCATTTACACTTGCATTTGTATATACTTCCACATGTGCAACATAGTTCATTCGTATTTTGCAGAATTCACTCTTAACCGATAACTCATTCAACATTGCTTTTGTTGTGTCACCAAACTTCAACCGCACTATTAGATTGCTCGGAAGGACTTTCGGATTTGCCGGACGAATCTAGGAGAATATGTTAATATTTTCCAAGATTACCAGTGATCTTGTTGTCTTTTTGTAAACCGTCCCTCTTTGCAATCTCTCTTTCATTTCATTCATCAAATTATTGTTCTTAGTTAACATTCGCACAGTCTCTCGCACGATGATCCATTCTTTTTTATAATTAAGATGCGAATCACCCAATTCAGACCACAGAGTGTGTATTGGTGTCGAATTGATCGCTCCCAATACCACTCTAGCACACGCATTTTTCACAAGCATCAACTTTTTAAACCCAACCTTGGACCCATTACCATATATACTCGCAATTTTAGTTGACACTAGCGCCTTTCGTAACATATCAGTCACAGTCGGATGAGCTCCCCATTTCGGTTTGCTCACCCTTTTAATCACGTTCAATCTACTCTTACAATTATCGGCCAATTTTTCCATATGCACTTTGAAACTCATTCTTCTGTCAATCCAGTTTACCAAATACCTAGTCAATTTCACACACTCAATTCTCTCATTACATATTCGCACATCAACCATCCGATTCGTTCTAAAAGCCATACTACAACATTTACTCGAATTTACCCTCAAATTCAATTCACTCAAACATTCGGTTACCCGATTCACACATTCTTGAGCCTGACTCACGGCCTCCTCGATGGTACTCCCCTTGCCCATCAGAACAAAGTTATCTGAAAATTGCAAAATGACTTTGCCCGAGGAGTTACACCTATGTATCGAGCTCGTGTACAGGTTGAAGAGAGTCGGTGAGATTTTACTGCCTCACCGCTCCTTCTAACCTATACCCTATACCACATAAAACTAACTTTTTCTTATTCATGAACTCATACACCCATTTGCAAATTTTCCAACCCCAAGTCCATAATGAGTTGATAAAGTTTCCCTGGAACCACGTAATCATATGCCTTTTCTATATCCAAAAATGTGGCGGTATTTTACTTCACATACTTATTTTCCTTTTGTACTTCCCACACAAACTTTTCTACACATTCATTAACAGAGTGGTTGTGACGAAACCCAAATGTGGTTTTCGGCAACAAATTTCCCTCATTCACAAATTTATCTATACGGCCTTTCATCATATAATTCACAATTTTAACAAATACATTCAACATACATATTCCCCTGTAATTTGTTGCCAGATTCGATCCCGATCCCTTTTAAGAATAGGTACCACTCTGCTTTCCTTCCATTTTCCGGTATCTGAATGCTCATCCATACTTGATTGAGAATTCGAAGCAAGACCGCCTTGGCTTCGAATTCTAATCTGCCAATCATTTTATAACTCACTCTGTTATTTTCGGGGGTAGTAGATTTGGATATTTCTAAAACCCCTCGGAACTCTTCCCATTTAAACTCCTTACACATATCGTTCATAAATTCATTTCCATTATCAGGTAACAAAACTTCATACATATCACTCAAAATGTTACGTACGTCCGTAATCATTTGTAAAAGAACACCTCCATTCTCTCTGTCATCTATCACTGCATTTCTGCGCTCTATATCCTCTCACTCTATTAAATTTATCCCATACATCCTTAGTTGTGGTTCTATGTGTCATTTTGGACACATAGTCCCGCCAACTTTTCCTTTTCGCTCTACGGATAGGTTTTTTCAATCTTGCATTCATCCTCCCATAATTTATTCTGCATTCATCACATATACACCTATTGAACTCTCTCAATGCTATCCGTTTCCTTTCATACCAATACTGGATTTCATTGTTCCACCAACCATTCACCTTGTATTCATTCCCTCTGACATTTATAGTGCACATTTCATTCACTCTCTCTATTTCATCCTCAAGTTGTTTAACCTCATTTACTTCTTTCATTATGAGAGTCTCATTCTTACGTTCGACCCATTTCTTACCAATCATTATGATCTTACGGTCTATGTCAACATTTATACCACCTAAGCATATCCTGATCAAATAATGATCACTACCCAAATTCTCATCTGTGACATTCCAAGTGGCTGTCGACCCTACTCTCGGCATTCTAGCCGACCCACCATCATTCAGGACTACGAGATCGGAATCCAGAATGAGGCGGGTCAACCAGTTACCTCTAGTATCAGTTCTTCCACTCCCCCATATTCTCGAATGCGCATTCATATCACCCGCTAGAATTACGTCACTTTTGCCTTCCACCCAATCAAACAAAATTTGGAAATCTAGTTGGCTTCTCTCTCTGTCAGACGTAGACAACACTGGAGTTGCATAGATACTCCGAGTTTTGGCTGCTATGACTTTAATGTGCTCGAAACGCGGTATGTCACAAAGGACCAGGCTGATATGGACCAGGCACGTGCCAATATCGCCACCCCGCCAAAGCCATCAGCCGTCGGTCTGGACAGATAATTGTATCCTTTCACCTGAAACGTCTTACCCTTACGATCCCAAGTTTCACAAAAAATCATCACATTCACATCGTTATTGGTCAGATAATTCCGCAACATATGACCATTGGTGTACTGCGAATATTTATCTGGCCAATTGTCACGCATTCATTGGATCTCAGCATTCGCTCTACCATTCATAGAAATAAAGAAAGGAGAGGGCATTTATAAACGCAAATGCGTTCTCTCTCCTCCTTCCCTCATTCATCATCAATCATACTTACATGGTATGTATGTATGATTGATGATAATGAGGGAAGGAGGAGTAGTTCCAAATAGTATTAATTCTTTTGGAGTTAAATTAGAATGTCTCATTGCTAGCCATGCTTCATTTTTATTGATTGCCTCTATGTCCATTGCTGCATTACAAGTTGTTTGTTGATTTGATTGCGGTTGTTGTTGTAATCTTGATTGTTGTTGTTGTACTTGTTAGTAGTTATTTTGTTGTTGTTGTACTTGATATTTTTGTTGCTGCTGTTGTTGTGGTTGGTTTAATTGTGGCTGTTGTTGCCTTGAAGTTGAAATAGTTTTTTGATATGATTGTGGTTTTGTCTGTTGTAGTTGGTTTTCTTTGTTTTGCGGCTTTTGTGGTGTGTTTGGTGGGTTAAAGGCGGTTTTTAGCGTATCTGCATAGTTTGTCTGGTTAGTTGGTGTGGTGTTTGCCTGTAGTCGAACATATTTGGCTTTTGCCTCGGGAAATGTTAATCTATCTACCGTTTTAATTTTCACTATTTCTAGTTCTCGTTTATATACTCGACATTCCTTACTGTTGCTGCTGTGTGCCTCTTCACAATTTATGCATTTTAGTGTAGTGCACATATAGCTGGTTGTGTGGTGTTACTTCACCACATTTGTAGCACTTAGGATCACTTGTGCATCTCTATTTGGTGTGACCAAATTTGTGGCATTCGGTGCACTTCAACGAATTTGGAATGTACAATCCAATGCTTAGTTGTATAAAGCCTGCCCTCACATATTCCGGTAATACTGGTGAATTAAAAGTCAGGATAATTGCTGATATGCCCGTTAATTTATTTTCCACCCATTTCTTTATTTTATATACCTCTATGACGCCTTGGTCCTTAAGCTCTTCTTTGATTTCCTCCTCAGTTAAACTTTTTAGGTCGTGGCAGAAAATGATACCTTTGGAACTGTTTAATATGGGGTGTTCCGTCACTTTTATTTTGGCGAATCGCCCCAGAGATATGGCCTTCAGTAATGCAACCGTCGTTGCCTGATTTTTTGTCAGAACCAACAGTTCTCCAGCTCTCGAGCGATGCGTTTTAATGATACCTTTGGTTATCATATCTAGCGCTTTTTGAATTCCAAAAGGTGAAAAATTTGAGAGGTTTTGTCCCTCCTGCTCGTGCTTGATTATTAGATATTTTTCAATAACTCCATTGCAATCCATTATATCTGCACCGCCACCGAATCCTAATCTCTTGGTTCGCATTTCTTTTTTCTTTTGGAGGGTTGGGTATTATTTCCCAACATCCTCAACGGTGCGAATCTATTTCTCTTAAACATCGCCCCTTTTTAGGGCCGAAGCGCTCCTTTTGCCCACACCTGACTTTACTTACTGTCTTAAATCACTCCATTATTAATATAAACAAACACTTGTTGTTGTTGCCACCAAACAATAATTCACTTAAACACTATATATTTTGCGTCCACCACCTTTTTAATATTATAAAGTTGTTCTTACACCACTATATAACTATTTTAACTTAATGAAAACCCAAAACTACTTAAATTAACTATTTATCAAATGAAAAAGACATTTTACACCGAGCTGTCAAGTTGTATGTGTACGCTTGCCAATCTATAGCACTGGAATGGGGACATTTGTTTTAAAATTCAAAATCTTTGGAGTAACTATCAAAGCTTTTAAATTAAAAATTTACATTTTATTTCAAATGTCACTTTCTTTTTAAAACAAATGTATTTCAACATTTGAAAATTTTCACGTTTTTAAAATAAAAATTTTAATTTTAATTTCAAATGCCATTTTTTTTAAATAAAAGTTTAAGATTTTTAATATAAAAAGATGAGCTTCTTAATTTAAAAACCTACAGATTTTTGAAATAAAATACAATTCGTTTGATTTGAAAATTATAATTTTTGGTTTGAATACGCTAATTTTTGAATTAAAAAACTAATTTTTAATTCTTAAATGATTTTTAAAACAAAAGTAAAATATTTTTTAAATTAAATAAAAGTCCTTTTGGCGAAAAATCATGACGCATTTCATTTGATTTAACGAAGTTTTTATTTAAATCTAATGTGCTTTTTTCTTTTTGTGTACGAATAAATTCTAATGCCAGTTTAGTCTTGATTTCATCCATTCGCCCAGGCCAGAATATCTTGAACCGCTGAAGCAATACTAAACTTTTACGCTAAACGACTCAGCAACTGTTCACCTCTTTCAAATTCAAAGTTCACAAAACTTTTTCTATGTCTCACAATTCAAGCTAGTAAATAAACTTAAAAGCACAACAATAACAAAAAATTGATGAGCTTACCAAATCACAGCACAGCTAATGTGAAAAAATAATTCAAATTTTATTCCGTCATGTACACACAACACAACACATTAATTATAACGACACTTGAAGCCAAATTACATATATGTAAAATAAATTATAACGATCGTACGAAACTATCAAGAACTATGTATTTTGATACTCTTGGTTTGTGATTATTTCACGATGATGAGGTAATTATTATGCATCATTCTTATACTTTATATACGTAAATGTGCTGATTCATCTTCATCACAAATTTCGTAAAACTAAAAATTCATCGCATTATTGTAAAATACTATAATAGTTTAAAGAAACTTAAATTTGATATTTACATACCGTTATATCCAGTAGGATGTTAAAATTGTGTTTATTGCAAAGTGTTGGTCATAAAATGAGATGAATCAGGCAATTAAATGTATACTATGTACCGATATAAGAAATGTTGGTGACATGTTTCCGTTCTTGCACAACGGCAACACATCATTTTACATGTAAAGTCATCAAATTAGCTTGATTTCTTGATATTGAAATAAGAAACCGTTGATTGATTTTTATGTATTTTACCTGTACCAAATTTACCAACCTTTAAGGTTAAACTAATTAATTTTGACATTTTATGTTTTACGTTTAACAGGTTTTCGTCGAATTCGTTCCAAACGATTACAGTCAAACACAATTTATTCATTATGCTAATTAATTTAAATTATTTATTTATGTTTGGAAAAATTGTTGGTCAATCCACAATACCAAATTATATTGAATCGATTTGTGCGTAAACGCCAATACATACACTAGGGTTTCAGTGGTTTATATTTCAATAAAACTGTGGGAGTTGGTTTTGTTGGTCCGTATCTCGATGAAATTAATTTATCGTTTTTAATTAATGACGAAAAGCTAATATCATACAAACCATTTATGTGGATTAGCTTATTTTAGAATTTGATTTAAAATCATACGTGTGGCGATTTTAAAATGAGGTATGTATGTGGTGGTTTTAGATGTGTTACCGTAATTTCTACGTTATCCTACAAATACGGAACAGTCGCCGCTATTGTGTTTGAAATACATATTTGCACATGCAAAAAAGTTTTTTAAGCGCATTCAGAGCCATGTATAGTACACACTAGAGCCCTGCATCGGATTGTAATATCTGCTATCCGCAATTATGCGCTATTCGCAGATTAAAGCGGTAATTTTATCAATTACTTATGTGCTGTTTCCATGCGGTCACCCAAATTTGTATTAAGGCAAAGTTTGGTTGCTTGACGTGTATGGTGAAGTGGTATCGCATTTTTTCTATATGCTACACGCCGCCTCCAAAAATAGAATAGGCTTCTCATCTCAATTCTGTCTCAAATTCGGTTCTCACCATCGGTTCTTAAAATACTAGTGATCGTACCGATCATGCAAATGGTTCAAACAGAATACAACTTAAACTCTTGTGTGTTCACTGGTTCAGACTTAACGTAACGCAAATTCATAAAAACACGATTTTGCGGTTGCGGATGAGTGCGGATGCGGATTTTAAAATTTTTTGCGAGTGCAAATGCGGATAAATTTATATTTTTTTCGGCGGATGCGGATCGGTTGTGGATACGAAAAACGGTATCCGCGCACGGCTCTAGCGCACACTGCATCAACTTCATTGAATTGTACAGCAACGAAACCAGTAGTTATGATTGACATCTACCTGGTAAATGTCATTACATCGTGGTTGGCAATTCATTAAATTGTTAAATAGAAAAAAAAAACAACCCGAAAAAAAATTCAAGTAAATTCTCTATATGCTTCATCTAGCCTAAAATGAAAGAATGTTTAAATATAAGAACAAAATGAAATTGAAGTCATTTACGGAAAATAAAGAACATTGTTTATTCAGTATTTTCGTAATTCGGCAGTTTCCGCAATCCCTCCATCTCTACCAACGCTTTTGTGTTGCAGGTCCCCGTTTGCCGGAAACTTTTGCGCAATCAAGAAGTTCGAGTCAAATTCACTAGATTGTAAGTGGAAGACTGCTTGGCTCTCCGTTGATTTGAGAGAAAGCAGAGAATTTTGCAGGAGATTCACTGTACACGGATCGATGAAGTGTTCACCGATCTCAAAAAAAGCCGTCTTCATATTTGGCAAATCTTCAGCAAACAATTGAGCTCGACGAGCATCGCGCAATTCACGGGGCCTTGCATCGACAAGCAGCGTCAACGTTCTTGGCAATCCTTCAGTCTTGTTGGAATCTACTGCGGGTCTCTCGGTAACAACTTTGCTAATGCCCTTGGTAGAATCGAATTCAGCGATGCCGTCAACTGTTTGAAGACTCACCAATTGTGTGCCTTGTTAGGCGTGGTATTGGAGAGCTTGAGCGTTGTGTTCGCTGACAAGTGCGTTTGTTGGATCAATGAGGAGTGCTTTTACAACCGAGAAATCGCCGATGTGTATTTTATCGATTTTGTCAATAAACATCTTGGCGTAATCCGTCTTTAGATAACCAACTCGCAAGTCGTTCAGGAAGTACATGAATGTTGTGCCTCCTCGTTGTCGAATATTTTGAACGAGTTCGTAGAACAACAAAGTTCAACACAAGCTGCCTCCGCACAACGGCCATTCCAGTCGCAATTGATTCCGTTTACAGGTGAGTTTGGGCAGTCTCAGCCGCTTTCCATTGAGTTGAACCGGCAATTTGCACATTGAGTGTAGAAGACGGCCAGCACTAAGCGCACCAACTTTCACGAAATAATTTTATCTATTGTAACAGCACCGAATCTGCTCCTTGGTCGAGTTTAGAGTGAGCATTATCAGTGATGGACATTCTCAAGCGCTCCGATGATCCGACCATCTACTTCTCAGAGCTTTGCGTCAATAGTCATTGAAATTCTTTGCCGTTCGGTACAACATCGTTGTTTCCTTGTTCTTTATCGTTGTTGTCATCGTCGATAACTGGATCAGCCAGCTGGATGAAAGCATTAGCCTGATTAGTCGCATTTTCACCTATCAGTCTCGAGTTCAGTGAAGTGCTATTAGCACGCTTGAAGCCTTGAGCTGATCTTCTCTCACCAAGAAGGAAAAGTAATTCCCGAGATCGTTAGCTACTCTGAAGAATGGCACTCGAACGACAGCAGGACGGCATATAATTTTTATTTTTGTGCCGACTAACAGAATCAGGAAACGAGATGAGGAACATCTGGTGCGCCGTATGCATCAGGATTTCCACGGCCTTCATCAACAATCACCTTTGTGTAATGAGATTAAAACAGCATAGCGAGCATATAGCGTTCAATGTTATTCGTGCAAAAGCCGGCTTTCTCGTTATTTGCGCGTGTTAATGATGACAAACCGACGTGACGATTGCTTCAGTAGGAGTCGATAAACGCACTCCCATGCAGAAACCTGTCACTCATTCAGAATCTTCATGTAGCACTTGAAAACCTTTGCAGATGTGGTGTTGCCTTCTTGTGAAATTTGTCGAAAGGTTTCTCGCTAACCGGAAGACGTTTCAGCATTTGAAGAGATTGGCATTGTAATGGTGGATGTAATTTTTTTCGGGCTTGCGTTTCAAAATGCACGTTCGACCTCCATTTTTGGGGAACTCCTCGAAAGTTTTGGCGAAATTGTGAGTTAGTTTGCTGAAAACACACCGGAAATTGAAACGACATCCGACGAATCTGTTCTTGTAATACGTCGCGGTGTTATAAGTCGTTGAACAGCACTTGCATTTCTATATCATTGGACAGCTCACATGTCATGACTTTGTCGATTCTAGGGATTCCTTACGGTGAATTGAAGTTTGATGTACCTTCGACCCAAACAAGCATGTGAAATTGAGACGAGCTCAGATTCTAGAATTCAATGCACCACCAATAGTCGACCAACTTTTCTCAGAAGAGTTTCTGCATAGCGAATATTCCCCCCAGTTTTCGTATCCTTGTTGGCATCTCCGTCGGCGATCGACATTTCGCCAATAAGATCTTCCATGTGAAAATAATTGGAGCTGGATGTAATGAAATAGTGATGCGGGTCCAAGCATCTGATCTGCGCAATCAGCTTGCTCATAGCAGACAATACGTTATCGACCCTCTCAAGTTCTTGACGTAGGGATGAATGTATTCCACCATCTCATTGATATTGGCAGACGTTGATGTTCCCCGTGATACTCGTACATTAAGCGTTGCGTAGAAGAAGTTATCGGTCAACTTGAAGTTGGGTTGAGCTACTGACCAGTCGCGAGATATGTCGTAAATCACAGAAGGTACTAAATGTCTATAAGCTCACCGTTATTGTTGATTTATGATTTTGACATAAGCGTCCTGTAAGACGATATTGCCCTTGACAGTGATTTCAATATAATCGAGAGTAAATGCTATATTCTTCGAGCCTGTGGTGCGGTTAAAGATGCAAACATATTCGTCGAATATGTTGCATTCGATGAAACACGCTTGGCCGGTTACTTTTACTGAAGAATCGCGTTTTAGTACACATGAGTAAGAATCGGCGAAATAAAATAGGTTCTTAATATGCATGACAGCGTAACTCTTCACGCTTGCAATCAAAACGCCCGCCAAATGACTGTTAGATAGTGTTTAGGAGCCACCCGAAAAGTGAACTTCTAGAACATCTGGTGGATTCTTGCGAGCATTGAGGTCAATCTACGGATCGAAGCACCTTATTTGTAGTCAATCGAAAATCCGGGGCCGAACATTATAAACCCGTTGCGAACACTATTAAAGCTGTTCACAAGAAGATAGCCACTCAGTGGAATCTCAATGTCGCTCTACGCGACTACCAACGAGTTGTCTCGTAAAGTCGATTTGATTCGTTCAAGGTTCCATTGATAGTGATAGAATTCCACTGTAAGGTGGTAGATGATTGATTGAACGATCAGAGTGCCTAAGCGCGGCACTGTTAGCCGCCTGCGTTGCTCTCAATCCGCGCATTTCCCTGATTCCATAGACGACGAGGCATCTTCGAATATTCTATGATTGAAATTCGTCTTAAAAGGGTGGTGAAGGTGGCTTAATTCTGATGAAGTTGGCGACATCAAACTGAGTTCTTGCCGTGAAATTCTGCACGTCGTGATACCGTGAGTTGTTTTTGCCCCGTGAAATTGTGAACTCGCCTGTGATGTCAAGATTTTCCAGCGTTTCGGTATAACCGAAGAATAAACCTATAAAATCACACGATCGAGGCAGTTTCGTTGGCAATTTTTCGATGACATTGAAGATAGTACTGCTCAATTATGATATGCTCCAAGGATTTGGCACGGGATTGAAGAATTAACAAATAAGGTTTCAAAAACTGATTCCGCGACCATTCTTGATATGGCTTATTTAAATGATCCCGATTATGATATACTACGTAGTGATATTTTTAATTGTAGCATTTTAAATTGACAATAATGTAAATTTCATTAGGTTTGTGCTTCGAAAACATGCACTACTCTCTGACTTATCAGTATGGAAATATTGGGTACCCTCGAGTTCATCCAAGATTTAATATAAAAAAGGGAGGTGAATGCTTGACGGGCGGTGCGCTTTTCATGAAAATGTCATTTTTTACGCACCCTGTTTCCTTCATAGTGTGTACGACACCGGTAGCTCAGTTCGGTGAGGAGTCTACCGCGTGAGTTTTTAGACACTACCTTAGGGCAACATTATCGCGATATGAATACACAAAAAAAAAATATTTACAAAATAAAATAAATTAAATTAATTAAGAAAATAATAATAAAAGAATTAAAATGATTATTTACATAATGCTGGTACTGCAGTTCCAAATTATCCAAATTATTATTATACCAACAAAATATTGTAGAACAGTTGATCCAACCTCCAATTTAGATAAAACAGCACAGCACGCCTTCCCAAAATCAGTAGTCGCAGTTAAATTTCCACAGAAATCCAATTGTTTGTCTGTGATCCACTACGATACTGTATGGTAATCAAAACCCTGTAGTTTCTGGCTCTAACCCGCTAGTCTATCTGTGAGCTCTTTTTGGCCTGTAAACCATTTAAGCCTTACCTGGTCAGTGACAATGGTGAAAGAATATTCCTCGAAATATGCTCGAAACTTCTTTATGCTCAACACAGCAGCCAAACACTCTAACTCGGCAATCGAGTTGTTGCGCTCTGCTGCGTTCAGCTTCTAAGACATATAGTATATTGTCATGGAATGTTCCTCACCATCGTCACTTTCCAGCAACAACACGCTTTCGACACCAGTTGTGCTAGCATCGCATTGAATCATGAACGGTTTCGAACAGTTAGGGTGGGCCAACACTGGGGCACTTGTCAATGTCAATTTGACATCATCAAACGCTTGTTGGGCTTTTTCAGACCAATTAAATTTCAAGTCCTTTTTGATGAATCTGTTAGAAGTGTTACCAAAGATGCAAAACATACAATCCAGTTATTCCCAAGAAACGACGAAGTTTCTTGTGAGTGGTTGGTGTTCGGAGATCGATTATGGCTTGTACCTTATCTGGATTTATTGAAAGGATGCCGTCCCCAACTACATAACCAAGATCTCCAAGTTTACCGTTAGACCAGCATCACACACTTTCTTAGCTACAAGTGACAATAACTCTATTGTAACTAAGAACATCTCTTCAAATCCATTAATCGGCACATAGTTTGTGGCGCGTTACAGAGACCAAATGGCATAACTGTGAATTGATACAGAAATCGACCAGAAATGGTAAACGCTGTTTAATATCGGGACTCAACAGCCAATGGGATCTGCCAAAATGAATCATTTAAGTCAAGACTTGAAATAAATTATGTATCTCCCCATCGGTTTAGCAGTCCGCCGATTATAGTTACCTTACATTCACACGTCTTGCATCTAAGCAAAGACGAACTTTAGCATTTGGTTTCCGAACCAATGTCACAGATGAACTCCATGAACTGTGTGATTCTGTGATTACTCCCAAAGACAGCAGGAGGTACAGAATAGTGTCGCTGTTTGATAGGCGTCGCATCTTGGACATTAATTTAGCGAGAGATTAGCGAAGTTTTGCCTAGTTACCATGTTTATTGAACGAAAGAAATTGTTCAATAACTGCCTCTAGACGGGAATTTTTTTCAGCAGAAAGTGAATGAAAATCAGAATCGATGGAAATTGTTTCCAAAAGTCTATTCCAAGGTATAATTGTTGTGTAAGACCAGGTGTTAAATAAATATTCATCGATTTCTGTTTTCTGTTTACACTGACGCAGTGAAATAACCGTGTATACGTTGAGGTTGTCCATCTTCTGTTTTAACAGTGAATGAAACATTAAAGATTTTGAGACTGGAATTTGTTAAATACTTTTCATATCCAGAACCAAGAGAGCTTATGGAAGCACCACTATCCAATAGACTCCTATACATTGCTCCATTTATGTCTACCAAGGCGTATGGTCGATCATCTGTATCATTTGTAAAAAAACGTTTCGGAAATCAAATGGGCTATTTTTTTCATTTATCCCAATATCTACGAAAACGGGATTTCGCTGAGTTAGAAATTTTTGTTTTGATTTTGAGTTTTGAATGAAGTTCTTAAATTTGGTTTTGTTGAGAATTGCTCCTGAGAATTGTAATCGATTGTGTGGTTCGTTGCTGTTGGTCGGTTCGAGGAGTGTTCAATGCAGTTGTTTAATTCCTCGAATTTACGTTTCCCGTATGACTACAATTTCGACAATTAATTTTGGAAAATCCATCTGTACCACATCCATGGCAAAATAATTTACGTGGCATACCGACCAAATGGCATAGTGGTTAAAGCTTTGGCGTTTGGATCGGGAGGTACCGGGTTCGAATCCCGATAGGGGCAGGATGCAAAGGGAATTTTCATCATCAAATTACGATTTGTGATGAGAAGGAACACATCTATGACCCCCTGTCGGAGTGCAGAACTCATGGGCCGACCCATCTTCCATGCCAGTATAGGCTGGCATGAAGCTATGCAATGTGCAGATGGTAACAAATCGGACCTATATCCGTACGTCCCCGATTTGGCAGAACTGCGTAAGGTAAGGACGTAAATAAGCGAACTGCGAAAGAGTTAGGAGTGCTTCGGCCCCAGAAAAGATTGCAAAGAATAAAAACAAAAAAAAACAAAAAAAAAAATGTACGTGGCGCGGGGAAATTCAAAAATGTGTGACCCACGTCACGACAATTCCAACATACAAAATAATTTGGTTGGTTTAAATTAAAATTTTGATTAAAAGCGTAAATTTGATTAGATAAAATTAAATTATTAAACTGATGCGAATTAGGGTTAGAATTTTGATTTGTTGAATTTGGAATAGAAAAATTTGAATTAATATCCGGTAATAAATTTGATTTTAACGAAACAGGTGTAACAGATGACATAGTGGGTTGAACCTCAACAAAACCAAAAACTTCACAGACATTTTGGATTTAGCAGAATTTCTCCGGTACCAAATTATGTTGTTTCCTCAAGCGCAACACATCTTCTACCCAAAGTATTGATGAATCAAACTCCTTATCAGCAAGATGGTTTTGAAGACAAATATTCATATTACACCGTAGAATCCGCAAAATATCCGAATCAGGAATAGGATTGCGAAATCAAAAAGTTAGCGCAAGAATTTTGTTGTAAAATTCGATAAATGATTCACATGTCTTTTGTTTCCGAGAATCAATCAACCGAAGAATATCGTCATCCGTGCTACGATCTTGGAATCGTACAGTAATTGCAGCTTTAAATTGGAACCAAGTTGCATTAGGATTCCGTTTTAGGTAACACCAGTACCAATTAGAAGCAATTCCTTTTAGGAGGACACCAAATTGATCTTTCACAGTATTATCCGGAACCCGATAAGTACGTGCTAAATGTTTCACTCTACAAAGTAATCGTTCAATTGCAACTCCGTCAGTAGTGCCAACGAAATCAATTTTCCACTTTAAAAATTGACGTTTTCGGTCAGTAACAAACGAATTGGCAGGTTGTGTTGAAAATACAGGAAGTGATTGAGATGGGCCATATTGTTGATGTTGTTTGGAATTTGGAACAGAACCGAGTATAATGTTATATCTGGACTGTTGACCAGTATAATGAATTTATTGAAAAATTGTTGGTATTACCGACGTTTAAATTAGAAAATTGGTCTAACAACCCATTCTTTATTAAATGCATATTTGAATTATCTAATGCCTGATTAATTTATAGTTGAATGGTTAGTTGTTCTAAATTAATTAAGAAGAAAATAACAATAACAGAATTAAAATGATTATTTACAATATACAGACAACGCCACAATTGTTTGTACTTCACACAAATTTCATACTGATCTAAGTAAAAAGTAAAAATTTAGTTGAAAAATCCAAAAACTTTATTTGCCATTTTATTTGTTATTTAATGATAATTCACGTAAAAAAGAGAAATTAAAAAAAACTGTCTATGTAAGTCTTCTAAAAAGAAGATAAACACAATGGTAAAATTCTTTGTACCTCAAGTTTTTGCGCCACAATTGTTTGTACCTACGCAAAACAACAACAGCAACGATTGTTGCGGGGTATTCTGCTGGAGTACCAAAGAACTAGCCAAAATGCACAACTGTCATAAGAATTCGGTACTCTACCAATTCAAAAAATCAAAGTTCCAAAATAATTTGAAAAATGTTAAAGGAAGGGGTAGAAAACGAGCTACAACTACCAAAGAGGTTAATACATTCGTTAAAATATTAAAGCGAAATCCACAGGGACGCCTCAAGTGCGTTCAAAACGTCCTAAATAACCTCCGCCAAACCCAAATTAGCCTAACTGCTGTTCGAAGACGACTTCGTGAAGCTAATGTTAAAGCATACGTAATAAAAAAGAAGCCATTTATAAAGGCACGAAAAAAAGAAAAACGACTTAAGTTTGCGCGCAGTTACCTAACTAATCCCGCGGAGTTTTGGCGCAATGTATTATGGACCGACGAGTGTAGCTTCTGTTTAGACGGTACATACGGCAAAAATTTTTACTATTCTACTGGAAAATAGAAGAATACAGGCAATGTTATCATGCCAACTCGCCATAATGCAGGGGAAAAGTGATGGTATGGGGCTGCTTTTCTTATAATGGCGTCCGCGATCTGGTTTTGCTGCCTGAGAAAGTAACCAGCACATATTTACGCGTACTCAACGATAATGCTCTTGTTTCCGGGTGCCAAGAGATTGGCCCACACTTTATTTTAAAGCAAGATAATGCACCAATTCATAAAAGCGGAATGTTTATGAAATATTTACGAGATTTGTACCAAGAAACCATCGATTGGCTGCCTAAAATCCAGATTTAAACCCATTAGAGAATCTATTGCATTGCCTAAAGCAAAAGATGACCATTGTTATTGGGAGACAGCACAACGAAGCTTTTGCCGAAATAAGAACTATTTTGGATCAAATTTCAAAAGAAATCCTCGATAATCAAGTCAATTCAATTCCGAGCCGACTACAAGAAGTTATTTCTAATTAAGGAGGACAAGTGGTGCAGTGGTTAAAGCTTCGGCACTTCGACCGGGAGGTGCTGGGTTCGAATCCCATCAGAGGCTAGATGCAAAATCGAATTTTCATCATGTAACGAAACGACATTGTGCGAACTAAGGTGCGACAGAGACGCAACAACAAAGTAGCATATTTATCGCTTCATTAGCAGAATTCCTCCGTGGTTATATATACGTGACTTGCAGCACGTTTGCCGGCTAGAGTGATGAAGGTGGGCGGAGTCCTTGTCACGACAACCACAGAGAACTGGATGTGCTGCTATATTGTACTCACACCTACGATTCGGATTTAAATGTAAATGTAAAATAAGCAAATTATATAAATAAATGAATTAAAGTATTTAAAACAATCACCACGAATATTGTACAGCCATTTTCTGATGTGAGTGGTCAAGATGGTGGACCACTAGCGCACACCTCCCTTCCCATGGTAATATCAAGTGCGAAAAGTTGATAGACCCCTAAAGGTTGAATTACTATGCTAGCCCATGCTACCTATAAAGATTTAATTATACATCATCATGATGTTCAAGCAGACTAATATTTCAATTTAATGCAAGAAATTTGCCCAAGGTAAGAAAAATTCAAACGGTGAAACATAAAGTGATATGGACTAGAATTGCAAAAATATACAAATAAACAAAATTCATCTAGCACGCATAATTATTAGTACTTAAAAGCTTTACAGTTTATGTTTCTTACATAACAACCAATCTGACCTAAACGACATACACAACAATATGAACTAACAATTATATTTATATACAAGGGTAATAATAATTAAGCAAATATTTAGTCTATTACAATCTAGTTTAAAGCGGATCCGCGGTCCTATATCTCAAAGTATTCGTGATAAACAACTGCATAATATTAATTATTTTAAAACAAAATTTTTGATATATAAATGAAATATAGTTTTAAATAATATAGTAATAATATAAATATAGCATGCCAATAATATATAATATGATAAGTTTATGTAATATAATATATAAATAAAGATAATAAAACAACAAAAAACAATAACTTATACGGTTATAAAGACTTAGCTGATTTAAGATCCGTTGGTGATGGTCGTTAATAACGCGTACCTTCCTGTTGTCTCGTACATACTAGCGTTTGAAAATTAGGTGTGTCCAAGGATACCCCGTTATCGCGCGCGCTTTTCTGCCGTGATATTGTTATATGAAAGTCCCGGTTTATCCAAAAAACTAATCGTAGGAGTAGCTGAACTCCGCGCAAAATTAACGTAAATCCGGAATAATTGAATGTCGCGGCAAAAACCCTCGATATTAAGCGTGGCCGATTTAGATCTATATATATATATATGTATGATATATATATAGTTATATATATATAATCCCACTCGGAATTTACTGTGGCACTGTTTTTCCCGCGACAATTGTATCTGTTATTCAACAAAAAAAAATATCCGCTTTATAAGCTGCGACGATTGGTTAATTGACACGACTCACGTTTAGCACGATCACTTGACACGTACGTTTGGAATTAATATTTTATTGATACAGATTTTGTATCTCACAATTTGTATTAATAACAATAGCTACTTTATTATTTTTATTATAAACACTCTAACTGTGGTAGACTGATGACCAAGCTACCTTGTACGTACTCTTTACAAACGCAAATGATTAATAAAAAAAATTTTAATTTCTGATTATTGTTTTGTTGTAAAAAAAAAATAATAAGAAGACAACAGAACAAAAATGCACAACGAGCATCACCATCTATCTTACGATATTTTGTTTAAAATAATGATAATGAGCTAATTATACCAATAATTATTATGAGTGATAATTAATAATGAGTAATTCTAAGCCCTTATCAATCAGCCTGCTGGAACATCTCAAATGTTACAATCGTGGGGCAGCCCCACACCCATGAGAAAGTCTCTAAAAGCCGGGCAAAAAAAAAAACACGAATATGTACAAAAATATGTTTACATCAGTTGGGAATGAAATTCTCAAAGTGTGTTAATTTGTACGATGATTAATTATAAGATAGGTCAAAATCAACCAACTAAAGTAAATATTACTAATCATCTGATATCTTTTGCGTGGTACATTCCAAGGCTCTTTCCAGACTCATCCTCTATTTCATAAATAACAGTTCCAATTCGTTTACTGATTTTTGCCCTTATAAACTTTGATGCAAACTTGCTTGCAAAATTCTTGTGGGCGCAGCTTTGAACATAATTCCGGACATATACTGTTTCACCCGGAAGAAAAGTTCGTGGTCGGCTTCGTAGGTTGTAGGTTGAGGTATGTCGATTATACGCTTCTTTCAGATTTCGTAGAACGACACTTTGGGCCATTGTTAATCGGTCGGCAGGGGAGAAAACTTCAACGTTATTTTCATCCAATGAATTTATTTTACGGAGTAACTGGTATATTGACCCATGATTGATTTTATGATGACCGAACACTAAAAAATGCGGAGAGAAACCCGTGGATGAGTGAACGACATTTCGTAATGCTCCGGCTATTTCGTGTAGGTGTTGGTCCCAATGTTTGTGATCGTCTTTTATGTACGACCTGATTGCCGCCAA
The DNA here is from genome assembly GCA_963691935.1 of Nephrotoma guestfalica. NCBI lineage: Eukaryota > Metazoa > Arthropoda > Insecta > Diptera > Tipulidae > Nephrotoma > Nephrotoma guestfalica. The sequence continues at coordinate 126,938,506 of OY829913.1, read as the reverse complement.
TACAGATCTATTCACTCGTTCTGAAGCGTTTGACTGAGGTGCGTATATTGCAGCAAATTCATGACGAACACCATATTTTTGTAGAAGATTACTTAGCAGGACTGACTTAAATTGCGGGCCATTGTCGGAGAACAGTACTTCCGGTACACCAAACATTTGGAATACGTTCTTTTCTAAAAACTCACAAACTTTAGCGGCAGATGCAGAGCGTAGGGGCTGTAAGATCGGAAATCTTGAAAAATGGTCCAAAATGATGAGGACATACGTATAACCATTGGTGGTACGTGGGTAAGGACCCAGAAAATCGACATAGAGCCTTTGAAATGGCCGAATTGATGAAATAGCTTTACCCATCTCTGGTCTAGTCGAATAATTGACTGGTTTGGACGTCTTACAAATTTCACATTGACTCACAAAATCTTTTACCTGAATCGCCATTTTGGACCAATAAAATTGACGCCGTAGTATCTCCAGAGTCTTTGCGGTTCCTTGGTGAGCTGCCGATGGTGGGTTATGTGCTTTTTCTATCAGGTCCTGCGTGAGGGCCTGCGGAACCACCAATTTCCATGATGAGATGTCCGTTTCTGGATTAGTGGCATCGTTTACGTGTATGAATAGCATTCCATCACTAACTTTAAAATTGGTGTTTGATTGTGTGTTCTCAGCTACAGCGTTCATCTTAGAAAGGTATTCCTGTTCCCGAAAAGCGGGAGATTCTAAATCTATATGTAATGGTTCATCTGTTGTCAACTTGATTTCATCTATATTGACTCGTGATAGGCTATCGGGGACGATGTTTTGCGTACCCTTTCTGTACTCGATGGTGAACCTATGAGGCTGAAGTTTTAAAGCCCAACGCGCCAACCGGCCAGAGAGGTCTTTTTGGTCCATTAACCATTTCAAGCTGGAGTGATCGGTGATTATGGTAAATGGGTATCCTTCGATGTACGGTCTAAATTTTTTTACACTCATCACTGCAGCTAAGCACTCCAACTCCGTGATCGTATAATTCCGCTGTGCTTTATTCAACTTCGACGACATGTATGCAATGGGGTGTTCCTCATCTCCAGTTTTCTGGAACAACACGCTGCCAAGGCCGGTGGTGCTTGCGTCACACTGAATATAAAAGTGCTTGTTAAAATCAGGATTGACTAATACGGGTGCTGAAATTAGCGATTGTTTCAATTGTTCGAATGCATCTTGTGCTTGTTGGTTCCATTTTGGTTTGGCACCCTTTTTCAACAGGTCGGTAATTGGAGCAGCTAATACCGAATATTTAGGAATAAACCTCCGATACCAACCAGTCATGCCCAGGAATCTTCGGATCTGTTGAGTCGTGTGAGGTACGGGGTATTCGGCAACTGCCTGGACTTTCGACTGGTCCACTCTGAGGCATCCCTCCCCAATCACATAACCAAGGTATTTTGTCTCCTTGAGCATGAATTTGCTTTTGTCTACATTTATAGTGAGATTTGCTTCTCGCAACCGTCTCGCTACTTCAGAGAGCAATTCAATATGATCTTCAAACGTTCCCGAAACGACTAGGAGATCATCAAGGTAGACAAAAACCCGGTCATGTAACTGGTGAGGGATAACTTTGTGCATCAGTCGACACATCGTCTGGGCTGCATTGCACAGCCCAAACGGCATGACGACAAACTGGTATAGTGGACGTCCGGGGACGGTGAAAGCTGTCTTATCCCTTGACCCCTGATCTAAGGGTATTTGCCAAAAGGCATCTTTTAAGTCGATGGAGCTTATGAATCGTGTTTGATCCAATCGACTTAGCAACCCGTCGATCAGGGGTAACGGATAAGCATCTGTCACCGTCACCGCATTTATCTTGCGAGCATCCAGACAGAGCCGAACCTTTCCGTTAGCCTTATTTACGATACTCACTGGGGATGACCAAGAACTTTGGCTTTCTTCAATTACACCTAACGCTAACATCCTGTCCAGTTCTTTATAAAGTTCTACTTGTTTAGCCGGGGATATGGCGTAATACCTCTGTTTTACTGGTTGTGACTGTCCAACATCGATCTTGTGAGTGACAAGATGTGTTCGCCCCAAGCCCAACTTTTCACACGAGGGAAACCGATCTATTACTTGTGTTAAGATGGTTTGTTGGTGGATATTCAAGTCGTGCTTATTGGTGTCAGTAGCCAGTACTTCGAAGGAATTATCAATTTCGCTGACCATCATAGGAGCTAATCCAAATTCATCCCAAAAGTCGATACCTAAATATAGTGGTTGACTTAGACCGGGCGCTATGTGGATTCGTAGAGTTCTTGTTTTTCCACCATATGAAACTTTTGCCAGAGTGTGTCCTATCACCCGTTGCATCTGACCACTTGCCGTCCACAATATTGAAGGTACGTAGTTTATCCGCATACGTTGCTTAGTCAGGAATTCTTCAGAGCCACTTCCTAAAACTGACACATTCGCACCGCTGTCCAAGAGTCCCCTGTAAGGCTCGCCATTGATAAGCACTGTAGCGTAAGGCCTTGAATCATACGTGTTGATAACTGTTTCGCTTATCATTTTTTTAATTAGTTTTCTGAGCCTAAAATATTGTATAGCTCGATCATGTCTTAGTCTCTTAAATGTTGGTGTTTGGGTCGACCTATCTTGTATTGTCGTATTTACTCTCCCCTTTTCTGATTTAGATCCCTCTTCAAAATTGAGCGATATAATTCTGGATCCGTATTTGTCGCAGCTTCCTCCTGGATTGGTCTGAGTGTTGAGTTGGTTAAAGTGCGGGAATTCAGAGTCCCAGGGTTTCTGAATTCCCTCAACATGTTTCCCTTCTTTTGATTTTTACATGAAGCACAATGAGGTTTTAATATATTTGGAGCCCCACAGCCAAAGCAGAACCGATGTTCAAATGGAAGAGCACAATCTTTATAAAAGTGGCCATTTGAATAACAATTCCAACATGAGTTGGCTGAGTAGGATTTTTGGGAGTTAGCGTTAGGTTCCCTTGGTGTATACATGGTATTTTTGAAGTTGTTAGAAGCGGAAATAGCACACACGGCGTCAGAGTAGCGAGGCTGCTCAGAATAATTAGACACAAAGGCAGCATTGCAACCATTTTCACCGAACACATCCAATTGATTGACTTGACGAGGTCTAACCTGGTGGAAAATTTCAGGAGTCCAACCAAGACGATTCCACGTGTCCTCTACCAATACACACTGTCTCACCATTTCAGCAACGTTTGTGAATTGACGTCCTGCAAAATTTGCTTGCAGTCCTCCACGCATATTTCGATTTATCAAACTAATCAACTCTATATCGGAAATCGGTCTCAATAAGGAAAGTGACAAACTTCGAATTGAATGGTAAAAATCAAGAAACGGTTCTTTAGATTTCTGTTTACGCCGTTCCATCTCTTGCCGCACATCGTCATCCGTTCTTCGTCTTTTGTAACGCTCTATCATCGCCTCCTTCAAAGCTTCCCAAGTGACGACCCCATAGGTCTCCAAATATTCCCAATACCAGTTGAGTGCCCCTCCCTTTAGTAGTACCCCGAAGTTAGCTGCAAGCCTCTCTTTCGGTAATCCGTTCTCCGTTGCCATCCGTTGAACACGATATAAGAATCTTTCTAAGGGGAGTTCATCCTTTTCGTCACCGTGAAACGACAGTTTCCAATTATATATTTCCAAATATTGTTTCGGCAATTTAATATTTGGATTGGGTGGGAATACGTGCGCTCCTAGTTGGTTCGGTGGTATCTCTAGAGACGGTGGAGGTACCGAAGGATCAAAATCGCGATGAGTCTGCACATTTTTATAAATTGGAAACGGATACTCTTCGCCAAAATATTGCGTTTGAGGGACAGTTTTACTCTGTGCGTTGGGTGGCGGGATATTAGTAAGACTTAATTTTCGAGATATTCTGTCGGCAATCAAATCCATCCTCTCTTCTTCCGTTAGCTCAAGAACAGGACGAGATGACCCCTTAGGAGCGGGATCGCTCATTTGCTTAGAGGATATAGGTTGCTGGTTTAAAGATACAGTAAGGGCCGGTTCCTCATCACTGTTATCACTTGCTACGTTATCTTCTATTATAATTTCTTCGAAAATTTGTTTAATCGAATTCTCCATGGTATCTGATACAGTATGTTCTGTACGAATGTCGTCCAGACAGTTCAATAGTTTCTGGCAAGCGGCAAATAATTTTGAAGCTGCTACTGATACTGATTTTGAACTACTAATTCGGCTTAATCGATCACCGATATGCAATACCCCGGTCGCGAGTCCTAGAATCTTATCGTCATCAATATCTTTCGCATCAGAAAGAGTATGTAGTTGACCTTCGATAATGCGTAATTTTTCACTGCATAATTGGACTTCTCGTTTTGGACTTTTTACTGCGGCTTGATGTGCACGTAATGGTGGATCGAGTTCCTTTGATTTTTCTTTTTCTAAAATTTCCTGTAATCTCGACATTTTACTTAAGACGGTGCCGGAAATGTTTCTTATTTGGCATTCGATAGCCAACTCGTCGCAATCTAAATATTTAACTTCCATTCTCGTTTTGTTTTTACTACCTAGGAATATGATGATTTTGGTATTTAATTATTCATTCACAACACTGAGAAAACTTTAATAAATATAATAATTTCAAAAAAAATTGTATTAACCGATACGGTACAAAAATAGTAAGTAATTTGATTTGGTTTGTAAAGGTAAATCGATAGCTGGGCTAACACATAAATTCAATATAAATAAACAAAAGAAAAAGGCTGTATGACTGACAGATGAAAGCTAATTTTGGTGATAAGAAGCGTTCCAGTTTAGTACTGTTATTTAAGGCTTATATCCACAATTCTGCTAAGCATGAAGTCATGAGGCATACAACAATTATACCTCTACGTTGACATACGGAATTCAGGCTTCGAACCGGGATAATAAACAAAAGATTAATTTAACGGTGTATACTTCGCATAAATAAACAATATAATCAAAACTCGATGGAGTGAACCTACCGTTGAGCGAAATATATACATAACCGCGTACATTGATACTTATTTATTTTTATTTAAATTTTTTTTTTTGTTTGATTCTAAAAACGCGATAATCTAATATTGCTAAAAATCTTGGCTTACATATAGTAAAGCCTACCTTCAATATGAAAATGGAAATTAGCAAGGTTTATCGAACTTACACATGTATTACTGGAGTTTTAGATTATATCCTAACACTATATAATCAAAACACAAAACGCGGAAAATAATGCGGTAATCCAAAACTCTCAAAAAAAAAAAAAAAAATAATAATAATAATAATAATTATGCCTAATAAATCAATCTAAGAACAAGGTTATAACATAATGAAATGAATTGCATTGAACAGAATCGTAAAATGTGAGTAACATCTAATTTCCCACTCTCCTGAAGAGAAATCAGAGCTAGAATCTAAAAACTAAAATTTAGTAAGAAATATGATTTACCGCTTGGGCGCCACTGTAACGAAACGACATTGTGCGAACTAAGGTGCGACAGAGACGCAACAACAAAGTAGCATATTTATCGCTTCATTAGCAGAATTCCTCCGTGGTTATATATACGTGACTTGCAGCACGTTTGCCGGCTAGAGTGATGAAGGTGGGCGGAGTCCTTGTCACGACAACCACAGAGAACTGGATGTGCTGCTATATTGTACTCACACCTACGATTCGGATTTAAATGTAAATGTAAAATAAGCAAATTATATAAATAAATGAATTAAAGTATTTAAAACAATCACCACGAATATTGTACAGCCATTTTCTGATGTGAGTGGTCAAGATGGTGGACCACTAGCGCACACCTCCCTTCCCATGGTAATATCAAGTGCGAAAAGTTGATAGACCCCTAAAGGTTGAATTACTATGCTAGCCCATGCTACCTATAAAGATTTAATTATACATCATCATGATGTTCAAGCAGACTAATATTTCAATTTAATGCAAGAAATTTGCCCAAGGTAAGAAAAATTCAAACGGTGAAACATAAAGTGATATGGACTAGAATTGCAAAAATATACAAATAAACAAAATTCATCTAGCACGCATAATTATTAGTACTTAAAAGCTTTACAGTTTATGTTTCTTACATAACAACCAATCTGACCTAAACGACATACACAACAATATGAACTAACAATTATATTTATATACAAGGGTAATAATAATTAAGCAAATATTTAGTCTATTACAATCTAGTTTAAAGCGGATCCGCGGTCCTATATCTCAAAGTATTCGTGATAAACAACTGCATAATATTAATTATTTTAAAACAAAATTTTTGATATATAAATGAAATATAGTTTTAAATAATATAGTAATAATATAAATATAGCATGCCAATAATATATAATATGATAAGTTTATGTAATATAATATATAAATAAAGATAATAAAACAACAAAAAACAATAACTTATACGGTTATAAAGACTTAGCTGATTTAAGATCCGTTGGTGATGGTCGTTAATAACGCGTACCTTCCTGTTGTCTCGTACATACTAGCGTTTGAAAATTAGGTGTGTCCAAGGATACCCCGTTATCGCGCGCGCTTTTCTGCCGTGATATTGTTATATGAAAGTCCCGGTTTATCCAAAAAACTAATCGTAGGAGTAGCTGAACTCCGCGCAAAATTAACGTAAATCCGGAATAATTGAATGTCGCGGCAAAAACCCTCGATATTAAGCGTGGCCGATTTAGATCTATATATATATATATGTATGATATATATATAGTTATATATATATAATCCCACTCGGAATTTACTGTGGCACTGTTTTTCCCGCGACAATTGTATCTGTTATTCAACAAAAAAAAATATCCGCTTTATAAGCTGCGACGATTGGTTAATTGACACGACTCACGTTTAGCACGATCACTTGACACGTACGTTTGGAATTAATATTTTATTGATACAGATTTTGTATCTCACAATTTGTATTAATAACAATAGCTACTTTATTATTTTTATTATAAACACTCTAACTGTGGTAGACTGATGACCAAGCTACCTTGTACGTACTCTTTACAAACGCAAATGATTAATAAAAAAAATTTTAATTTCTGATTATTGTTTTGTTGTAAAAAAAAAATAATAAGAAGACAACAGAACAAAAATGCACAACGAGCATCACCATCTATCTTACGATATTTTGTTTAAAATAATGATAATGAGCTAATTATACCAATAATTATTATGAGTGATAATTAATAATGAGTAATTCTAAGCCCTTATCAATCAGCCTGCTGGAACATCTCAAATGTTACAATCATCGATTACGATCGGTGATGCTAATAAATACAACTAAGACCCTCTGATGGAGTGCAGAATTCCGAGTCACGCGCCGACCCACCTTCCATGTCAATGTACAGGTTGACATGGAGCTTGCAATGTGCAGGTGGTATACTGTAGTTGTGTGAGTAGGTGAAGTAGGTGGGTTAATGATGTGGAGTGAATGAGTGGTATCACAATGGGCCTAAAAATTGGTTTAAGTGTGCAGTAAGCAACCACTGAAACCTAAGGAGGAAATACTTCATATTGATTAAAACAAGTTGTAGATTAAAATGACATCCCTCTATTTTTCGCCCATTTTGTTCTCAGGTACCAGCAATTTTGAGATGTTTTTAATTTTCATTTTTTTATATGAATTATCATTAAACAACAAGAAAAATGGCAAATAAAGTTTTTGGGTTAAATAGAATTGTTCAACTAAATTGTTACTATTTATTTAGATCATTATGAAATGTGTGTGAAGTACAAACAATTGTGGCGTTGACTGTATTTACAATACTGGTGCTGCAATTTCAAATTATTTTGGTGATATTGTAACGGGTGTTTCTTTAAGCCTAATAGAAATTGAAATTGTAAAAAATAAAACAAAAAATTAAGTTTTTATGATAAATATACTCTGGCAGATCTCAATATACTCTGTCAAACCATCATGAATAGACTCACGCTTGAACAACACTACGAAATTATTAAAATTTACTTTGAAAATCAGGCCGGGGATCGCGTTACGGTCAATATAGATCGTTACCGCACCATGATCAATGACTTTTTGTTTGAAAATATGCATGACATTGATCCGGACGAGATGTGGTTTCAATAGGATGGCGCTACGTGTCATACGGCAATCCAAGCATCGACTTATTAAAATCAAAATTTGGCGATAAGTTGACGAAGAAACGGACCTGTCCATTGGCCTCCAAGGTCGTGCGATTTGACACCTCCCGATTATTTCCTGTGCTGTAAACCAGCAACAATTGACGCCTTGGAGGCCAGCATTGTTAGTGTTGTTCGTGACATACGACCAGTTGTGCTCGAAAAAGTGGCTCAAAATTGGACGTCCAGAATGCGTTTCGTGAAGAACAGCCACGGTGCCCATATGCCCGAAATAATTTTCAAATACTAATGCCATGTATTGATCTTTCGAATAAAACAAAAATTTTGATTACAATTTAATTTGTTGTGTTATTTTTTACAATTTCAAATTCTATCGGGCTTAAAAAACACCCTTTAGTTGATCCATAACCTCCAATTAAGTTAAAACAGTACAGTATACTTCCTCAAAATCAGCAATCTCAGTCAAATTTCCCCAGAAAGGTAATTGTTGTGCAAAATGCAATTTTATTAATTCTTAATTTTATAATTTTTGAATTGCTTTACATATTTACATTACCAATACCAATAGTTTAAGACATAATTTTTAGTTTTGTATTCAGTTTTTGTTAATTTTTATGTGCACCAAAATCTTGGCACATTTATTCGCCCCCCGGTATTTGGTTACCGCGCCGTTTTACTGCCGCCAGATCCTAGTTCGTTCGATTAGTAAGGAGGTCCACGTGCAAATGAGGTTGACATTTGACGACATCGTGATGATGGTTGACATCGTAATTAGACAAATAATCAATTCTAAAACTAATTGCTCTGCTTTTACTGATTTTATAAGAAAGTTGAAAGAAAAGCTAAGTCGCAAGTTTAATTTTATATCAAGCAAACATTAGTTTTGAATAAAATATTTATAATTTGTAAATATACGTAAACACACAACATGTACTCGTACTCGTGTATACATTAAATAAAACTGTGTTCTTAATTTTGAATTTAAATAATTTAAACATTTACCACATTGAAAAACTACAGAACTTTTATTTTTGCTACATAATTTGTTAGTTTTAATTCAGCTTATAAAAATACTATAGTACAGACGCCATGGTAATAAATTTTATTTTATTATTATAAATTATTTATTCTGGGATTTATTATACGCTGCTATTACCTTAAAATCTTTGGAGATCGATAAATCTAGTAAAGTCCTTTGTTTTCTCCGTTTGAGTTAAAAATATAGTTGAATGCCATTTATACGTTCCAAAAGGTTATGTCATCATTAGTATTTTGGGATTGAAACTCATCGCTCTAGCCACCATACCAAACTCGTAAATCTACTTTGTATACACAAAATTGGATTTTGGATAATTAATTTACTTTAAATATAGAGACCAAAAATGCCGGCCATCCCCATAATAGAGAACACAACTAATTTGTTCTAAATCGAACATTTCCTTTTTGTGATGTTTCGTTTTCCATTTATAGAAAAACTAAAACATTTCCATTTCAATCAAATTCAATGTAAATAAGTTTAGGACATACATAATTCAATAGGCAATTAAAAATCAAAATGCGAGTAATGTATTTAAGTATGAATGTGTATATCGATTTGTTTGATTTACTTTTACCTTGTACTGTATGTATTTTGTATGTACATAAAAATTACCAACTACAACAACTAATTATGTTATAATTACATATTCACCACTTGAAAAGCTGCGACGGGAAAATTTCAAATACATATACAAGAATGTCAAATAATAATAGAAATAAGCTGAAAATTATTAGTAATTCGTAAACATAAAGTAAATGTCATTTCATGTACCTACCTACATAAAACATAATTATATTATTTCCTGATAGTGCTCGTATTATATATTGAACATAATTATGCTCGCTTCTTTCTTTCATTTTTCAATCACAACATAAGCATACCTGAAAAAATGTACAGGTGCCGCGTGTTATTGTTGACAACTACGGTAAGTGGAAAATTATGGTTTGATTTTGTTCTTTAACAAAGACAAGATGAGTTATACGTCTACGCGTATATAAAGAATGGCGGTAAAACCATTCTTCTGGATAATTATAATGTTGGTTTTTTAAACAGCAGGTGAAATTGAATATACGATGTTACGTCATAAAGTTGGTACTTAAACTTTGTTGTTGTTAAAAAATAATATAATAATTACAATAAGTTCATCTTCAATTGTTTTCGGGGCAGGCTGTACTTTAATTGCCAACGTGCGTACTTAATTTTTGCTTCACTTTCATTTAAGTAAAGAGTATGTAAAAGTAGTTTAAAGTGGTAATATACGAGTATAAGATCAATTTTATTTATTTGTTGTCTCGTATATGAAACAAGTTTCGGTAAATTAATGGCCCGATTCTAAGACGGTAATAATTCCGTATCCTTAACTTTATAGAGTATGATTACAGAGAAAAGGATTGAAGAATTGTTCTACATGGTGTCCCAGAATTCGACGATCAAGCGAAACAGGGTGATAGCGGGCTCATTCCCAACAAAAACAGCCAAGTAAAGTTTTTTCAAGTTGTTGATGGTGCAAAAGTTATTCCACTTTTAGTGTTGTACCACCATAAATACTTTTGGTACCAAATTACTTAACGTTGACATTGGACTAAGACGTTTATTCCAACACGCATTTATTCTTGCCAATGATAACAGCCCCATCATCGGCGCCGATTTTCTAACGAAATTCGGTTTGTTAGTGGATCTGAAAAATCGCAGATTGATTGATCCATCCACTAAGCTTATCATCAACGCAACATCAGCACTCGTTGATACACCAACATCATTGTTTTACATAATCAACAATGGCTATGGAGCATTGTTAAAGAAGTTTCCTTCTTTAACAGCTCCACCGAACTACAACTCTCCGGTAAGGCACAATATAGTACACCACATCGTTACATTAATCGCGACATTAATAGAATTTCAACACATGGTGGAACTAGGAATCTGCCGCCCTTCTTCTTTAGCAATATTATGTCCATTACACATGGTGGGACTATAGAATGCTTAACGCCGTCACAATTCCTGACCGTTACTCTATTCCTCACATCCAAAACTTTTCCATGCAATTACATGGATGCTCAATTTATTCAAAAATCGATCTAGTCAGAGCGTACCATTTGATACCAATTGCTCCTGACGACATACCTAAAACCGCAATTACCACGCCATTTGGCTTATTCGAATTCACCCGAATGCCATTTGGACTCAGAAATGCTGCACAATCATTCCAGCGTTTCATCAACGAAATTGTGAGAGATCTCAATTTCGTTTTTGTTTATATTGACGACATTCTCGTAGCATCCAGAGACGAGGAGCAACACTTACTCCATTTGGAACAACTCTTCGAAAAATTATCGAATTATGGCGTCAATATTAACACAGCAAAATGTGTTTTTGGGACAAGCAACTTTGACTTCCTCAGTCACAAAATTACTCCTAATGGCATTCTGCCGTCCGAAGGACAAATTAATGCAATTAGAGAATTCTCAGCTCCACAAAGCGTTAAGCGTTAAATTCAGCAATTTGTCGGTATGGTAAACTACTACCACCGATTCATTCCAAAACTCGCTGATATACTTGTCCCAATTCACTCACAATTGGCAACACTTCTCAAGAAGCCCAAAATGCCTTAAAATTTTTCTTGGCCTGAAGAATGTCAAAATGCATTCCTTCAGCTCAAGAACTGAACATAGCATCTTCTAGCAAGAACAAAAATAGCAACTTGCGATCAAGTACTACAGGACTTACTCTCTAGTTCTACAAATCGGCGCTCTTCTTAATGGAAATTAGATAAATTTCCATTAGCCGATTTAACAATTTACTGTGAAATATCTAAAGGCAACAATCGCTTGTATATTCCAGAGTCATTAAGTCAAACAATTTTCGACACTCTGCATAATATTTCACATCCAAGTGTACTAACAACCCGCAAACTCGTCACTTCGAAATACTTTTGGCCTAGTATGAATAAAGATTTAATCCTTTGGGCGAAATCTTGTTTATCCTGCCAAAAATGTAAAAAAAATCACCTCACGGCAATTCCCAAATTCCACCATGTAGATTTGAGCATATCCATGTAGATATTATTGGACCACTTCCACCATTTAATAGATTTACATACATCTTAACCTTCGTTGATCGTTTTACGCAGTGGCCCGAAGCCTATTTCATAAAAGACATCTCTGCATCAACAATTGCAAAAACGTTCGTCGAAAACTACGTCTCTAGATTCGGCGTTCCGGTTAACATAACAACCGACCAAGGCACACAGTTCGAATCTAAACTATTCGCTGAGCTTATGCAACTTTTAGGCTCACGTCGAATACGAACAACTGCTTATCATCCACAAGCAAACGTTATGTTGGGCGCTTCAACCGCCAACTTAAAACAGCTCTAAAAGCTCATGCAAATACCGTCAACTGGAGTTCAGAGATCCCAATCATATTGTTGGGAGTACGAGCAACAGTCAAAGATGCCCTAAAATGTTCACCATCAGAACTGGTGTACGGTCAAACGATCAAATTACCTGGGGAATTATTTGTGGAACATCCACTTACACCCTAAGTAACCACTCACACAGTGGTTGATCAATTGCTCTCCACGATGAACAAACTCATCCTAACGGACACGCGCAAAACCAATCAAAGCGACATATTCGTACCCAAGTCACTGCAAACTTGTTACTACGTTTTCGTACTAATAGACAAAGTACGCACAGGTCTTACAGCACCTTGTGAGGGCCCATACAAAGTGATACGACGACTTCGTAAGCACTTTGTATTGCAAATAAAAGACAAACATCAATCTGTCTCTATTGATAGACTCAAACCAGTCTATGGAATACTCTCGTTCCAAGCCTCAACCTCTTTCCAAGCCACGACCCTTTGTATTTAAGATTCTTAAAAAGATCCGCTTCTACCAGAAAGCTCTTTCTTTCATGCCGTGAAAGCAAAATTTCGCAAATGGCTCTTCGATTTTCGATCTGTCTCTCAGTCAACAGATGCGGCACCCATTTTCCCTTTCTTTGAATTTTTCCCATAGCAAATGAACGTTTGGAAATACCTTGGCGAGTCGTGTTTAATTCGTCTTGAGTTTGCGTATCATCTTCATCTAATAATGCTTTCGGCTCGATATCTTCAAATGTTTTTGGTCTTCCGGAGCGCTTTTTGCCATCAATGTCGAAATATCCACTTCTGAAGCGTTTATTTCAATCTTTACAAGTAGTTTTTGATGGTGCATGTTCGCCGTAGGCCTCCTCAAACAAATGACGTAGCAGTTTTTCAATCAATGACAAAGCAAGTTAATCTTGAGCGACAGACCATTCAATGCATTATACTCGTAGATATATTGAATTAGCAAAATTTTGCTAAATTACACCCCTGCATCCCCATCAGAATTTCTCCACAATTAGGCCGAAGTTAACAAGCAAGGTTAACAATATTGCATATCAAATAATGATTGATTGGTTTAAACCAATTGCATTTCACAAGTTTAAATAGAATTAGTTTTTACAACAAACTTCGCCTGATAATATGTACGTTCAAATTGGTTTCGGTTGATGTGTTGTTGAAATAAATTTTTCGGCTGATAACTTTCGGCTGAAGAATGTAGATCAACGGTGATGTATAGGTGATACTATTGTAATAGTATTGGTGAGTGTAAACATTCAGGCGAATTTATATTAAGTAAATTAGAGGAGATGTGATTTTTTAATTGGCCTTAGGTGCATTCCAAAGTCATTCTAAGTATTTTCAAAGCATTTAGCATGAACTTCAGTGATACTGGTGGACTACTGAAATAATATGGAGTGTCTCAAGCAAGTTATAAGATTTTCTAATGGGTCTGACAGAGTGACCCATAAGTTTAAATATGTAATTATTTTAATGGGTCTTAGGTGCATCATGGGACTTAGGTAAAGTTAGTTTCAGTAGTCTACCAGTATCACTGAAGTTCATGCTAAATGCTTAGAAAATACTTAGAATCACTTTGGAATGTACCTAAGGCCCATTAAAATAATTACATATTTAAAACTAATGGGACACGCTATCAGACCCATTAGAAAATCATATAACTTGCTTGGGACACTCCTTCTTATTTCAGTAGTCCAGTAAAATACTTAGAATGACTTTGGAATGCACCTAAGGCCAATTAAAAAATCACATCTCCTCTAATTTACTTAATATAAATTCGCCTGAATGTTTACACTCACCAATACTATTACAATAAATGTGTTGTTGTTGTATTTTTGGATTAGTTTGGATAAACTTCACTAGCATCTTCCGTCCTGTTTTGTGGCATTTTCCCAAGGTATTGAGATGGGAAATTTGACTTTTCAGTTTAAATTTAAACATTTCAGTGTCAATGAATGACCAATTCAATGGATGAATTAATGTTTCAACAAGAGTTTCGTTTAGATTATAATTATTGCTGTAATTTAAAAACGTAAATTGGAATATTTATATTCACATTGAACGAATATTAGAACACTAGGATTATTTACAAATTCGCCAAAATTGTTAACCAAAAAACAAAACATTGCGAATGGTGCGGCGCACATGCGCACTAATTGTACGTTATTTATTCAACACTATTGCGTTCCGGGAATTCTTCTCTCATGTCATTATTTTTGGACCAAAATAGGCCTACAGTTCCACGTTACATCCGGGTATGCCATTTCAATAAACATATTACAAGGAGAAAAGTTTGATTATATTAGCATGAATCTCTAAACGACATAAAAAAGAATCTCGAAAAAGAATTGCTGCTCGACGATGGTCAGCGATTTATCTCGACCGTTGTATTTGTACATGAAAATCTCTAGAAAAAATGAAGTGACTCCATTGATAACAGTGACCAAAATAACATGCGTGTATGTACTGCCTAAGAATAAACGATTTATGCAATATTTCTGTTAGTCACAGTTGTATACGCGAAAAGTACAACAACCCCATTTCTACAATAAGTACTTTTCTATCATCCGATGTATTCTTTAGGTTTTAATCTGTAGTGTGGCGAGATGATACGACTAGTTTGTTGAACGTAAACATTATAAGACATAACCAGTTTCTTGTTTTTTATGTTGTTTTCTTCTAATAAATGTTACGTATTATCGACGAGGGTTTTACGTTTATTTTTTTTTATATAAACTCGTATCATGATTCTTAATTATGTCCAATACACAACAACATTGAATTACTTTTTGATCGGGTTTGTCTTACTATCGAGATTTGACCACAACATTTCTAAACCTTGAACTTGGATAAAAGATTTTAAGAAAAAAAAATTAAACCTCACATATTTTGAAACCTTCGTTACGTAATCACTACTCCATTAATTATAGTTCAAAAAATATTCTTATAAAAATTATTGAATGATAAATGATCGGTTGGGAGTCTCTCGTCATGTCGTGAAAGTTAATTTCTCAAAATTATTGGAATTCTAATTAGATTTCTTTCATGTTTTGTTACAATGACATGGTTGAATATATGTTATATTATAAGATGACTGATGTCTATATTTAGAGAAATGTACAAGGAAGATTTTTTTTTATAAAACTTAAATTATGTTTTGTATTCTTATCTCTATAATAAATGATTTTTCTTGAACCAACCGTATATTCAATTGCAGAAGTTGTTTACTTGTTTGCGTTTAGATAATGCATGTATGAATTAAAAAATTTTGTATCCGGGATGAAAAGCATACACCGGATGGGAATACATGTTTTATATCGCGCCTAGTTCCTGTGTGTGTAACAGATTTAAATTTATTGAATTTTTTGTATTTTATAGATACAGACATTTAAATTACAGGTAAAACGGAACATAATTGTTATTAAGAGAATATAGCATAGATTCGGAAAATTATGAAAAGTCTTTTATATTAGTTAGGTTAGAGTACTTTTTGAAGCCTATCCGGAACTTTTTGCGAAGTGAAATATGAATAAAATAACCGGTATGATTTGTAACACACAAATTTGTTGGACATTAAATTTCAAGTTTAATTTTCAACAAACTAAAGTTCGGAAAAATTTTAGTAACGTCGTAGAGGACGGATACACCACACTGCATTCCGAAAATTCGATAAAATAAAACCACCGACCGTGCGATATCAAAGACACGACATTCAACAGACACGACATTCAACAGACACTTGATACATAAGCTGAACGTCTACGCGATAATCAAGACGCAACACTCAACACACATCTCGACACAAACAAAATTCTTTGTTTAACCATGCGACATCTCGATTCGAAAATAATAAATACTATGTTCGAACGTAAAACTATGGTCGAGTGTAAAATAATGAAAATTATTATTATTTCAATTTGGCCTTAAATCACCTACTAGTGCAAACATCTCAAAATCATGTAGTCTTAATCTGAAACATTATTAGTTTTGCCGAAATAAGGTTGCTTTATAGAGCGGGACGAAAATTTAAATAAAATTCAAATAAATTCCTAGCCCAGAGTTCATTTTATGGAACTTGCTACTAAATGAATTTCCTCTAATTTAGTCAAAAATTACCTACTACTATATTCATATCAAAATCATGTAGCCCGAATCCGAAACATTTTTAGTTGTGGCGAAATAAGTTTACTTTTATAGAGCGGAACGACAATTTTAATAAAAATCAATGAAATCCCTAGCGTAGGGGAAAAAGTTTCTGGCGTTTTTCCCAGTAGATAGCTTTACGTTCATATATCTCAGTAACCATTGAAGGGTGTTTGAAAGGTGACATTTTAACTTGTACTTTGGCATACAAAACATTGAAATCGGCGAAGTGAATAAAAAGTAACAATATTTTAAACATGGAGATAACCGGCTCAGGCTTTTTTGCTAAAATCATCTTATGAATGAGTAGAAGTGAAGTTAGATCTAACTAGAGTAGAACTAATTTTAGGAATAGTTTAGTGTAAATTTCAAACGCCTGTGCACGCTTTTGAAATTGGAACTGAACAAACAAATATAAAAAAAATGAAAATGTGTTGGTAAAAATAAAATATCAATGACATTTAGGCGAATTTTTAAAATATTTTAATTATTTTTTTTAATTGTTGAACTATTTTGGGCAGAGTTCATTAGTGCCATACACATCCTAAGCATTAAAAGGAAGGCTTTTCTTAAAAAAATTAATATCTTGAGACTAATTATGCTTATCACTTAGGCCTGTATGATTTTCTGAAAGGTCTAGGTTAGAACTATCAACCTTCCAAACCATTTGAATATAATAGGTAGGGGGAAAAATTCGTGAACTTTTTCCTGGTAGATGGCTTTACATTCATATATCTCAGCAACCATTGATCGTTGTAACGAATCGCACAATATCTCTTCTATTTAACGTCGGTGTGATCACAGCTTTAAAGCGCTGAATAAAATATTAATTTTAATAAATCTTTCTTTCACTGTAAATATGTAGATCAGGTTCCAATGATGACATGACAAAATTGATCGTTTATAGGAGAAATTGATGGTAAATAACACAATGAAAACAAAAAAATATGAAATGGAGGGGCAATCAGCTGGCTATATAAAGATCGGAAATTTTGTGGTAGAGGAGAGTTTTTTTTTGGTATTGATGGAAGAAAAAAAACTGAAAAACGATACAAGGGTAGAGTGCAGTGAACACCATGGGAATAAAAAACACAGAAAATAAATAAACTAAAAAAATGGTTTGTGTTGATTGTAATAAAAAAATTATAAATTAAATTATAAAATTAAAACATAAAATTATTAAATGTGCAAAAACAAATTTAATTTGTTAAGAGTAAATAATAAATGATAATTATTGTATAAAAATTAAAAGTTATATGTTAATAAATCAAAACCAAATTATAATGAACAAAATAAACTAAACGTCTAAAGAAAGTGATATTTTATTCTATGAATTAAAATTAAAGACATTGTATTTTCCTTGTGGTACCCCCTTGTACAAGATTATTCTGTGTGTGCAAATTTGTGGGGCAAAACCCTGTACCAAGTTACAAGTGCTGTGAATGTTTCCTAAATTTGTGAAGTGGTCGATGTTGTCGAAGTGGTCTTAATTATATCTAATCACATACGTCCGCAAATATTAAAATTAAACTACCCGTATAGTATGGAGGCGTATATAAGTAAAGTTGCTGAATGAAGTTAAGTACGGGCATGAGTTCCAGAAATCGAGGCTACTTGAACGGAAGTTTTCTCCACGATACGTATCAGTTGAACCAGCATCAACCGTAAACCGTAATGCGACATTGGGATACCGTATCACCAGCATTAGATGACACAAGATTATTTTTAACGGCAGTTTGCAACCAGCCAAAACGAAGAAGGATATCTATTGGCGGATTTGGTGATATAAAACTATTTATTACATTAATTATTACATTTACTATATGATTATTTATATTATTTCCATCTATATTTTATTTCTTTCTTTCTTTTTCTTTATTTTTTTTTGTTGTCTTATTTCTGTTCTTTCAATCAAGCATTACGCTTGCGATTTATTCTTACTTTTACATACTGTATTAATTGTTAGTTAATTATTGTTGTACGTTATCTTAAGGTTAACTTTGTTTTACCTTTTATATACAGCTTAGCATTTTCTTAATTTTAGTTTTCTAATTTATTAGTTTAATTATTTTCTGTCGTGGGGTAATATTTAGTTATGACTCAGCTGTCATCATTATTTCATTTTCTTTAGTAGCTAAAAAAATTCGTATAATGAACGCGTCGGACTAAACTTTTGGTATAATGGGATGACTGGTCAATTGCAATTTTGCGCATTAATCTTAACCACGCTTGGATAAACTTAGGCTTATGTAGCACACTAAATTTGATAGAAATTTTTGTAATGGCTGTAGATACTACATGTAGAAGGGCGAACCTCCCTAACCGCTGAAAGCTATCCAATTTTACAGTGTGCCATGTGGTATTCTACCGACCCAAGCCAAAGGTTACATCGTATCGAGCAATTCTTATGTGTGTTTGAAAGGTGACATTTAACTTGTACTTTGACAAGGAAAAGTTACAACATTTTAAACATGGGGATGAATAATGAAAAATTTCGATATATTTTACAATTTTATTACGACAAAGGTAAAAGCGCGGGTGAGGCTTGCGAAAAAATTTGTGCTGTTTATGGAGAAGGTACATTATCAAAATCAGCAGTAAAGAATGGTTCAAGCGCTTTCATTCTGGAAATATCAATGTCAAAGATGCACCTCGCTCTGGACGACCAACCACTGGAAAATTCGATGAAATCATTCAGAAAATTGAAGAAGACCGGCATATAAGCAGCCATGCAATTGGTAAAGAACTAAATATTGATCCCAAAACAGTTTTAAACCATTTGAAAACGGCTGGATATAAAAAAAGCTTGACGTTTTAGAATTAACCACATGAATTAACAGTTAAAAATTTAATGGACCGGATTTCTATCTGCCGAACGCTGCTGAAATGGAACGAAATCGAGCCATAGCGAACGATTACTGGTGATAAAAAGTGGATAAGACACGACAACGTTGTGCGAAAAATATCATGGACGAAACGAGGTGAGCTTCCCAAATGGTATCAAAGCCAGGATTGACGCCATGAAAGGTAATGCTGTGTGTTTGGTGGGATTTAAAATGAATCGTGTATGATGAGGTGCTGCCACCGGGCCAAACGATTGATTCTAATCTTTACTGTCAGCAACTAACGCGTTTAAGGTAAGCAATTCATGTGAAGCGTCCACAACTGATCAGCAGAAAGGGCGTTGTGTTCTATCACGATAACGCCAGACCACAAACATCATTGATGACCCGGCAGAAACTGAGAGAGCTTGGCTGGGAAGTTCTGATGCACCCACTATATAAAGGCATATGAAGTTAGTCCAGTTTTTCATCTCAGAAAAAAATAAAATTTCCTTAAACAATACATTTCATCTCATTTTTTCTACGAACGAAGTACCAGCCGTATGGTAGTATTGGCGTAAATGGCCAAGTTCGATTTACTCATATTCTTATATGGGCTTATATGGAACTTGGCCATTTGCGCCAATACTACTTCATATGCCTCCAAATAGTCATCTTAATGATTTTACATTAAATTCAAAAGAGGCCTGCGAATATGAGTTGTCTCGATTTTTCGCCTCTAAACTGCAGCAGTTGTACAGTGGGATCATGCCTCTACCAGAAAAATGGCAAAAGGTCATCGATTAAAATGTCACATATTTGGTTTAATAAAGTTCATTTGAAATAAGAAAAAAAGGCCACGAACTTTTTCCCTAACCCTTTATTTCCCTCCCCTGGGAATTATCCCAGTAAAACCCAGGAATCGTTAAATGTCCGAATAAAATTAAAAACAAGTATTTTTTTGCTACGAAATCTATGAAACGAGAGTCCTATATTCTCGAAATGGTTCACTCTTCAACCCCACAGAGTAATATTTTTGGTATTAGTGCCAATTGGAATTTGGAATTCATATCCTTTATGACGCTTAGCTTTCTGATAGAAATAAATAAAATAACTGGAATGTACAGTAGAGGGGAAGGTCAACAAACATTTCGTTGTGTAAACGAATTTAAAAAGTTAAAATTTCGGACATTTAACCGTAAGATATACATCTCATAATCATGAAGCCCTGATCCGATGAAAATTAAAAAAAAAATCAATGAAACTCCTGGCCAAAAGTTCATTTTCGAGAACTTGCAATAAAACAATTTTTAGAGTTTACTCCTCAAGAATCGATTTTCATATATAGCCCGCAGTACACAAATTATCTAGATGGGGAGCGAAATCGAGTGTCAACAAAAAGTGAAGTTGTTATGCTGCCCTTCGCGCAACATATTTGCGCATCTCATTTTTTCCGTAGTATCTATCTTTAGTTTCGAATGCTTAAGACATCGAGGAAAGCGAAGCGAATTCTTTAATGTTGCCGATTTCCGTGAATCCATAGTATAACGACCGAGATTTCGTTGTGTCTCGAATTCTGGAAAGGTGAAAGATAATATAGTCGCTGTTCAAAAATTTGAATTGGTGAAGGAATGAATAAATATATCGCTGGGTGAATATTTCATAGACATCAACCTTTGGTACTTATTTTGGGTTAATTTTAAATACTGCAACACTTGGAATTGCTAAACTTTTTTAAATAAAACCGGCTACAGCAGCTTGCTCAATATCGGAGGAGCATTAAAGCATTATAGATGAATTCAATGCACTTGGGTTGATCTAATGAATATTGCTAGGCATGCTCACGGATATGTTGCCGCACAATGTCAAAATTGACGGAAGATCCTTGGCAAAGCGACCCTACAACAAAATAGTCTGATTATTTAAAGACAATTTTCCAGAATAGTTTGTAGTTGGACTATGTGTTTGAACAAAAAAAGTAGATCACTTCTGGCTTTTGTAAAATTATAATTTTGAATTCAAATTGATACCTTAGAATTCAAGTTTTCTTTTTATAAAAATTTTTTATTGAACCATATAATGAAATTTTTCTATGATTATGTACAATTTAAAAGAGATAATCAATAAATCACCGTGGTATCAAATTTCTAATAAGTTTAAGTTAAGTGACAAACTGAAAATATCAAATTCAATTAAGCAGGACTTTGGAATCATATTTGAACGGCTACAATTTTGGTGAGTTTAACTTACTTCCGTTTCAGTTCAAAGCACCACAAAATGAATCGTTAAACAGCAACAGTACTGCGAGAACAAGTAAGGAGTACCGTATGAATTACTTTTTTTTCGGCCGTCTGGTTGAGCCGACTTTTTCAGAAATTGATGATTACTTACCCTTTGCGTTTATAACGAAAATAATAGTCTTTATTTTAAAATTGGCCACCGAGTAGCCGACTATGGTTTTGTAATTTATAACGGAACAGCTGAAATTTTTTTTTCGATAATACTTGCTTTCCTTATAAGTTTAAGGTAAATGCCACCTGATATTCTTTTTAGCTCAGAGTACTCATTTTCAAATTTGACTTAGTGTCGTTCTGCTATTAAAAATTAAGGAATTTGATAACAGTCCTTAGGCAGTTTAAATTCAAATACTTGGTGCCAAGCTTTGTCGAAAGCGAGCTACACCTAAGAAAATAATGGAGCATATTTTCTTATTCTCATAAGTGCTGGGTGACATCCTTTATTCTGTGAACTTGTTCAACTGTAGAGTGATTTTATCTAAACCCAAATTGGTGAGGTAGAATTAAGCATCTTCTATTATAAGTTTGAGTCTTTACAGCAACAGTTTTTGAAATATTTTTGATATGACCGGAAGTAGTGATATCGGTTTGTATGATATTTAACGTTTGCTGGTTTATAGTTTAGGAATGATAATAACAGCCACCTTCCATTGATGTGGAACATATTTCAATCTGAAGGCTGCATTAATTATTTGAACTAATTTAAGGAAACCTTTCTCGGGAATGGCGATCAAAATTATATTGTTTTAATTCGCCTAGTAATTCAGTCATAACCTGGAGCTTTTCGGATACTTAAGTTATTGTCGATCAGAACTTCTTGTAAATATTGGCCCAGCGATATATTTGTTCATTCTTTCGTCAATTCAAATTTTTGAAAAGCGACGATATTATCTTTCACCTTTCAGAGTTCGAACGAGACACATTGAACGGAAATCGACAACAATAAAGAATTTACTTCGCTTTTCTACTCAATGCCTTAAGCATTCGTGTCGCAAAACTTAAAAATGATTAAAAACTGAATAATGATTTTTCCAAAACTAAATATAAAATGTCAAAAACGAAAAAACAAAATATACAAAGAGAAACTCAAAACTACGGATACTACGAAAACGTATAACGACTTGTGTATTCCGGGCTACATATAAAAATCCAACATCTCAAAATTATGAAGCTAAACTCCGAAACTCAACTTAACGCGGTTGACTACGATAATATTCCGAGCAGAAACAACACTAACAGCAATGCCAATTACACATCTAACTACACACGATTCGTGCGTAATTTGTGTTGCTTCGCCACATATAAGAACAAAATACGGACGATTTTTACAACACAAATTCTTTATATTTTCTTTTGAAGTATCAAAACTAAAAGGAGTGAGGTTAAAAACACAACAGAGAAAAAAATCGTTTAAAATTTTTGGATGAGTTTGGAATTCGTTTTTAGATTTTTGGCGTTCAACGCTCACGTGTAAAATTATACCATTCAGAACAAAAATCGTTTCTAGAAACGCCTAAATAGAAAAATGATTATTTTTCAATTAAAATTATTAAATAAATGCAAATTAATTATTTTGGCTACTAATTTGAAATATTTTACCTATTCTCTCATTTAAAATCAAAAATATGCTGTAATTAATTCATAAATGCCAAATCTGTTTTTAGATGTCGTCCGAAGGTATGTGTATGTGGCATCGCTTTTAACGTCCTTGAATGTAGTTAGAAACCAGGCCACACAGGTAAAAGAGAACTAACGGGAAACTGACGCAACGAGTTTTTCACCTTTAACAGCTGTTTTCTCGATAACTTGTCGCACGTAAGCCCCCTTTTCATAGATCAAATCACATATATGTTTTATATATTGTAAATAAAAAATAATAATTTACATTTTTTTTTCAAATTACAAATCAAAATGAGTGAGTAAGTATTTCATAGATTGTTTCTGTAAAAGTTTTTGTAACCTATAAAAGTGGCTGAAAAAAATAATACAAAAATAATATTACATTGAACTGATCGTGTATTTTAAATTAATTAGGCACAAAAATTACAACACAACAGCAATTTGAAACAATGGTTTCTTACTTGGGGGAGCATAGGGAAATGGTAACTGGATCTCTTTATATGTCAATCACAAGAACTTCTCTTCAAGCAGGTTGGCACAACCGCTCGAAAGTTCTGAATTACGCGTGATGAAGATTCCAGGAAAAGGTAATTAAGCACTTACGAGTAACTTACATTTCTTAAATAATTCTGATTTGTTGGGGTGAAACCCAATGGTTAGTCCCAAAATTAATTAAACCTATTTAAAATACTAATTTTAATTTGGTATGTTTACTAGGTCAAGTGGCCTCGTTCTTTGAAGTCTTCTTTCAACGACAGGGTTATCTATCATATGGCGAAATTAGGGGTTTCTTGATGTTTTCCATCTGTAATTTCCGGTGAAGGAACTCTTTTGTACCACCACACATTTACGATGTTGCGGAGAATATTGTTTTGAAACGTCTGTATCATTTTGGCGTTTGTTTGCTTAGTACATCCCCAGTGTTGAATACCGTAGGTCCATATCGGCTTCAGTATTTGCCAATATAGCAGCAGCTTGTTTTATATATTGTAAGCTCAGAGCCTCTACCTATGAGCCAATACATTTTTCAGAACTTAATATTAAGACATGCTCTCTCCATTTGAGCTTGGCATCGAGAGTCTTGCCCAGATATTTAGCTTTGTTTGCATATGGCACCGGTCGTGAGTTAATTTCTGTCGGTAGATGGGAAGCCTTTTGATATGTAAAGTTAATATGCGTGGATTTCGTCTCATTAAGCTTGATTCTCCAGCGCTTGGTCCAGTTACAAACCGCATTGGTAATCTTCTGGAGTTTGCTCGTTGCATCAGCGACATTACTTCCAATGGCGATTATTGCTATGTCATCTGCAAAGGTGGCTATGGTTCCTTCATCTGTTGATGGAATATCCCTTTTATATAATAAATACAGGATTGGTCCTAAGACACTCCTTTGTGGGACACTGGCAGAGATTTTCTTTAGTTCGGAGTATTCATCCTCATATTTCACACGAAAATGTCTATTGGATAAATAAAATCTTAGTATGGCATAGAATTGCCTCGGCAGATCTCTATGCAGCTTGAATTCCAATCCACTGTGCCAAACTTTATCGAATGCTTGGACGACGTCCAGAAATATGCTGGAGCATACTTTTTTGCGTTCTAACGTTCTTTCAATAACGTTGGTGATTCTGTGCACCTGTTCAATTGTGGAGTGCTTTTCCCTGAATCCAAATTGATGTGGAGGAATTAGTGGTCGGTCCTCAATTATTGGTTTAAGTCTTTTTAGTAATAATTTTTCAAAGAGTTTTGACATAATTGGCAGCAATGAAATTGGCCTGTATGATTTTTTATCGTTAGGTGGTTTATCAGGTCTTGCTATCACGATTACTTCTGCTACTTTCCATTGCGGCGGAACATATTTTAACCGAAAGCTTGAATGGGCTATGTGTAATAGCTTACGAAATCCTTTATCTGGCAGAGCCTTCATTATTTGGCAAGTAATCAAGTCATATCCTGGGGCTTTTTTAACATTCATGTTGCTTTTCACTTCTTCTTTTAATTCTTTGAGAGTTACTAAGTGTATATCAAAATCATCTAGCTTTTTTGGATTGATATTATATTTTCATTGTCCGTTTGCCTTGATAGTGGTTGGAAGGTATCCTCGAGACACTCCGCAAACAGATCAGCGCTTTCTTTAGGACCTCTTGCCCAGGTTCCATCCTCCTTTTTAAGTGGAAACACTTGCATTTTGGGTCTTTTGAGTCCCTTCATCGCCTTCTACAGAGAATAATCAGAATTTTGTTCATCGGTTAGGCTAACTAGATATCTGTTGATTGATGCATTTTTAACTTCTTGAAGAAGAGATTTGAGACTGTTACCAAAATTCTTAAGATTTGTTTTGTTCTTCGGTGTTCTAGTTATTTACCAGGTTTTACGTGCCCGTCGTTATTATCTTACCAATTCTCCAACTTTCACTGGGTAGGGTATGTTAAGCTTCTTCTTGTTTTGTATAATGGGAGTACTTGCCAAAGTAGCATAGTGAATTGCTTCATTGAGTTGTTCTAATTCATCTTCCAACTGGTGGGGATTTCTCGGTACCTGAAGATTGATTTTTTCCTCTGATACTTCACGAAAGAGATCCCAGTTTATTTTTGAATTTGTTAATCTGGGTGCACTCTCTAGTTCTGGGATATACCTCTTGCTACATAAAAGTCTATTAGGTCAGGTATCTTCGTTTCGTCACTGGGCCAGTATGTTGGGGAACCACCAGAGTAAAATTCACATTTTGATGTCTGCCCTGCTTGAGGCAATTCTTTACCTTTTGACGTCGTAAGTCTAGATCCCCAATAGGTGTTGTTCGCATTAAAGTCACTTCCAATTATAAAATCACGTCCAAGCGATTTAAATAGTTTAAGGTAGTCCTCCCTTTTCAAGTTATGCCGGGGAGGACAACATATTGCAGAGACAGTAGGTTAGGTTTCAGTGGTTGCTTACTGCACACTTAGGCCAATTTTTAGGCCCATTGTGATACCACTCATTCACTCCACATCATTAACCCACCTACTTCACCTACTCACACAACTACAGTATACCACCTGCACATTGCAAGCTCCATGTTAACCTGTACATTGACATGGAAGGTGGGTCGGCGCGTGACACGGAATTCTGCACTCCATCAGAGGGTCTTAGTTGTATTTATTAGCATCACCGATCGTAATCGATGATGAAAATTCGATTTGCATCTAGCCTCTGATGGGATTCGAACCTAGCACCTCCCGGTCCAAGTGCCGAAGTTTTAACCACTGCACCACTTGTCCGGTGAGACAGTAAGCTGTCTGTGTTTAATTTGGATCCTTACAGTAGTGACTTGCATTGTTTCTTCTTCGATATTTGATTCTAAATGGAGTTTTATATTTTCTTTTATTAGTAATGCCGAACCACCACTTGCTCTTTCTGCTGGATGAATGGAGTTATATAAGTTATAACCCCGTATTTTAACAAACTAAGATTTAACTAGATTGCTGTCAGATATTAAGAAAATGTCGAATTTGCTGAATTTAAAAATATTTCTGTTTCTGGAATATGTTGCATAATCCCATTCGCATTTCAGATTGCTATTTTGAAAGTTGTGTTCTTACTTAACATTTTTTGTTGGATTGCGTTGAGGCAGTTGCATTTTCTTCAGTTGATCAAGTATCATGTTGTTCAGATTACTTTGGTCATCTAGCCGCTTTGTAATAGCTGCAATGCTGTTCATAATGTTTTCCATAATTTGGTTACTTTCAGAGCCCATATGTTTGGTTGAACCCAATCCTTTCACTACCTGCGCAAATGTATTGCTTGGTTGTGGGTTTTGATTCATTTGATTTGATATTTGAACCCTTCGATTTTCGTGATTTTGCGGTTGATTTCTTGTTTTATCTCTTAATTTTTGTAGTTGTTTAGCAACCTCACAGCCTCGATAATTAGCCGGATGTTGGCCCTTACAATTTGTACACTTCGCTGACACATCTCTCCCTATGGTACATGCATGGGTAAAATGATTACCTGAGCATTTTACACATCTTGGGTCCCGGCCGCAATATCTTTGGGTGTGATTAAATGAATGGCATTTCTTGCATTGGGGTATGCGTGTTGTGGTTCTCCCGATTGGTTCAATTTTCACCTTCATGTGAAGAATTCCTTTTATTCCATAAATGTTTTGAACATTCTCTTTGTTGTCAAATACTAGCATAAAAAGAGGGAATCCCCTTTTACTGATAATCTGGTTTCCTTCCTGAATTTCTGTTCTCTCGTTTTTAACAATATTCACAGCATCTAGTATTTTAAAACCTTTATTTTGTAAGTCTTCCATTATTTATTTGCTTGAGCAAGTGTGATGCAAACCTCTTGCCATGATTTTTATAGGTCGGCCTGTTTGTTTTCGTAAGTGAACCACTGATATTTTTCAGCAGTCAATTTCATAGATAAGGTTCTCTAAGTATCTGAGTCCAGAGTATTAATTTTCCAAACGTCATTATTTAATGCTGTTACCTTATAGTCTTTGTCAGTAACCGATTTCATCAGTAACTGAATCTCTGGGTAATTGATTACACGCACTATATTTTTTGGTGGGGATGATTTTTCTTTCGGTGGCACCAAATTTGGTGTAATGTTCTTGGTAGATTTACTACCTTTTGGTTGATTGGCTTTGGGTAGAGCATCGTTTGAATCTGGACTAGATTGTCCCTTACCATTAAATTGCTCAGCCTCAGGTGACGATTCAGTTTTTCGTTTCTTACTCTTCCTGGACTGTTTTTTCTTCTTTAGGATCCAGTCCGTCTCTTTTTGTAATTCATCTTCATCAGTGGAATAGATGAGTTTGTCTGGTTCAACGCTTCCTATATCGCAATCTTATTTTGAATCCTGATTCATTTTTAGGTTTTAATTTTCTTGCTTTAGATACTCAATTTCTTCGCTTAGCTTGGCAAATAATTGCTCCTTATGCTCTAGCCTCGCCAAGAGACTCATATTCTCCTTTTCTAGGTCAATAGTTGTTGTACTAGATTCGGCTATTTGCAAAGTAAAATATCCGGTGGCTTCACTTATTTCGTGTAATGTTTGTCTAGGTATAGCGTTAAAAAAAGTATCGGCGTGGTCAGCTACCGATTTGCTTCTATTTTTCTTTATCGGTGATCTTTGTAAATTTGGTCTTCTCTAGAACGGATTTGATGTTCCCTGATAATGCAATAGATGGCCGTCCCTAGAATCCATAGGGCCAGTTTCCACAGAGAGTGGATTTACCAATGTTGATATTGGTGTGCCATCTGGGGTATTATTTCCTTTTGTTTGTACCATTGCATAGTTTGTGATTGAATAATTAGCACTTAACTGATAATTTATTTGATAAAGAAAACTTTACAAAAAAACAAAACAATTTACTATTACAGATTTGGGCTGACTTTAGAAATAAAATTAAAAAAAAATTCTTAAAACGCATAAGGAAATTAATAAGACAGGTGATGGCTCCAGAACAGTTCATGTAACATCTTTTGAAGAGCAAGTGGTGCAGCTTTCAGACATGAGGCAAGCAGCAGTAGGCATTGTAGGGGTAGATCCGGACCACCAGTTTAAAGAAGTTGAGAAAATGGTACTCGAAAACCCTCAGACAGGACCAGATAAGCCGAACGATATAGGAAATAAAAATATATGTACCTGTTGCTACTCAAAATCGAGCACAGCATCAACAATTCAACGAAATTGTTCGACGAACTAAAAAGGCAAGGGAAAACTAAGAAGAGTTCTAGGAGAACGTATTAGGCTTCTTAAGAGAGGCAAATGAATTCAATCAAAGGCGCTTCAAAGTGGAGAAAAATCTTCCACGGTTGAAATTGGACACCTAATGTGATACTTTTATTATTTTTCTGAAAAATGAATTATATTATTTTAGATTATTCTGAAATTGAAATACTGAATTTTTAATTTTTGAAAATTTTTGCTCTACTGCGTTATTCAAAAGAGTTTAAAACACCATCCCGAACATTTATAGCTGTTTAGCAATTGCTTAGGTAGTTTTGAAATTCGAAATCGGCTGCGTATTCTACGAGCTCCCCTTCTTAAATCAGTGGCAGTTTAATCACTTGCAACTTATCTTGCAAACGATATGTTATACAAAGCAGATTCGTAACGAAGAATTCGTTCACCTAGCAAACAACGAAATGTATATTTCAGAACACCAATGAATCTCTCTATCGGGTTTCTCGATTTTACATGCAAATAAAGAATTTGTCGTGAATTTGGGGTACGGACACATACTTCTTTCTCCATTATCAAAGGACTATCGAAGGGCTTGTCTGTCTTTTGACATTTCCCATATCGCAGCGGCATGTGACGATCCCAGGAATCGCGCGCAAAACCGATGTAATTTGTAAATTATATTTACAAATCTGAAAACGAATATAAAATTATTAACATAAATTTTTTATGTTTGTATATAACTTACCAACTGCACATTCATTGAGTGTTTCACGCGCCGATCTACATAAATATGTTCATTCTCCAGAGATGCAAGTATATCGATATGAGTACAGTCAGTACACTCAATTTTGTTTGTTTATTAAAAAACCATCAGTTACAAAGTTGTCGTTCCCGTTAAAGATTCAGCATATGTAAAGCGAGACATCGCACCACACTGCATCAAGACGATCCTAAACTGCGATTTTACCAACAGCTGAGACAAGAGTGTTGGATTCAGGAAATCGGCTCCAAACTGTCTCGTTATGTCAGACTCAGGAGCACACGATATGCTGATTTTGCCAAAGTTAACCAATTGCCTATCTTCTTGTGAAATAAATAACATCAATTTCCAAAAAATCAAGGAACTTCGTTTGGCAGATCCATATTTCAATAAACCCGGGGCGGTGGACATGATTATTGGGGCAGACCGATCTTTTACTACATTGCGAAAAGGTCGCCTTGATAACCTGGAAGATAAGTAAATTGCGCAAAATTCTATGTTTGGTTGGATTTTATCAGGCGAAACAAACAATCCAGCAGACACATCTAATGTGGCAAAGCTAAACTATCACATCGACCTCATCGTCGACGAAACTTTAAGACGGTTTTGGGAAATAGAAGAATTCAACAGCATGAGCCCATTTAACTCCTGAAGTGAACGAATGTGAGGAGTATTTCAAGGCGAACGTCAGGTGACACGTTAATGGTAAATACATTGTGAAGTTGCCTTTTACAAATACGCGAGTAAGATTGGGTGTCTTCATTAATCGCGAGAAAAAGATTCTTTAATTTGAAAGAGGAGTCGGAAATATAATATTTATCAGATCACGCCGTCAGTAAAAACGAGAGCCTAACGACAAATTAGGGCCATAAGGCCAGTCTATTAACGATCAACTCAATATACAACCTACACTATGGACGATCCTGCTTCAGTTCCGTATCAAGAAAATCGCATTAACAGCCGACACAGAGAAGATGTACCGGTAGGTTTTAATTGCAGAAGAAGAGCAAAACAGTTCCAGCGAACTTTGTGGCGCGACGATATAAATGAGAATCTCAAACACTACCAACTCACCACCATCACATTTGGAATGGTAAGCTTGGCCTTTTTAGCGATTCGATGTTTACAACAAACTGATGTCGATATGGAAAGAGAACATCCACTTATTGCCAGAGAAATTCTTAATAAATTGTATGTATATGACTATCTATCAGGAGCGAATATTGGGCCTTCAATGGTGCTCCCAAGAGGATCAACTGTCTTTTAGAGTTGATTTACCATTAGTAACAACATCTACCAAGCGAACACTAATATCTGATGCCCCTAAAATTTTTCATCCACTCGGGTTAGTATCTACATCAATAATTATAGCGAAAATCTTCTTTTTCAAAATAAATGGTTAAAGCAGTTAGATTGGGATGACGAGCTGCCGGATGACATTGCACTGGTGTGGAATCAACTAAAACTAGAGCTTCCACAGTTAGAAAAGATGAAAATAAACCTACCAACCGAACTACACGGATTTAGTGATGCAAGCGAAAGGGCATATGCAGCAGTTCATATATGGGAGATTTACCAACGAGAGTGGTGACATCCAGACAAATCTTCTTGCTGCAAAAACCAAAGTTGCACCAAAAGCGCAGGTATCTCTACCATACGATTGAAATTGCAGAAAAAAACTAGTGAACAAGATGTGCCTGACTGAAAAAGATTAACGCCGCAAAATCATTGGCACTACGTTAAATCAGAGAATAACCCAGCTGACTATGCATCGAGAGGGGTTTTACCATCCAAACTTGTAACATTGGAACAATGGTGGCATGGACCAACGTGGCTTTCTAAAGCTAATCAATTATGGTCAACGAGCAAACACACGGTATGTTATGATGATGTATTTCACACTCTCCACAACACTGCTGCCGGTATTCAATGCCCAGCTTTGGCAGTTTGTCAAAGAGACTAAGAATAATATAACAAAATTTAAAAAACCACAAATTAAATGATTTTAAATTACCATACGCTAAGTACAGCCGTGCGTTAAAAACATATCAATACAAATTTTTTGATCTTACCGTAAAAAGAAAATATTTCAAACACTAAATTGTTATATTTTAATTTCAAATTATAACTCCATTTCCTATTTACAAAAAACAAAAATAAAAACTTTCAAGTTTATTTACATTTCTTTGTGTCAAAAACGGTTCTAGACACACGGCTGGCAAAATATTGTTGTTAAAATTAATTTGAAATTTGGCTGGTTATTCATCGAACCGCGCACTATAATACGCATACATTATGTGTATATAAGGTGTATCCGTCCGTATACCTACCCTACGTTGTAGATACGTATGGAACGGGAAATGGTGAGTAATTTTTTGGTCGAAATAGGGTTATTTATTAAAAAAAAACTACACGACATAATTAAGGTTACCTGTTGATTTTACGTATTTAAGAAAAATAAAAAATTATTTCAATCTTAAAAAGAAATCTATGATTCCAATTTTTTTAGAAACTAATTACTTCGTAGATTTTATTAGTCTAATTTAATATCATTATATTATCATATGTATGTACGAATGATACAATTATTGTGTGAATTTTTTTTTGTGTAATTCAACGTCATGGTAAGCTGATTTCTTGAGTCATATTATGATGAGAACCCCGTGTACCTTCCTTATTAAATAATAAAGAATAGCTGGTATGACATTGTCTTTGAATATATGAATATAAAGTACTTTTCGTTTTCTTATACACTTTATATGTACAAAATGTTGTTACGTTAGAGTTACCTGTATGTATTGCAATTCCCACTGTCTTATATAGGCAAGAAATATGACGCACATAAAGAAACGAAGGAAGGTTATACTCATCCATATAAATTTAATGAGTGCGGAATCCGAAACACCTGTCTTAAATTAAAAATGAAAATTTATTTTACTTCGTTACATGTACTCGTACAAGAAGTCTTGAACCGAATGAAAAGCTAAATTTTCATTAAAAATGCATAATTTTCATATATGGAGGAGGGCGCCTAATAAACGGGTGATGAATATTAAATAAAATGAATTAAGATATGTCTATAAAGTAATTAACTGGGTCCAGTGCGCACAGGAGCTTTATATATTGCGTAGATATATGCCAATTTGTGGTTACCTATTAACCTCGTTAATATACCACACCACTCGAGTTATTTAAACTTAGTCGATAAATATTTAAAACCTAAAATGGTGTGGAAAAGTGTATGGTGGTTTTAAATATTAAACCATTATTACGTGTAAATACAATTTACAGAGGGTGAAACGATACGGGAATCATCAGGTAATAAAGTGGTGCTCCCTATATATGCCTGCCAATGACACTCAAGTACGAGAAACTCAATATTTTATTTAATTGTATAGACGACGAAATGAAAATGTCAACAATTCAAACAGTAATTAAAGGCAATTTGTATTTAATCGTTTTCGATTTTATAATCCGATTTAATTACAATCAAAAATGGACAATAAAAGTCCTAAATTGATTTAGCTGAACTCTAATTTACATTTTTAATTATTATTCATTGATAAAATTTATTATATTTTCTGTCCAAAAACCGTTTTACTAAACTAACTACCACCAACTATACCCTACCGTATATACGCGTATACATTGTACTGTAAACAGAAAATGTGGGAAATATTTTATCAATACACAATGTTATCTAAATTAATTGTTATAATTGTTGTGCCGGAGAATTAAATATAAATAAAATAAACAAAAAAAAAATTAAATATTGAATTAAACACGATAAATAGGCTTAACAAGTTTTTATGGATTTCAGCACGCGAATTTATTTATTTAGTGGTTTTATACCACAGAAACAAAATTAATCGAATTGATAATAATTTTTGATTAGAAAATTTAAATACGCATAGTACATCGATATACTAATTTGGGTTTTTCACATCTGCTCTCTTTTAGAATTACTTCTCGTGCCATCTAGCAATCTTACTTACTGTTCTGTTAATCAATTATTTTAATAAAACACTAAAGTTTAGGATAGGTTAGGTTAGGTTAGGTTAGAGTAGTTGATATCGCACACTCAGGCCAACTATGGCCCATTGTGATACAACAGGAACCTTTCGCCCCTTTACTCTCGTTGAAACCATGCAGAACTACTTATGTAGCGTAAAATATCTCGCACTCCACAGTCCGCGAGTTTCAAAGGGCTAACTATGTGCTTATGCCTAACTACTTATGCCTTCTGTCTGATAGTAACGGACACGAGCATAGGAAGTGATCTAAAGTATCTTCCTCCTCTTCGTCCATACAATTTCTACAAAAGTCAATCCCCAGCCTTCACGCAATAACCTGACCGCCGCCTGACTGTCCACATGAATTGCGATATCCCTCACGGATACCACATTATGCTTCAACCATGTCACGACTTCCCCGATCGCCACCACTTCAGCCTAATACACGCTGCGGTAGTCAGAGAGACGAACAGATATATTAACATTAAGCTTCTTACAGAAGACTCCGGCTCCTACCTTGCCGTCTAGCTTAGTGCCATCCGTGAAAAATTGCACTGCCTCGTTTTCCAATATTCGAAGGACAGATGGGTCCGGAAACCTTTATCGAAGCACAACGTGCCACATTGGCTGCCATCTGCTTACCAAAAAGATTCGATTGGAATAAGGAACATAATCTCTAAAGCGCATGTAGGTGTTGTCCTAAGCGACCCACTTATAAGCAGGCAGGTTGTTCTTTGCACCTTCTCCATCATCCCTATATATGTTACCTTATCCAGAGCTGGCCACCATACGCCCTCCTCGTTCATCAGCACAGGTCTTAATATTGCGGTATAGAGAGAGCCTCAAACTCCATCTCTTACCTATGGCGTTCCTACGCGAGTAAATGGCTGCATTAGCCTTATTCACTCTTTCCATAATGTTAGGCTTCGAGCTGAGCTTACTGTCCAAGAATATGCCCAAAATCTCGCTCTGTCAGCAAAAGTCAGTTTAATGTCGTTCTTGGTAGGAGGGCTAACTACCGAAATTTTCTATTTCTTAGTAAATGGTACCAGCTCCGTTTTGGAAGGCTTGACCCCTAATCCACATTTGCAGGGCCATTTCGTAACAATCAGGAGTGCATTCTGCATAACATCCCTAATTGTATCCAGATATTTGCCTGAGACAACTATCGCTACATCACCTGCATACGTTACCACCTCTGACCCCTCTCTCTCCAGTTCCAACAGCAACCCCTTCATCAATATACTCCAATGAAAGGGGGACATTACACCTCCCTGCGGGGTTCCTCTAACCATCCACCTTCTAATGGTGGACTCTCCCAGTTCCGACTACTTATAGGGTAGTCCACCATCAAAAATGACAATCCTTCCATGATCGCCCCCGTTTTGACATTAGTAAAAGCATCCTCAATGTCCAGAAATGCTACCATACAAAACTCTTGCGAGTAAATTGACTTCTCAATCGTGCGTACTAGATCGTACAAAGCTGTGTCCTCCCCTGTTTTCAACAGAACTGATGATAGAGTTAAAGTCTTCAGGTTCTTTGGCCAAGCATATAAGCTCCTTCCCGATTTCGGGATAAAGACTACTCTGACCTCCTTCGATTTTTTAGGAATATAGACCAGTTTCAGACATTCCCGAAGATAACCACCAGCCAAGATCCAAGTGCTTTGGATCTCTGCTGATAATACGATCCGGGCCCGCTGATTTATAAGACTTAAAACCGTTCAACGTCCACAGGATTCATTCCCTGTTCACTATGCCCTCCATATCTATTTAAAGTGTTCCTCTATAAGCTCCAGCCTTCATCGTGTCATCAAAGCTTCCCGGAAAATGGGTCTTTATGATAAGCTCCAATGATTCCGCACTTGAAGCTGTCCATGACCCGTCCGGTCTAATTAAATAACTGGAACTGGTTGGATTAGTAGATAGAATTTTCCTAAGGCGAGAAGTCTCAGAGACCTCCTTCACTCTACAACAGAAGAGTCTCCAAGATCCCCTTTGTGCCTTCCTCAACTCTTTTTTATACTTTCTTAGGTCCTCCTTATAGAAGTCCCAATCCCGAACCTAACTTGTGTTCTTGGCTTTATTAAAGGTTGTGTAACACGCCCTCCGATGGGTTCCCAACTCCCGCCACCATGTCGGTTTCTGCCTGCCTCTATCAACCATGCAATCTAATTCTTCTACTGTCGCCGAAAGCCCAGGGACCTCCAGCGGCAATAACTCCTCCAACACCTCCCCATATTTGGTACAGTTTGTCCTTCTGGGATTCCTAAATGCTTTCAGATAACAGGTTCAACGTTGATGTTATATGTTACATATCGGTGACCAGAGAATGAGTGCCCCCTCGCCCCACTTGGTCATATGAACAATTGTTTCTGACGGTCACATCTAAATCCTCCTGTCGATTTTTAACAACAAATATTGGTTCTCGCTCAATACTGCAAACTAAAAGGTCAGTATTTAATAAGTAATCAAAAAATAACTCGTACCTCTCGTTAATGTCTGTGCTTCCCCAGATTGTGTGATGCACATTTGCATCACATCCAAGTATAATACCTCCGTTATTCGGCGGAACCTCCTTCTCGCAATCCATATAGGCTGAGGCGAGCCATAATTGCTCACAGCCACGTCAACGCTCTCCGCTGTAACATTGCCGCTACTAAATTACGGAAGAAGAAAAATATTCAAATTATACTTTTCACTAACATACATAATCTGATCTTCTCAGAGTTACTTGAATAGATAAATTTATACCCCTTCGTTCTGAGGCCACAAATCCTGTCATTGTTAATCCAAGGTTATTGGATTAACACCAAGTCCTCATCTGACTTAGTCAGTCTGCGAACTAGGGCTGCCGAGGCAGCTTTCGTGTGATGCAGGTTTATTTGTACAATATTAATCATTAAGATCTGCCTTACTCACCTCTTCCTGCACTCTCTGCATCGGGATAGTGTCATCTGGCTCGTTGCTTCGGAAGCCATCCGCCTCTCGTCAAGAGTTCGACAGGATGTCCTCATCAGACTCAAGAGAGAGGAGGCTATCTTCCCTCACCAAACTCTCTGCGTCCGAAACATCGCTCTTCCGGGCGTCCCCCGCCCGCTTGACCGCCTCCCGCTGGTACATTCGTCTTCACCCCCAGACTGGTCTTCCGCACCCGTATCGATCTCATCTTTCTTATATACTTTAAGAGTGATCGACCCGAACCCGAAGTTTGTCACTCCCTTTGATTTTGCAAGGAAAGCCCGGGATTCTTAATTGATCAGCATAATTGCCAATCTAAAGCCCCCCTTAGCTTCCTCCTGCTTAAAAATCCTCCAATCTTCCTTTAAAAGATCGGGATTACTAGCCCCAATGATTTCAAGGATCTCTTCTGGCTTGTCCCCACACCTCGCCTACTTCGGTCACTGCCCTTTTATAGAAATCGACCGATCTCTGGTCCGAACACACAGTTAACTTCACGCGCCCCTAGTAACATCCCGCATCTCTATAGGAAGGGAGATCCCGTATTTTCTCTCAGAACCCTCAATAATATGGAGGTGCATTATACACAACTTTCCACTTCTCCGGCATGATGCTCCCATCTTCTTGACTTCTGTCAATGACGACTAGCTTCGGTTTTTGATCCTTAGGAACATCCGACATCGTGTCTGTTTGCATCTTGCTTCGCTTGCTGCCGCCCGCTTCAAGCTCATCCTGAGAGGATTTTAGATCCACGGACCCTTTCCGAGCTAACGCAGCCGACAGTTTTCTTAGCCCATTCCACAGATTCTTTCTGTTCTACTGTAAGCTGCCACTCAGGGGTCGCAGTCAGTTTCTCGAAATTCTATACGCCGACCGTCTCTCCCTGTACCGTCGCTTCGCCGGAGGAATCTCTCTCAATCCCCCACTATTTTGTTTGGCGGTCCCGCTTCCTCCTTTCTTCAATGCCATGGTGTCGCTTTCCCTTGCCACTGATGAGAGAATCCCACCTTTATGGTTAGAGGTACTCTGTTTATTTGTACTTTTCGGTTTTTGGAGGGTCCTGGTCTCTTTATTTTTATTTTTTCCTTAGTCATTCATTTTCCTACGAGTGTCGGAGAAATACGGGTCCACCTGATCAGAGATCCGTATACGCAGGTAAGGCTAAATACAACTGAAGGTAGCCTGGTCTCCAGAGGGCTAAAGATTAAGGTAACAAACAAGAAAAAATTACTTCAATTCAATAATTGAGAATCAGTCGTCAGTAAATTTTAATTTTATTACGATAATTTATTTATCAATATACTTCGTAAGTATTAGTTCATACTCGTACTTCAGCGTATTGATATAATATTGTTTTTGGTGACAATTATTATTTTATTATTATTGTTTAACTTTCTTTTAACACGTTTACGTAGTAACATAAAGTATGGTAAATATAAAATATTTCGACCTCGAAATTTTCGCAGATTTACCATTCGCTACGAGTATATCGCCGAAATCACTAAAAGTAATTTTTTTAAAATGTGTGTGGGTGTGTGTCTTCAAGCAAACTAAATCCCTGTATCATCTCTACAGCCCAGAGGGTTAGTCCGCTCAAATTAAAACTTATTTTTTTCGCTAATTCGGAGGTTCCAGTAATTTTCTGCCGAAGACGGTCTACGGAAAGTGACAGCTATCATAAGAGCGTTTTCGTTTTCTGGAAATATTTTGAAAAATATAACATTTACAAGAAAAACAATTACAAACTAAACGATCGAACTCACATTGCAAGAATTTTAACAAACATCATTAATTCAAAATTTAATTTAGCCCAGACGGTAATTTATCCGTATAAAACTACATACTTAAGTATGGAACTTTCTTATGGAACTTTTTCGTTTTTTTTTCAAATATTTTGAAAAGTATATAGCATTTTCGAAAAAAACTAGTATGCACTAAAAGATTCTCAAGAAAATTTGCAACAATACCGTTACAAACCAACTTTTTTTACAAAAAAAGTTTTTCAAGCTGTCAGTTCTAGTGAACTGATTTCCACCAAACATCACGAGGACCTTCTAATTTATGGTAAAAACTTAAGTTGAAGTTTCATTCCGATAAATCAATCCGTATAGGCTCTACATTGATCGAATTTATGTTAAATTTGTCAAAAAACGTCATTTCCGCTCAAATTTTAGAAAAATGGTCTAAGCCAATATTGTTGAAAATGAATTAAGAATCTTTTAGCTCGCCTCTAGGGATCTACCAACTTTTCAGAAATGCTTATAGTTTCACCCTGATTAGTCGATCTGTCTGTTTTCTAAAACTTTTGCGGACATAACTTTTTTTACAAAAAGATGTCTTTAACTTAAATTCGGCCTCTCTTCAGCCCGGACGGATAAGTTGATCGGCATGAAACTTCATACTTAAGCATTCAGTAGTAATTAAAAAAAATTAAATTTAATTAAAGATAAAAACAAATTACTCATACATGAAATTAAAAATTAGAATTATAAAAAGAGTTACTTCAGGGGCGCTACTATTGAAATCGACCGCCGCCGATTTGTGATCGTTTTGTTATAACCGTGCTATTGCTTTCGTTCGTTTTTTAATGAATTAAAAATTTAAAACAATTTAAAATGTAAGTAAAATAGTAAATAAATGTATAACTTCAAATATGCAGCTAGTTTTGTTTATTATGTAAGTTTTAAATGTTTAAGTTATGTTGAAAGTTGAAAATTTTGTAATTGTTGTTAGGTCAAGACAGAAACAAACAAATATCCAACAATCAAACCTCTTAGTTGATATTTTGAAAAAATATCCACATTCGGCAACTGGAACTCTATTATTGGCAGAAGGCAGTGCCTCTGCTTATTTATGGAAAAAACAACCCGTTGCATTAAATGGAGGGGGCCACCAGTTAACAGTGCAGATAAAAGGAAAAAGTGAGTTATTTTCATTTTGAAAGGATTGGAAATATAAAATTAGAAGTAAGGTGGTAGCCAAGAAAAAGTTTCGGGCAGCAACTGGTGGAGGGCCCAATAATGAGTACCATTTTTCGAATTTGGAGAAAAGGATTGTAGATTTTATCGGTGTACGGCAGACTATCAAACGAGTAGGTCGCTCTTTTGGAGCCTCAGTTGTGGTTGTAGCTCCAAAAGAGAACCATTAGAAGATAATTCACACCAACCACAATACGAGACATCAATTAGGAATCAACAACCAAATGCAGTAGAAAGGGCGCAAAATTCCGGTCGGCCACAATCAACTCCGTTAAATATAAGGAGATTAAAATCAAAAAACGCCCTTCTCGAAGATCACATATCCAAGAGAAAATTTTAAAGCACATTAGCTTAAAGCTTAATTAAATCTTTAAAGAAAACGAAGAAACTATAAATTTTATGGAAAAGCTATATTAGTTGAAACTTTTCGGTCATACATTAAACTAGATAGATTAGATTAGAATTTACGATGATTTTTATTGTATCTTATACCAAAGGCGCGAATTAAAAGAAACAAATAATTTAATATGAATTAAAATAAATTTTATATATTTTATTGTAATAAATTAAAAAAGTTAAACTCTCATTTGATCTGGGATTCTACGAGCCTCACTTTGGTAGGTGCTGTTTGTTGTTGCTAAAGTTTCTTAAATATCATCCCCTTGTCCGGGCCGTCAATTTCCTCGTCAAAACTGTCAGAGAAATGAATGCATTCATTATGAAATACACTGCATACAGTCACTATTTGTAAAACCTTTTTGAGGGTGTAGTGCAACTCTCGCGCTGGTAAAAGGTAACTAAATCTTGCTTTTATCAAACCAACACATCTTTCAATCACGTTTCAATGCCGCATATCACTAAAAATTATAGATAGTGTCCCCGAAATGACAGTAGACCATTATTAACCCTTAAACATCCACAAGACCCGGTTTACATTTTTTACATTATTATTTTAATTTACTACACTAAACAAAAAATACTCCCCGAAGGTAGCAGCGATATGCCGCTTATCACTAAAAATTCTCGAAAGTGTCCCTGAAATGCCAGTATACTCAGATTTGTGCTGCCATCTCTAGAATTAAGTGTTAATGGCTCTTAAACATCCACAATTTTTATTTTGAAAAATGAGTCAGAAATTTATGACTTTGTTTCGGTTCATTTGATTACCGCCACTTGAAAAATTACAAAAAATAATAGCATTATGTGTGATT
Organism: Nephrotoma guestfalica; assembly: GCA_963691935.1. Classification (NCBI taxonomy): domain Eukaryota; kingdom Metazoa; phylum Arthropoda; class Insecta; order Diptera; family Tipulidae; genus Nephrotoma; species Nephrotoma guestfalica. The sequence continues at coordinate 126,897,466 of OY829913.1, read as the reverse complement.
TCTTACCAAAATTTTATTTTTTTATATACAATATTAAAATATAATTTCTAATATTTAGTAGAACTTCTATTTTTCTGAATAACATCAAAAATACGATCGTTAAGTGAGTAGTACAATGACGTCAAGTAATTGCTCTTCCTTAGTATCATACTGTTTCCATCCTTCGTATACTTTACATGTGAGCCAGCCCCAAACATTTTCTATTATGTTTAAATCCGGCGAATATGGTGGCCAAGGCAATAGCTAGACATTTTGGCTTGTGATGTACGACTTTACAATGCGAGCTGTGTGAATTGGCGCGTTGTCTTGTTTGAAAATCCATGAGAGTGGTGTAAAAAGATCATGGATTTTAGGGGAAATAGATTCTAGTAACGCGTTGTAACTGTTTCCGGTCTTTTTTGTACTTTAAAACACCAAATCGATTATGCCATAATTAGAGATTGACCATTACGGACCCTTTTCTACTATGATGGCGATTCAAAAACACTTCCTCTTTTCTAAGGTCGTCAAAATAATAATTATACCCATCTGATCCGTTCAGGTAAAATTTTTTACGTCAGCAAATACGACTTTTCTCCTGACTGGCGAACATTTTAACCTTGCATCACGTTCCAAGTCATGTGTTCTTTGCGAATTCCAATCGTTTCTGGTTTCGTTCATCATTCAGTGGTGGTTTTTTCTTTAAGTTCAGCCGCATAAAATCGTTTGCACTTAAAATAGCACAGCGGACAGTCGATCTACTGGCATTAACACCAGCTTGAAGGGCAAAAATGCGTCTCGAAAGAGCCAAATTTGAGGCTAATGTAATAATCTTTTGTTTATCCTGAGATCCGTGATCCTACGAAATATAGCACGACCTGAAAGACTTCCTGATGATGCACATCTATTTTGGCAGTTTCTGATAAAGTTAAACACCTTTTCTTACAAATTGATTAAAAACTTAATAATAAAAATACTAATTTTTAACTTTAAAGAATAAACTATTCAGTTTCATGAGCAAGGCATTATGAGTGGCGATAATCAAATGAACCGAAACAAAGTCATGAATATCTCATTTTTCAAAACAAAACTAAAATCACAATTACCTCGTTGTCTGCAATTTGTGCTTTTTGCTAAAATATTCGGAACTATATACTCTTTCTTTCTCTATTTCATTCTATCTCACACACCGGCTGGAAATTGTTTGATTTTTGCTTTTTTTGATTGAGTGGCGGTAATCTATTGAACCGCACTGTATGTTGTCACCGATAACATTTCTATACCAACAAAGTTTGTAGCTAACGCCAATTGTAGTTTTTGAGGTTTCAGATAAAATTAATTTTTTAAAGATTTTTTACGTTTCTTATATACGCCTAAAAGTTGATAATGCAATACATACACGTACAGTCTAAACAAATAGTTTGTCTGCGACATACGCAGAACAAATATTGTGCTGAAGGTATACAAATGAAGGGCGCCAACTGTACTAATATGTTATATATTATTTCAATCGTTGCACTGATTGTCATTGTAACAGGCGTGTGATCCGACATAATCCCCTCGCTGCTTTCTAGCTATATGTAATTTTCGTCTATACCTTTGGTGATAAATAAGTCCATGATATCGGGTATTTTGTTTCTATCCGTAGGCCAATAAGTTAGTTGATCTCCAGAATGAAAATCGCAAATGCATAGTCTTCCTGCTGTAAACAGCTCCCTTTCTTTTTTAAAGATTACTCTTGATCCTCAGTAGGTGTTTTTTTGGATTAAAATCACCTCCGATTATGAAACTTGATCCAAGTGATTTAAATAATGTACAATAGTCTTCTTTAATTAAATTATATCTTGGGGTGCAATATATTGACGATACACTATATGCAGGTGACTACTTGCATAAATTCCTCTTCAATTTTCAGACCTATAAAGTGTTTGATGTTTTCTTTTATAACCACCGACGATCCCCTTGCCCTTGTTACTCTGCTGGATGAATGGCGTGGTAACAAGTGTATTCATATACTTCTGGAATATGTTGCATTAGCCCATTTGCATTCCAGGTTACTAGTCTTAATGTTTTATTTGCTGTTGTTTGTATCATTTTAATAGAGCATGGATTTCATTTCATTTAGCGAGTCTTGCTTATCTAATCTGTTGCTTAGAGTTTGAAGAAATTTCTCTTGCTTAGCTAGATGAATGTTAAGAGCTTCCATTTCCTTAGTATCTTTTAGAGCACTGCAGCATCTTCGGTAGTGCCCTCCGAAATAACTGGTTTTGTTATGACTACTTGCGAGTATTGTTTTGGTTCTCCCGTGTTACTAGCATGAAGTTTAGGTTCCTCTTTGGTGAAAGTTTGATAATTTTTTACCGATTATACTGGACTTTGTTTTCGCGTTTTATTTCTTATTCTTTGTAGCTCCTAAACTATTTCACATCCATAGTAGTTTGTGGAATGTGGCTCAGGGATGATATTGTCGATACTGTAGTAGTTTTTTCGATACTTTGGCTGTATGCAAAGTACTTCGATACTTTCGAGCAATTTTTATTACTTTAGAGAAAATTCAAAAAATGTCACTCGTAAATCGATCGATGCAATCCATTGGGTTTCATATCAGAGGTGTTCAACAGATTAAACTCAAAGAATAAGATATTTAATCCGTTTTATGATTAAAGTTACTTACTAAGCTTATTATTTCGAGCCAAGTGTAAAATTTTGTAATTATTTTGTGTTTATGCAAAAGCAACTATTTCTAATGAAACTCTATGATATATAACAGCAATAGCCATTTATTGGTTTAAATGATAAGTTTTAATACGAGATAATAAATACAAAATTTATTAATTCTCGGTAAATATGTTTCTCGTGTAGTTTGTTAATTAAATATTTATGGTGCTTATATAAAACCACATTAGGGGTAAAGAAGGGTAATTAAAAAATCCTTAAGTGGTTTCGATTAGTTTAATCCCATTCCGCTAAAAGGTTGGGGCAACGTTTGCCAACATATTACAACACAAATGCCGAATTGTTTAACTTCGCAAATGGGGCAGCAGATATAGTGTAAATAGAAAATCCTCAATAGTAACCAGCCATTTTGAAGAGATATTTACGTTGAAATTTTGGTCTATTGAATTAGACGCAAGGCTCTGTAGCTTGGCCTTAACAATTACTAAATTTAGTAAATTTCCATCAAAATTATTATTGTCGGGACACGGGTTCCTTCTAATAGGTCTGCTCTAGCAAAGTTTTATGTTCAAGCGATTAATTATTTTAGAACCTACCACAGCAGGATTACACAGAAAGATCACAAAATATCTAGTCTTTCAGTAATCCGTAAATAAACAGCAATGAGGTCTTACTTGACGTCGCTCTTTCCAGTCCAAAGTTTCAGGATTAGAAATAATAATTGTTGAGATTATGATAATATCTATAACATGACGCAATAAAAAGGTTTAATTACCAAACGAGCAATGCAGATCTGCAACAGCAAACGTATAGCTAAGTTGCGAAAAAATTAGTTAGTTCCTCAAGTAAGATCGAGGCTTATTATGATTGACAGAGTTTTAATGATTTTCTGGAAACTTTTTCAATAACAGCACCAGAGGCACTCAACAATTAAAATTGTCGATAAACGTGCAGAAAGTAAATTTCAAGCCAGATTGAGTACTCTGATCCTCATGAATTTAGTACTTTTGATTTCTTGCAAATATCATCCCTGATTTGTGGCTTATTGCAATTAACACATTTTGCAGCAATATTTTTACTAACCGGGCATAATTGGGCATGGTGCTTTCCGGCACATTTCACGCATCTAATCTCTCTTTGGTAATATTTCTACGTATGATTAAAACCTTGACATTTTTTGCACTGCGGTATTAAACCGCTATTTTTTTAAATTTTAACTCGCATGTCAAGTATTGCCTTGATATTATACACATCTTCCACTTTTTGCTGTTATTAAAAGTGAGCATAAATAGTGGAAGCTCTCTTTTGTTAATGTAAACTCCTTGTTCAGTTTCGATTTTTTCTTTCTTAATGATGTTTACAGCATTTTCTATTTGATAACCCTTTTGCTTGAGATACTCAATAATTTCCTCTTTTGCGCAGGTTGGGTGAAGACCTCTAGCCATAGTTTTGATGGGGCGATCATTCTTATCCTCATAGGTAATTAAGCTTTGTACTTTGAGAGGTACGATTTTGTACTCGACTACCGTAATCGACTTCATAATCGATTGTATAGTGGAGAAATTTGATATTCCGACAACATTTATTGGTGTAGGTGATTTCTCTTTTGGGGTTAGCTGGTTGTTATTCCTAGAGCTAGTTGTTTCTTGGTGATTAACTGGTTTCTAGAAACCTATTTTCTGCGCGTGCTTAAACTGCTTTTTTGAGTTCTTCATTCTCTTTCTTTAAAATTGTAAATTCTTCTTTCAATTTAGTTCACGGCATTTTCCTTTTCGTACAGAAATATATTGCCAGTTGAGGATCTTGGGGATCTTCATAATTTGGAACTTCGTCCAAATGGGTTAAACAATGATTGGCCCATCCCAGAATCTGTTGGGCCTGCCTCTGAAGAGTGTGGATTTGGCAGCATATCTGCTACTGTACCACCAATTTATACTACTGGCATTTGGTTCCCGATAGCACTTAGCTACTGCCAAAGCAGTACCCGGCCCCAGCGACGAGGACGCGGTTATCTTGGTGTTACCTAGGTGTACACAGAGGCAGCCGAAATCCTCTGACCACCCTAGGCTGATGGTCATATTTTAAAATGACATAAACATTACAACAGCAAATTTATAACGTATATATATTCACAGCGGCTACTTTGTGAATATAATTTTTTAGAACACTGTATTTTTTACTCCGTAAGCAATTTTGAGATTGATGTATACATTCTTGGAATAAGTAAGTTGGCTGTTAGCCACAACATATATTCACCCCTCCTTGTTTTTTGCTAAATACTACCTAGACTAAATTAAAATGTTCTTAATCGATTTCTCTCGGCTATCAACTTTCAATTCACTTCGCCAATATCGAAGAAACTTTCTGCAATACAACTTTTTTAGTCAACTTTAGGGTAACTTTAACAATGCGTAGATTTAGCTAGACTTCTTAAATACTAATTCTACCATACAATCGGACAAACTATAAATTTTTTTGATTCCAGATGCCTCAGATGTTATCGAATTAGTCACATTTATATAGACAACTGACACTAATTATTTTACTTGTAAGTTGTTAAACCAAAAATCTGCCAGTTCGTATCTTATTATGTATGTAGGAGTACGCATCTAAAGGTACAAACATTAAAAGTTCGTTCAAATTTAACAACTGGCGTTTAAAAGATTGAATTTCAAATTAAAAAACACACCTTTCCAATCGGTAAACTAGAACAACAACAATTGATTAGAACCTTTTTGTGTCTTCTCAGTTCTTGTTACAAATAATACTGTTTGAGTATTTCGTACTTAAATGAAAGAATAGAACGTTACATATTTTTTTATACACTCAAATAATACGTTTGTATCTCGATATAATTCTACATTTTATCTTTGAATATTTCGAAATTCAGACAAAAGAAATATTTTTTCCTATTAAAAAACATTTTTGAACTCTTCACGCTTTGTTATAAAAGCAACACACATAAAGGGGTGTTGTTGTGTTGTACAAAAGTCGCGCGTGGAAATACCAGATTATCGTGTGCGTGTGTGCTGTGTTGGGTGCCTGCTGGTTGTACTTATTTTGTACCATCATCCATCACAAAACATTTATAGACGAGCATCATCAAATTTAATTCGGCTTGGCTATGCGCGATGAAATACAAAGTACGGTAATCGTAGAAAAAAACTATTAGAAATATTAATTGTAGGTTTTCTTTTGTTGAAAAAAAATCAATTGTTATGTTCTGTGTTAATAGACAGATGATCTATTATTTTTTATAATCAATAGGTTTCATATCGAAAAAATGATTAAGCGAAATAGCTTAATCATAGTATGAAATTGTGTAAATGGCAAATTAATTTTGCAGGTCATCGCACCTTAACATCATTTTGTTGGTGTTTATAGTGGGCGAGGCCTTTGAAAAATAGGTACACACTATTATGAAATATTATGCTTTTGGTTGATCATTGGATTGGGGTTTAATAAACTCGTGTCAAACATATGAGGTGCTCCACGATCCAAACTAACTTCGATAGGCGGCTTATGATAGACAGTAGAATTAATTAATTATCTGTAATTCCACTTTACTTATCCTTAAAGACTCGAAAAATATTAGTTTGACCAGCGCAAAAAAACCTTGAAAGACCGACCTCTTTGCAAAAAACTCAAGTGTTGAACTACTACAGGGTGAGATTTTCAATAAATGCCAGGATTTATCTTGGAAATTATGCAAGAGAGGAGAAAATTACTTATAATGAAAATTTATCAGTGTGAATTGGAACGTTTATTGCTGACCTTGAATGACCTTGAAACTCATTAGTTTACTTTAAGTTTAACACTGTTTCGTTGTAACGACAAATAAAACTAACTAAAATCAATTCTTCCTTTACAATTTAATTAATTTACCATACTTTGATGGTATAAGGCGCGTGCCGGCCAAATGAAAGAGAGGCGTATAGATTATACGCTGAATTGTGTTCACTCTTTTAGCAAATAAGCTCTGCACTATCGGAGCCATAGAAAAACAAGATAGGTGCCGTACGACTCAAGATGGAATTGATGTAGATGTGCTAGTAGTACCCAGAATCAACTCACCTCACTAGACATATCAGGAACTAACAGCAAATGCTTTTATGAACAAAATATAAACTTCGTTCATTATTTTTTGTAAACAGAAGCTATATTTTAAAGTAACCGTTATGTGAACAGGAACAAGTTACACTATTGGAGCAACGAGAATCAAATTTTATTATTTATTTTTATTTATCCAAAATTAACGTGAATGCTGAGAAGTACACCATTTATCTTACAGTATCTTGTAATTTTCGGTAAAATGATAGAGATTTGCACTTTTCAATGTTGAGGATTAAACTCGTACCACATCCCTAGGTTGTCAATGTCTTCTTGTAGTTTATTGATATCGTCGACTGACTCGATGGCTTTGTATATTTTGAGGTTTTGCGGATTTTGCTTCATCACTTCAGTAATACCATTAATGAACACTGTGAAAATCCATAGGCCAACGTGAGAGTCTTGTGGTAAACCAGAGTTTGCTTGTATTGTAATCGACCTTTCAGCTCCTATTTCAATATTTCTCAATGTATTGAGTGAACCTATAATGCTACAGTATACATCCAACTTGCGTAGTATAAATTGAATGTGTGACAAAGATTGCCACCAAGAAATGAAGATTACAGTATTTTAACGTGCCAACAGTCCATAGTCAATACCTCATAGTGATTGTCTTGAATTTTGGCAAGCCACACAGCTACAAATTTTTAATCATAAATTGCCAATAACTCCTGAAACAGATGCATGGAAAAATGTTTTGGGGTGTTCTCTAATGCAAAGACAAAAACCGGTATGTCTCACGTTAAAAAGCTTGTCTGAGGCGAAATGTAAGTACGCGCAGTTAGAGAACGAGATATTAGCAAAATAAAATGATTCATACAGATCGTAAGCCAAATTCATATCGACTTCTTCGGATGCGCATTAGCCGTTAGTTTAACTGTTAATCTCATTTCGGGATGATGAAACCCGAGGAACGCACAAAAAATAGTTTGTATTGACTTGATTTGAATCTGGATATTGAGCAAATGGTCAGTAAATGCGGAATCGTAACTTCCACATCCATAATACCTGAAACCAGATTTGAAAAGGTTGGATGTGATTTTTTTGAGTTCTCCTCAGGTCAGCCGTATTTAGTTGTTATGAATTACTTGTCAAAATGGTTAAAAATAAGTTTAACTCAACCTGACAATCAACCATTCAAATCATATGAATTGCAACAATTCTCAATGGAAGGAAAATGGATTTGGTAGTGATTCTTATACTCAAATCCAAGATATCCTCGATCAAATGTTAGAATAACCAAATATATATTATTCGGGAAGATTACAGTACGATAACGAATAACGATCCAGAAGGAAATTGAACAGACACATTGTGTGGTCGTGAGTATTTGTTTGGGGCCGCAACCGATTGAATAATATTTTTTTTTGTGCCATATGGTTGGAGGTGCCAGCTGTATATCGAGTGTTTTGTGTTGGCGTGATCAAGTGGGATTTTGGAGAGAGGGCATCATTAAGCAACGGGTGATATGTTATCTCAGTTTTATTGTCGTTAAGTTGCTAATTAATTTTTTTATTGTAACTTTTATTTTTTGAAAAGGTCCACGACATGATTCTTGCTGATCGCCGAACTAAAGCGTGTGAAGTAGCAGAGGCCGTAGGCGTGTCGTACGGAACGGCAATTAATATTTTAAATGATAAGATATGTGTGAGAATGGTGTCGACTCGATGGGTGCCTCAATTGCCGAAATTGTTGAAATTGCGATCCAAAATCATACCGGCCAAATTATACGGCGCTTCGAATTACTGCCGCACCCACAGTACTCACTCGACCTGGCTCCCTGCGATTTATTTCTGTTCCCAAACATGAAAACATGGCTGAAGAAATGGAAGAAACGTTGGGAAAAGTGTATCGATTTTAAGTCGGAGATTACGTTGAAAATAAAAAATTTAAAAACTTACGTCTTCATTCCTTACACGGGTACTTATTGATCGACTCTTGTACGTCTACCGAAAGCGGAAGCTCTCACAGGCGCGTTTTCGTTTTTTGCAAATACATATTTTGAAAAGTATGTTACGAAAAGACGATTAAAACAAAAAAATTCTCGATTAGGTTTCAAACAAAATTTGTTCAGAAGTTTTTTTTTTTAACTTTACCGGAAATGACGCGTAATGATCAAAAAAAATTTATTTCACCATAATTTGACATCTTTATAACGGGTGATTTTTTAAGAGCTTGAGAACTTTTTTTAAAAAAAAAAACGCATAAAATTTGCAAAATCTCATCGGTTCTTTATTTGAAACGTTAGATTGGTCCATGACATTTACTTTTTGAAGATAATTTCATTTAAATGTTGACCGCGGCTGCGTCTTAGGTGGTCCATTCGGAAAGTCCAATTTTGGGCAACTTTTTCGAGCATTTCGGCCGGAATAGCCCGAATTTCTTCGGAAATGTTGTCTTCCAAAACTGGAATAGTTGCTGGCTTATTTCTGTAGACTTTAGACTTGACGTAGCCCCACAAAAAATAGTCTAAAGGCGTCAAATCGCATGATCTTGGTGCCCAACTTACCGGGCCATTTCTTGAGATGAATTGTTCTCCGAAGTTTTCCCTCAAAATGGCCATAGAATCGCGAGCTGTGTGGCATGTAGCGCCATCTTGTTGAAACCACATGTCAACTAAGTTCAGTTCTTCCATTTTTGGCAACAAAAAGTTTGTTAGCATCGAACGATAGCGATCGCCATTCACCGTAACGTTGCGTCCAACAGCATCTTTGAAAAAATACGGTCCAATGATTCCACCAGCGTACAAACCACACCAAACAGTGCATTTTTCGGGATGCATGGGCAGTTCTTGAACGGCTTCTGGTTGCTCTTCACTCCAAATGCGGCAATTTTGCTTATTTACGTAGCCATTCAACCAGAAATGAGCCTCATCGCTGAACAAAATTTGTCGATAAAAAAGCGGATTTTCTGCCAACTTTTCTAGGGCCCATTCACTGAAAATTCGACGTTGTAGCAGATCGTTCGGCTTCAGTTCTTGCAGGAGCTGTATTTTATACGGTTTTACACCAAGATCTTTGCGTAAAATCTTCCATGTCGTCGAATAACACAAACCCAATTGCTGCGAACGGCGACGAATCGACATTTCACGGTCTTCAGCAACACTCTCAGAAACAGACGCAATATTCTCTTCTGTACGCACTGTACGCATTCGTGTGGTTGGTTTAATGTCCAATAAAGTAAACTGAGTGCGAAACTTGGTCACAATCGCATTAATTGTTTGCTCACTTGGTCGATTATGTAGACCATAAATCGGACGTAAATCGCGAAACACTTTTCGAACCGAACACTGATTTTTGTAATATAATTCAATTATTTGCAAGCGTTGCTCGTTAGTAAGTCTATTCATTATGAAATGTCAAAGCATACTGAGCATCTTTCTCTTTGACACCTTGTCTGAAATCCCGCGTGATCTGTCAAATACTAATGCATGAAAATCCTAACCACAAAAAAATCACCCTTTAGTTCAGGCGGATTGACTATTCGGAATCAAGCTTCAAACAAAAGCTTTTCCTTAAATTGGAAGACCCATGCGAAATGTGGTGGACATAAGTTCCCCAGTTCATAATTCCTAATAAATGCCAAAATATGAACGTTGACTCCCTGGATATTTCAAGAAATATTTTTTTTCCCTTTATCTCCTATTTAGGGCCATATGGCGTGTACTGGGCTGAACTATCAGACTCTGTTGGATGCTGCTATTGCTTTGATTTCCATCATGACTTCCCGAGTTCCTTCGCTTCTGCTAGATGGTCCGACTTTCTTTTTCCTTTGTGAGTTCCATTCTAGAGACCTTCTTGTCATGTCATCCCTTCGAGCTCAGAGTGGCCAATCCATCTCCACTTGCGCTTTCCTATTTCGATCCCATTGACTTGCTCGAATCGTTTGCCTAAGGAGCACAACATTTGTTATTTTGTTGTGCCAGAAGAACCTCAGTATTCTCCTAAGACATTTATTTACAAATTTTCTTATTGCTGATCTTGTGTGCACGCTTCCAGGTTTCGCAACATTGAATTCACACACGAATTGAAAATTCTTAGCTTAGTGTTTTGCGTGATCAGTCAGATGGGTTACAGAGTTTGTGTAATTGGTTGAATGTTCCTCGGGTTTTGTAGATTTGTTTTCGTTTTCGCTAGAGTACAACCAAGGATATAATGGTGGTCTTGGTTTGCCTGATATTTATTTTGAGACCAACTTCTTTTGCTACATTGGATAGCTTCTGTACTTATGTTGCATGTCGACGTGCTTGTGTGTTAACAGGCCTATGTCATCTGCAGGCATATTTCATCTGCGTAATCTCGATCAATGATCTTCGTTTCTTCGTTAATCCCAACCCACACTACCTTATATACTATTTTAATATAAGTGGCCAGAGTACGCATTCTTTCCTTGGCTTGTTACAGTATGATTGATTCACTTTCCTTGTCTTTGGGATTGAACTCGATTACTTGTTCGTTTATGAATTGCGTTCTTAGTATTGTGTCGAACGAACGTTCAAAGCCCACGTGCAGATACAGTGGTGAACATAATTCGTCAGATTGCTCAATGTTCATGCGTTTTGTGTTAATATGATATGATCGGTGTAATTTCGCGCTGGTCTGAAGTCCGCTTGTTCCTTTCTTAATTTCGGATTGACCGTCAAAGAAATTATATGTAGGATGGCCATTGCTATATATCTTTATGGTTTAGTTATGTTGACGTGAGATATATCCTGCTAATTTTTTCATTCTCTTCTTAGATCACCTTTCTTAGGAACCGTTCTATTCAAGCCTTATTTCTTTTTTCGCGGTATTATACCGGAATTCCACACTTCTGTTATTAATGGTATTAGAGAGCTTTTGCAGTTTACGTTATGCCTCTTTTGAATTTTTCTGCTTGTGTACTGTCCCATCACAGAGGCTGATAGTAGTTAGATAGCTATAAATAGCTAGCTAGCTGTTAACAAGATCGCGTTATTAACGCATGTTTGTTAATTCGAAGATTTGTGGTTTTGTTTTCGAAATATTTTTTCCATCCAAATTATGCTTTATCTGTTGTTAAGATTGGACCAGATACATCCCTTATTGTTAAGATATTGTTGAATTTTCGACAATAGTTACCCGTTGTTGTACACATTGGTTTGTTTTAAGTTCGCGCATGTTTCCGGTTGCTACAGCCTCTTCTCCTGCCTTGATAAGGTTTTCAGTGTATTGTACCTACGACCACACCTAGCCATTTTTCTTGATTTCTCGTGCGGTATTTTCTTCATATTGACGTTTTAGCTCCAACGTTGTTGGTACATTTGCAATTTTAGTTGCAGGCGTTCTCCATTTTTCATCCAAATTCTATCACCGCTCCAGGGTTTGCGCCTGAATTCATGGGGTACTAGCCCGATGGTAGTGGTAGCTGTTTCGATATAGGCTGAGGAGCTTGATCGCCATCAGTTAGTTTGGTTTGTTTGAATGCCTATTTACCCACTCATTGCCCTGAGATATCTTGCAATGATGATCTCTCTATCTGTTTGGTTCGTGTTGATCTGCCATCAGGTTATTTGGATATAAATTGTATATATTTTTGTGTGGAAATTTACTCGCTCCTATGTTGGTTTGTGATGCAGAACGATGCGATGAGTCGTTTCCCCATTATTATTTCGGTCGTTCTCCATTATTAAGAAAGGCACAGAGTATTCATCTATCTAATGCTTTGTTTCCCATGTTGGTTGTAAGGTCGGTGTTATCTGTTCCATTTTTCGCATTGAAATCTTCTTCTAGTATTTATTTTGATCATTTACTGTGTATTTTAGTTATTGTGGCTTATCATAGAACTCCTCACATCCTTAGTTGATTCCTCTGCGTCTTTTGTTGGGTGGCACAGGCAATGCCACTGAATAATATTGTGGTTGTGTTTTGTAATTTTGAATGGAATCTTTTTACGGATGTATATAAAAAGACTTATTAATTATAATCAGGTAATTTCCTTCGCTTGAGTTTATTTCAACCCTTGTTTTTCATCTCACTGCACGGAGGCCAAGAATTTCGACTTTGTACTTATCGTACTCGACTTGCGAGGTATACCGGCATGCCGGAGAGGTTTCGTTTCAATCCTATATTCACTATCTTTGATGTTCCCAATCGGTGACCCAAATTTGTATTAATCCAAGCAATGGTCGCTTGACGTTCGTTGATGAGCTGCTACTCGCCCCCCCTCCCCCCATTCCAAGCAAGATAAATGTGACGATGTGAAGATGTGAAAAATGACAAGGAAAAACAAACGTCGATTGATAGTCAATTGGTGAATGTCTCAGACAAATGTAATCCTGAGCTAACCTGCAGAAAATGGATATCGTTTACGTTAAATAGTCCCCACCTGTATACTTGTTCAAGACAAGATTATTCACAGTTATCAGACAATTATAATCTTGAAAGACCACATTATCTGAACGCCACATTTTTTTCATTTCTGTTTAATTTGGGTCAAAACACAACCAAAACGTAAAATCAATCAAAAAACTCATTTACCCTATAAGTTTTGTAGCAATCCAAACTATATACGTTGCTCAAGAAACGGATGTTAAAATCAGAAATGAAGTATTCGTTTTGAAAATGTTCATATGACTGACGGCAAATTTGACACAATGAGTTTCTGTTAAAACATATCCGAATTTAGCCTCTCATTCGTATAGCGTTATGAAAATCGAATCTGCTCTGGAAAGTACCAACATTTTATTTGTCTCGTTTCAAAACTAACTCGCTTACGCCAGAATGAAAATTATTAGATCGCTGCCATTACAGAATCGATACTACAAATCAGCAAACGTAACAGGATCGTAAAATGCCTGGTCTGAAAACTTCCATACAACACTTCCATAAATATGGGTTTATAAAATAATTCAATTTTATTCCACGAACGAAAATGAAATCGCTTATGGTTGTGCCAATATCGAAGCCATCGATTGATCAAGATATTTCAATCTTACCTAAGTTTTTTTTATAAAAATTGAATTTTAACTTCCAAAATATAGGTAAAGCTCAATTTTAACTGGAAAACTATAAGATGGCTGGTACAGAAAAACAATATCCAACAACAAAAAATCAATAATCTACATTGTCTACATATTCTACCAATTCTCGACATTATCTACTCAAAAATTAATTGTCTACGCTATTTTCGACACCAACATGTAGACAATTCGGAAATACGCGTAGACGCACAACACTGGCCGTAAGGAGTAGATTTGAGATAAGTTAAGACATTGTTTTTTTTTGTGTACGGTGGCTGTGATTATTAAACCCCGGAGTATGTCGAATGACTAAGCAGCGGCAGAATCATAGAGTACTCTGGTATCACGCATTTTACTATTTATAATTTATTTATTTTTTGTTAACGGTAACTGAATAAAAGGTCAGCGCTACAACATAATGCGCCTACGTGCAGTGAACTGTTTCAATGTAGTGTTGACAGACGCGATTTATTTCTGTTTCTAGAAACAACAGCCGTGGTTTAATTTGCATTGGTCATTTGTCCTCCAATATCGTTGCTCCTATATATTCTACATCCAGCATGTCTAGGTTTTTAGCTGCTGTGGTGCTTTTGGTCACAGAGAGATAATGATGAATGGTTAGAAACCTTATTGCCCTTATTGTCGAACCCTCCATCATGAAGAAACATATAATGATTGGCTTTTTCACATGTTCTCCATTTCTAAGATTACTACCAGATTTGATTATTTAAACATCACCTCACTTTTTTTTTTGTTGGTGCTACGTTTGTCGAAATGTTGAACGGGAAAGTTGAAATCGCGATACTTTCGCATAGGGGCCAGTCTCTGGTGTTTTGCAATTGTTATTAATATATTTTATGCAAATTCAAGGCGCCCAATAATTTTTATGTTAATTTTAAAATTATTCAAGTGATTTACAATTCTTGGTTCCTTCTAATAATCAACTTTTGTTTATTTTGTATTTAAATTTTATACAATCGGCCACCAAATATTCTTCTACATTAGTGCTCTACCTCTACGTTTTTAAATTGCGTGCGACTACTCACGTATGTAAATATAAAATAAAATTGATTCCATAATTTAATATTTTTATAATCGGTCCTCTGCTTTGCATAATCAAATTTTTTAACCTCATGCATAGCAAATATGCTAGATAAACTTTATCAAAGCGTTTTGATAGACAATACCTACTACATACATTTTGCTATGCGCGTTTGTCGTTTCACATTTTATAAAAATTCCAATAAGCCATCATAAAATACAAAAAATTTAAAATTCTAGTCGTAAATCTGTGGTAATAAATATTAATAATGACAAAAATATTGAATAGCAACTTCTTTATATTCGTCTTCATTTTTGTTTAAGACGATTAGAATACCAACCTATCTATCTACTGCGTGTATATTCCTCGTCATAATACACACAAACACACATAAATTTTGTGTATGTATGTATATCGTACGTACGTAAAAATATTATCATCATTTCTTTGCTGCTTCTTTTAATTCAAAACATCAATCAAATAAGAATATTATAATTCTTTTGCTTCCTTGCTATTCTGTACACACAAAAAATTAGAATAATCGCAAAAAAATTGAAACTTAATATTCAACGCCATATTTAAAAAGTAGCTAGAATACATCTACATGAAGATGAATTCCTTGTCAATTTTTCTTTATTGTGAATGAGAATAAATAAAAAAAATATTTATCATCATAAGATTAATCCTTTTCTGGGTAGGTTTGCTGATGTTCAGCAACAATCCTCTACCGTTCCACAAATATTTATATCAAAAGACGCCTGGATTTATTGATGAACTATTAATATTGTTCAGGACCTTCGTTGTTTCGCTGACTTGCACTTACCACTCAATGTTATCATTTTTTGATTTAAATTCCAGTTATTAGTAATTATCGAGCGAAGGTCAGAATTGGCAAAACCCTTTAACGACGTTTTTCTATTGGGTGTGCGAATATGACTCAGCCCTTTGTCTATTAAACCAAAACACATTTGCTTGTTTAGAAAATGAAAGAACTATTTATTGAAAGTATGCTCCACATGCAGCTGCAACGTTCCCCTATCTTTACGGCAATTTACGGATTCCCTCTCTGGAGAAATCCTAGTCTTTGGAAGCGACCCAATCAGTAAGCCAATTTTCGATATCTTTGCGAGAACTGAAACTCTGTTCAGAAAGAGACGATTGCATTGACTGGAATAAATAATCTGAAGGACCTGTATGGGGTGAATAAGGCGAGTGGGGTAAAACTTCCCAGTCCTGTCCTTTTAAATAATTTTTCACAGCGCTTGCAACATGTAATACTGTGGGCAAAAAATAGTAAGACTTTGTTCATAATTTTAAAATTCTTTATTTATTTCTCCAAATTTATTTCGTTCCCCACAAAGCAATCCCCCGGCCTGAATACACTTGTGCCAACGTTTTTTCCAATCCTCGAAACAGTTGTGAAAGTCAATTTTCGGAATAGCCTCCAATGCGCGTGGCGATTCACGTTTAATGTCTTCAATTGACTCAAAACGGTTCCCCCGGAGCGGTCGTGTGAGTTTGCTGAACAGCCAAAAGTCACACGGAGCTAAATCAGACGAATACGGTGGTTGCGGAACGATATGGGTGGAATTTTTGGCGAAAAAATCACGTAAAACCAATGCAGTATGAGAAGGTGCATTATCGTGGTGCAAAAACCAACAGTTGTCGGCCATAATTCCGGCCTCTTTTTAGGAATAGTTTCGCGCAAACGACGTATAACACTCAAATAGTATTCCTTGTTGATAGTTTGGCTGGTCGGAAGGAATTCGGAGTGCACCACACCTCGATAATCGAAGAAAACAGTCAACATCAACTTGATTTTTGACTTGCTTTGACGTGATTTTTTCGGCTTCAGTTCACCTTTGGCACGATATTCGGCCGAATGATCGTCTGTTTCTGGGTCGTAAGCATAGATCCAAGACTCATCGCCAGTTATAATACGTTTCATGACATCCTGGTAGTCGGAAAGCATTGTTTCACAGACGTCTTCGCGACGCTGTTTTTCCAAAAAATTGAGTGATTTTGGAACCAATCGTGGTTTCACTTTTCTTAGGCCCAAATGATCTTTCAAAATGGTTTTCACTGATCCTTCCGATATTTCAACGATGCCAGTATGGTCTCTGACTGTTAATTGTCGATTCTCGAGCACCAATACCTTGATTTTATTAACGTGTTGATCATCAGTTGATGTTGATGGCCGTCCTAGACGTGGTTCGTCGTCAACACGTTCTCCACCCTCTTTTAACAATTTGTACCAATCAAAAACACTTGCTCGCGACATACAATTATCACCGAAGCCCTTTTGCAACATTCTGAACGTTTCAGCACCACAAAATTGATTCAAGACAAGCGTATAATGATTATTTTGATGTGACATTTGGCACAGATGTCACTGACAGTCATACCAACATAGAAAAAAAAATATTTCGACGAATGGTTTTCCATGAAATGAAAAAGTCTTACTACTTTTTGCCAACAGTAATTGTCATGCTGAAAAATTAATTTGTTTTGTTTATTCAATTTTGGTCGATTTTCCTCGATAGGACATCGCCATTGATAGTTTCGCCTAATTCCAGCAGTTCATAAAATACTACACCTTTCTGATTTCACCAGATACAGAGCATAACATTATTTCAAAGAATATTTTGTTTTGATTGCGAGGCTTTACCCAAGACATTTTGCGTTTGGGATTCTCATGATAAATTCATTTTTCATCTCCAGTAACTATTCGATGCAAAAAACCTTTCTCGACGTTCGGTCTCTTTCTTTTAATTCATGTAGAATGTTGCTAGCTTTTTGAGTCATTCCGATTGTTTGTAAAAGTTTTCAACATTTAATGCTACAGCCAATTTTGATTGTGTTTGAGAAAAATCTTCCGTCAATAACTTTACTAATCCATCATCTTCTAATTTTTGGGTGTTTTTTCATGCTCTTTATCTTCAATGTCAGTATCATCATTTGAAAATCCATTTCCATTGATACCATTCTTTGCGCATTGTATTCGATGAAGCATGCTCACCGTAAATTCCCATAAGCAAACGATAAGTTTCGGCTGCAATTTAAGGAGTTAAAAATACTAGTCATAACCAAATGTCATAATCAAATGTCGTAAGTACTATAGAATAAGTATTGCCTATTTATAGTAGACGTAAACAGTACTAGTAATGACACCTATTGAGAAAGGGCAGAGTCATATAGAGCCAATAGAAATTAATCAAATACTAGCGCCCAATACCGCATATCAAGAATGTCATAGTGGAGCTTTTCTTGGCCGATGAAACCTCACATTTCACACTGTAGAATTTTAATATTGGTTGGTTAACCAAAACTGCGTGAACGACGGATCGTAATTCTAAAGCAACTCAATTGAACAAGGAGCCCATAGAGCGAGCCACAGAGATTCTATTAAAAAAATATACAGGCGTACTGGATTATTTTCAAACTGAAGCAGTTTAGACGGCAAGGACATACATAATGAATGCAATTATCGTTACTCTCTACACAGTCTTCACATACGGTAGTTAGAGCTAGATGTTCTTTGAAGTGACCGCATGCCTCGTCAGAATTGCAATCGTGAGGTATACGCGTATTTGGCTAAAGGAGAACTCAGCTCAGCAATGAATGGTTTGGCTCTACGACAGCCGGTTGAGTTCACCACTTACTGCCCTAACCGGGCAAGTGGTGCAGTGGTTAAAGCTTCGGCACTTGGACCGGGAGGTGCTGGGTTCGAATCCCATCAGAGGCTAGATGCAAATCGAATTTTCATCATCGATTACGATCGGTGATGCTAATAAATACAACTAAGACCCTCTGATGGAGTGCAGAATTCCGTGTCACGCGCCGACCCACCTTCCATGTCAATGTACAGGTTGACATGGAGCTTCCAATGTGCAGGTGGTATACTGTAGTTGTGTGAGTAGGTGAAGTAGGTGGGTTAATGATGTGGAGTGAATGAGTGGTATCACAATGGGCCTAAAAATTGGCCTAAGTGTGCAGTAAGCAACCACTGAAACCTAACCTACTGCCCTAACAGATGTAGGATTTTTGATCAAATTTTGATTGCGACTTTACCTCTATTAAATGATATAGGTATGAGGGATTCTTGCCCTATTAAAACAGAGAATTTAAAATCTCATTAAAATCTCATCAATGTCAGAGTAAGCTGACATTTAAGCACTGTCTTGCAGCTTTTCAGCTTCACAACTTCGAATACATAATGAGTTAGAGCTAGAAACTCAGTTTAAGAAGCTGAACAATTTGCATCCAGACTCCCTGACGTCTTAAAACCAAGCTTTCAAGGCACGATCGTGCGAATACTCTGAGTAGAAAACTAGTGAGTTAAACAGTCCATCCTTAATTTTAGTGTCAAGTGAACTCAGGTAATAATACGTCATTAACCATATTAGTTTCTGGAAATCATTCCACGCTCACAATCCACATTCCGTGCCCAAAATAAAGGTTTGAAGGCGAGGGAGGAAAATAATGATTTCCTTAGCAATGAATGGAGTAGATGATAAAGCTCCAGTAATAAATAACCCTACACGCAATATTTTGTAGGCCATTAAGTTTCACAATCGAACATTTTAAATTGACTACAGACCACAGATATTGTGTGGAAATGCATAAGTAAGCATTGGTAAAACTAGTGACGTGTAGATAAGTACAACATTTTCGAAGACAATTCCCAGCAAGTAGTACCAAAAGCTCTGCGACTTTCCCAATATATAGCAATCGCGTTTTGAAATTTATGTTCAAGATGGAAATTCGAAGATAATTTAGAAGATAAAATGACATTCAGATGCTGACAGCGATTTGATTTAGTGATCACGCTCCTAAAAAGATTGGAAATAATAATGTCATCCGGATTTATGCGTTTGATGAACATCACCACATCCGTATTAGATCACACATCGAGACTCAATAGTGGCTTGTTGCATCAGATCAGATATGACATTCAGATGCTTGCCTGAGATAGTCATAACTAGATCGTTAGCAAAACTCTGGGCTAAAACCCAGTAGTGGTGAAAGTACTCCATCATACGAACAACCTTTGGAAACTTTTATAGACACTGAAAACTCATCCAGCTCAATCTCGGAAATGCGAAATTTGAGTATCGATCCAATCCACTTGGTAATGCTGTTGTCGATACCAAATATAATGCACGAATTTATATTTATAGCAAAATGCGTGCTATCAAATACTACCGCAAAATCCAAGAAGATACCATTGAGAAATCCTGTGTTATTCGGAGATCTTTCAATCCTAGTATGAAGCTCATGCCGCGCCGTTTCACAGGATCTGCTTACTCTGTATGCATGCTGCACGATACTGAGGGGAGAAATAGACAAAAATTGGTCTCTAATGAATCTATCAATAATTTCTCCTAATGTTTACAAAAAGTTCGAGGACAGACTTATTGGGCGAAAACTTTTAATATCTGTGAAATTCGACCTGCCAATGTTAGGTATAAAACGACTCAACTATGAGATATAAATGAAACTATAGGTCACGCAAGCTTAGAGGAGAATAATCACACGGTCTTCAATTATCAGATAGCCATGTTGTAATTCAGCAGAAAGAAATCTCCTCAGTGCAGAACATCATACATAATTAACCATTGCGAAAGATACAAATCTATGCCGTAGAAGCAAAAGTACTAGCTTGTTCAATGGAAACAGGTAGACGAAGAATGACATGTCAACCATTGTATTTTTTGACCAAAATTGTGTCGAGCCGGTCACCCGTGACTACATGCTACTGATTTCGTCGCAGAAACTATGCCACGAGGTTATATGAGTAGGTTTTAGGAATTCGTAGATCAACCTCCATCAAAATATCTAGTAAAGATCCCTTAAAACCGATAAATAAATAATTTTTTACGTCCGAAAAATGTTTGAAACCTATTATAGACCCGTTTACATATGGTTATGGGGGTTTACTATATCGCACCTTCTGTTTTATTTATTTACTTCGAAATTTTTCCATACTACATATTGCTCTTTCCTCTCGCGCGCTGCTATTCTACATAAGGGAGTACAGTTATCGTTAGAGCTCAGCATTAATGCAACTAAAATCTTAGACATCGGAAACTACCCAAACCATACATGTTCCGAATTCTCCGATATGTCCTTACAGCTCGAGCGGCCAGGTGCAAGCGAATACTGAAACATCTATGCCCCGTCGGCATCTGCGTCAAATAAAAGTCAAATTTACTCTGTGTTATAAGTGAAACCAAGTAACCAGTAACTCTGCTCAAAGATAAACCTACGTACGTAGATAAGCGAACAATAATCTGGACGTCATCACACTGGCCAACATTCCCCGGCGATTTTATCTGAGCCCACTAATATTGGGCATTAAACGTGAACAGGTAGCATTCCGCAATACAGTCAGTGTATGGCAGATCTCAGTATACTCTGACCGATTGGTCATGAATAGACTCACGCTTGAACAACGCTACGAAATTATTAAATTCTGGATTATTAAATTATTAAATTTTAAATGGAGATCGTTACCACACCATGATCAATGAATTTTTGTTTGAAAATATGGATAACATTGATTCGGACGAGATGTGGTTTTAACAGGATGGCGCTACGTGCCATACGGCGACCGCAACCATCGGCTTATTAAAATGAACCTGTCAATTAGCCTCCAAGGTCGTGCGATTTGACGCGTCTCGATTATTCCCTGTGGGGCTACGTGAAATCACTGAACGTGAAGTTAATGCTGATAAACCAGCAACAATTGACGCCTTGGAGGTCAGCATTGTTCGTGTTATTCGTGACATACGGCTAGCAGTGCTCGAAAAAGTGGCCCAAAATTGGACGTCCAGAATGTGTTTCGTCAAGAACAGCCGCGGTGCCCATATGCCTGAAATCATTTACAAATATTAATCCCATGTATTGATCTTTCGAATAAAAAAAAAATCTAGATTACAATTTAATTGTTTGTGTTATTTTTTACAATTTCAAGTTCTATCGGGCTTAAGAAAACACCCTTTAGAATAGCAAAGAAATTTCACTTCAACCATAGCCAACAGATATTTGATATAAAGCTTAGAAAAAAACTGTAATCAAGCTTTAGATAGCCATAGTCGAATGATGGCTATAGTTTTGTGCTCCACCTCGCCCTTAAACTAGGTTACAAGTATTATGACGTCATATATGTCGTTAATCCCACCACTAATGTTTCGTCAGTAATCGAAACAACTCATCCTACGTAATAATCCTAATATTGAGCCTTGTGGGACTCCCCCAACACCTTGTATGTAACACGCGTACCACATTTTTGTTATTTCTTTTCCATTTGCCGCCTTGAATTGCTTTACTAACCATGTTTACCACTGTTGGAGACAACACGACCGCATCCACAGTCATCGGGTGAGACCCCTTGTGGTGAACACACCAAACACACCATCGTCGGGGAACACCATAACTTGCCTAATTTGATACATGTTTTTGGTTAACCCTCAAAACTTTATTTTTGTTATAGACTGCTGGGCGATATAATAAATAAGTTTTCGTCTGCTTGTTCGCAACTCAACCAAACAACTACAAAATTTATCATGTCAATAGTCGAGTAAACTTTTCTGAAACCATATTGAACCAACCATTGGTTTTCAACAGTGAGGTGTGTAGATGACGTAATTTAGAATCTTGCCTTCTGTGTTGCAAGTGCGATGTTATTACAACCTACACAGATTGAAGCGGGATATCACGAATTTTGAATGCACAGGCAACCAAAATCGAATATCAAATTCTTATAACCTTCAATTATCAGGAAAATTTTCCATCAGTTCTGTATGCGTCTTGAGAGACAAGGATTGTTCCATCACTATTGTTGATACTGCACCCAGCAACATTAGCAAATCATTTTACAAGGTATCACATCTTCTTTCGAGTACTACATCCAACGAAATTTTAGTTCCCAAACCGATTCTCAAAATAATTCAATAACTCGTGTTATCGCGAAAATGAGTTAACATTAGAAACAGTTTCGTTAGGTAAAGAGGTATATTTCAGTTTTTACCGTTATTTTCTACAATATTTAGTAACGAAGTTATTTGACATTGAAAAACGGAATATTTCATTTTGACTGTAATTTGCTTTTGGAAAAACGAAATAACTGAGTTTTTTGTTAAATAAACATAACCGGACAAGTGGTGCAGTGGTTAAAGCTTAGGCACTTGGACTGGGAGATGCTGGGCTCGAATCCCATAAGAGGCTAGATGCAAATCGAATTTTCACCATCGATTACGATCGGTGATGCTAATAAATACAACTAAGACCCTCTGATGGAGTGCAGAATTCCGAGTCACGCGCCGACCCACCTTCCATGTCAATGTACAGGTTGACATGGAGCTTGCAATGTGCAGGTGGTATACTGGTGAAGTAGGTGGGTTAATGATGTGGAGTGAATGAGTGGTATCACAATGGGCCTAAAAATTGGCCTAAGTGTGCAGTAAGCAACCACTGAAACCTAACCTAAATAAACATATTAAAATTCAAAGAATTGATATACCAAAAACCAACTCAGACCAACAGATAAATTAGTCGTTACAACATTAAAAATTTTGTTTAGTGAGAATAACTTTTGTGTAAAACAGATATAACTCAAACTATATCATTATTCCAAACTGAACTGCGTATGTTATTGTGAAATAACCAAAGATATATCCGTTTACCCAATTAAAAATAAAATTTTGTTCTGGAGTTAAATCGAAATATACCATTTTAATAAGATTAGTGTACTAGAATTGAATTTTCCTGATTTTGGAAAATTGACATATGTGAAGTGTATCGGTTTACCGAAATAAACATATATATTTTTTTATAAATAACCACAATTATATTGCTTTGCTAGTGTAAGTATTATTGTTTAATTGGTATGATATGAATTTTTTTTTTTTTAAATAGTAATGAGGTTGTATTTTGTTATTAATTTAGAGCTACGCAAGTAAATAATCAGTTGGAATGTCTTCAAGGTCTATCCGAATGCTTGAAATGGCTAAAGCTAAATGTGGTGCTGCTTATCCGACTGCAAATGAAGTACCAACATTACAAATTAATCAGAGTGAAATGGAAACCCAGTCACACGTAGAACCAGTTTCAGAACCTGGAACATCTGGCTTTATAAAATGCAATTTTGCAAACGATGGAATATGTAGAGCAAAAGTATCTGCGTGTCCGACTGCAAATGAAGTACCAACATTACAAATTAATCAGAGTGAAATGGAAACTCAGTCGCACGTGGAACCAGCTTCAGAACCTGGAACATCTGGCTTAGTAAAATGCAATTTTGCTAACGATGGAATATGTTATATGGATGCATCTTCGTCAGAAATAGATCCTTTCGAAAATTTAAGCGATAGTGATAAAGATCCCGATTTTGTGCAGTTCGATAACGAGTATGAAGATATGGAAAGTAATACTGATGTAGAGGAAATCGCAGCAGAAATCGAACGAAATTTATTAGAGGAAAATAATTTAAATTTACACTCATTACCACGTAAAATGGGAGACAGAAAAGATCGCCAACTAAAACGGAACTTCGGCAAAAAATATATAATTGCTAAAGGCAAAGTTACGCCTGACCGTATTTGTGTGGCGTTAAGCAATTGTCGAAAGAAATGCAGCCAACGTATAACTTTTGATGCGCAAAAAATTATATTCGATCAATATTGGGCACTTGGGAGTTTTAACCTTCGTTTGGCATATGTGGCTGGTTTAATAGAATTAAAACCAAAGAAAACCCAAACACTTGTACTTGGAAATCCAACACTCAAAAATCGCAGATTTTCTTGCTCCTACTCAGTCAATATATGTGGAGAAAAGATTGCCGTTTGCAAAATTTGTATAAAAAGTATTCTCGGTAAAACAAATCGCTTTATTAATACCGTTATTGATAAAAAATTTTGTTCTTCTGGAGCAGTCACCAGTTTGGATCTTCGTGGTAAAAAAACACCACCAAAAAAGCTTCCTGAAGATAAAATAAATGAAGTAAGGGCTCATATTAATGATTTTCCCGCCTACGAGAGCCACTACACTCGACGTGACACATCAAGAAAATATCTCCATGGTGATTTGACAATTTCTAAAATGCACAAGTTGTATTCTGAAGCACATGATAATCCGGTTTCACTAACAAAATATACTGAATTGTTTAGCGAATCAAATCTAAAATTTAAGAACCCAAAGACAGATACATGCAGTACCTGCGAAACGATAAAATTAAAAATTGATATTGCCCAAAATGATGCCGAAAAGCAAATATTATTAAAGGAACAGCAAAACCATCATGCAGACGCTGATACCGCTTATAAAGCAAAAGAGTTTGATAAAAATTACTGCAAAAACATAGATTCTGCAAAAATGTATACGTTCGATTTGCAACAATGCTTGCCAACTCCGTTTGCAAACATCTGTATCCTTTTATAAGCGTTCTTTATGGACATATAATTTGACTGTACACGATTGTATTTCGACACGATCGTATTTGGTGGAAATGAAATTGCTTCCTGCTTATTCAGACATTTAGTCACTTCCATCGTGTGTAAAGAAAGTAATATACTACAGTGACTCAAGCCCCGGTCAAAACAAGAACAGTTTTCTTGGAACAATGTTCCTTTGTTTTCTTCAGTGGCAAGAAGATGTTGATGTCATCGACCATAAATTTTTAACAGTTGGCCACACACACATGGAGTGTGATACAGACCATGCCACCATTGAGAAACAAAAAAAAAGAACTGGCATTCAAATTCACCATCCGCGGAATTGGTATATGTTTATTCAGTCCGTGCGATCTAAAAAAAAGTTCACTGTTAATTAAATGACCCAGGAGGATTTTCTAAATTTTTCTCAGCTGGCAAAGTCCAAATTCACTTGGCGGCCAAAATCTTTAGGTAATTCATTTTAATCTTTTTGTGTTTTTTTCTAATGTTTTTACTACGTTTTACGAAAGAATTCGGTAATATTTTGTATAAGACTTCGTTAAATGAACAGGAACCTTTCAAAATTTTACATTTAAAGAAGCGGGGTATCAACTCAATTTTAGAATCTCAGTTAAAAACATCAACACCAAATAAAATTAGCGCTGAAAAAAAGAAAGATCTACTGTCTTTACGGTCGCTAATAAGTCCGAAGATGCACCTGATATACATCCAGATTTAGTAGATGAAGATGACGAAGAATAATATTCAATGTTCTGGTTATACTTTTATACAACATAAGTACTAATTAATTTTAGTTTTTGTAATTTGAATGATAATTTTTTATTCTTTTGAATGAACTTTTCAACATTTAATTTATTTTTTATTTTTTAAATGCAATTTTTTTTTGTAATTTTTTCTTATTTTTTTCTTATGTAGCGATTAAACTATATTTCTGAAAATAAACTACGAGATCTCAAATATGTCTGTTGTTTTGTTTGCTTGCTTGCCGACGCAGTATTTTTTAGGATAGTTACTATGCGCACCTAACTCTTTCGCAGTTTACTTTCAACGTCCTGATTTACGCCATAGCTAAAACCAAGGTGTGTGAGCTATATGGGTAAGTTTTACATAACTTGCACGTTCAATTGCCCCATGCACCGCCACTAAATTCCTCAATCAAACAGGAGGTCACAGAAGAGTTTTCGTGATCACCGATCGCAATATAATGATGAAAAATCATTCGTGTATCCCTCTCCCATCGGGATTTGAACCAAATACTTCCAGTTCCAAGCTTGGCAGCTTTAATCATTGCACCATCGAATAAGCCTATCACAAGAAAATGCATTAATGTCATATATGGATTTTCTAAAACGAGATAAATAGAGTTAATTATCTTCATCCTTTAAATCGTAAATTGATAAAATGTAATAAATCTACATATTTTGTAATTTATTCCAGTTTTTCATTTAGTAAAACGGCACAATTTAAATAATCTTGTTATATTTTCAATTTCAATTTTGGTAAACCGTTATAATTGGGTTATTTGAGCTTTTCTTGATGGATGTTCAATATAGGTAAAATCTGAATATACTGAAGCTAAGCTAACAACATGAAACATTTATTTCTAGCATAAATCCACTTTAATAGTTAATCAATTTTTTGAAAAGTAAAATTTAGCGTTAAAAACGTTGTACTGAAAAAGTCAGAAAAACGAGTTATTACGTTTTGCCTTGTTGCCACAGAATAAAAGATCTCTGCCAGCGGTAATTGTTTAATTAGTACATAAAACTTATCTAAATTGTTGGTCTAGATAACACAACAAAATTATAAAAATTGCATAAAAAGCCATCGAATAGTAATCGTATAACAGAAGCTTCAACACTTAGCTTATCAATTTAGTTTACTCGGCTTAGACATAAAGCAAAAATAAAACTCACAGGCAAAACTGTTTAGTGAAACCCCCCAACAGCCTTGCCTATTCGAGACTATCAAACAAAAATTAAAAAAAAAGTGAACATACCAAGATATTTAGCAGTTAGATGGAACCGCTATTGCTTTTTGAGGTTGGGAATCAGTGCTTGGAATGCAGCCTATATTATAAGTTTTTAATGTTCCACCCGTGAATAATACAACACTCGGGTTGTACCGTATTATCTACACCGCGTAGATAATTGATATTCTACATGTATAAAGAATGTATGTAGACAATTAAAAAAATTACCGAAAACTTTTCCTGTTAGCCATCCGCAAAATTCATATGTTTTCTATGAGAATAGAATAATTTCGGCTCCATGGTGCTTCATTTCTACCTCACATTTGAAAAATGTCCATCCGAAGTTTTATTTGGCAAAGACGTACAATTTTTAAACCAAATACCGAGTTGTCAAAACAAAATACTTTAAGCCGCGGTACTTCAATGAACAAAATCATTTTCACTCTCTCATTGTATGCCCTCTATTTCTCTATCGCATCCTTTTGCTTCAGAAATCGATGCTAAGCTTGAGTAATTGAGGTGGATACAGTATTCGTCCTGTTAAAGAAGATTGCATAACCGGCAGCATTGCACAATTTAGAATCGAAAATTTAGAACCGTACGGCGAAATGATTTTCGATGACCCCGAAGATGAGCTTCGATGGGATTCGAAGGATTTCTTCGATTACTATATGTAGAATCGATTCTACAAATAACACAAATGTACGTTTATTAGATATTTGTAGAGCTGCTGATTCTACGGCGTATGCTACATTAGAGTAGCGTATTAGCGCTTTTCCTATATCTACTTTGCACTTCCGATATACAACGGAAACAACCTTCATCAGAACGCAAAATCAAGCAGCGAATCGCAAAATCAATCAGTTGAATACTTACAGGAACCACTCGATAAATTCAGCCAATGAACCAGGGATTAGAAAATAAATCGTGACGAGCTGAAATCACTCCATGTAATATACGCGTTGCGGCACAAAAATAGCAACTGTTAAATATCTCGGATTGCATCTCGATTCAAGACTGAACTGGAAATACCAAATTAGACAAAAAGCAGAGCAAATTAAAATAAAACAACTTGAAAATTATTCTGAGCAAAGAATTTAAAAGAATTAAACCGCATGAGCTAGTCATCTAATAAATGACGGTTCGTTATTGAGACCAGAATATTAATTCTGCAAAAGTTGGAGATATCTTTGCCCGTGATATTAGGACTTTTGTCAAAGAGAGTGGCACAACCAATCTTCAAGTAAGATAATATGTTTCCAAATAACGGAAGCCATAAAATGGAGCTATCAAGAGTTTGCTATCTTATACGTAAATTATAGAGCGACAACCCTTTAATGGTTAAACTATTTCTAGTCTTTTCACAGACTCTGCATCCAGGAAAGCCAATGAGTTTTGGTCAATATGTAGAATAGCAAACTCAGTCTGACTACAACAAACAGATCTAGATCCAGAGAATGAATTCAACTGATTAGTAGAATCCATACGCTCTGGTGAAGTTTCTTCGCGAAAGACACGTGACAAAGGCACTATATCAACTGTGTCTGGCACTATATCAACTAAATATTTTCCATACTCAATCTGTAAGTCTAAAGCTTGCAGCTTGAGACCAACGAGCTAGACGCCCTTAGGCGATAAGGATACCCTTATACGGTTCTGCACACTAATCACTGCAGCGTAACATTCTAATTTGATAACTGTGCAGTTCTTTTGCGCTGCATTGAGTTTGTGATACAAATACTGCCCTTGGTGTCTACTTGATATAAAATACTAATCATCAATGAACCTTAAAAGGATGTTAACATTTTTTTATTATGGTTGCAAGTCTACTAGGCAACTGACATTTATATCGTAAAGTTTGCCATTTTGGGCGGTATATTTACTCAGAACGATTTTGATCGATGACCTTTTACCATTTTTCTGGTAGAGCCATGATTCGATCACTGTAGATCTTCTGTAGTTTAGAAGCGAAAAATCGGGACAACTCATTTTCGTAGGCCTCTTTTGAATTTAATGTAAAACCATTAAAATGTTTCTGCATGGACCGAAACAAATGGTATTTCGATGGTGCAAGGTCAGGGTTATAAGGTGGGTGCATTAAAACTTCCCAGCCAAGCTCTCTCAGTTTCTGCCGGGTTAGCGTTATCATGATGGCACACGGCGCCCCATCTTCTGGTCAATTTTGGACGTTTTAACAGAATTGCTTGCTTTAAACGCATTAGTTGCTGACAGAAAAGATTAGAATTAATCGTTTGGCCCGGTGGCAGCACCTCATAATGCACGATTCCTTTCCAATCCCACCAAACACACAGCATTACCTTTCTTGGCGGCAATCCTGGCTTTGATACCGTTTGGAAAGCTTCACCTCGTTTCGTCCATGATCCTTTTCGCACAACGTTGTCGTAACTTATCCACTTTTCATCACCAGTAATCATTCGCATGAAAAATGCCTCGATTTCGTTCCGTTTCAGCTAGCGTTTCGCAGATAGAAATCCGGTCCATTAAATTTTTAACTGTTAATTCATGTGGTATCTAAACATCAAGCTGTTTTTTGTTGCCAGTCATTCTCAAATGGTTTAAAACTCTTTTGTGATCAACATTTAGTTCTTTACCAATTGCATGGCTGCTTATATGCCGGTCTTCTTCAATTTTCTGCATGATTTCATCGATTTTTCCAGTGATTGGACGACCAGAGCGAGGTGCACCTTTGACATCCATATTTCCAGAACGAAAGCGCTTGAACCATTTCTTTGTTGCTGATTTTGATAAAGCACCGTCTCCATAAAAACCACAAATTGTTTCGCAAGCCTGAGCAGCCTTTATTAATCTCCATGTTTAAAATGTTGTAATTGTTTATTCACTTCACCGATTTTAATGTTGTATGGCAAAGTACAAGATAGAATATCACCTTTCAAACACACATAAAAATTGCCCGGTACGATCAATTATTACTGAGATATATGAATGTAAAGCCATCTACCGGGAAAAAGGCCACGAACTGTTTCCCCTACCATTAGATCAAAGAAAAACATTTTGAATATATGAAACTAGCTTTATTGAATAGATAATTTTATGCCATCAATACTTGAATATGATTTAGGCCATGTGGCCGCCGTGGCCTGTGCGTACATGGCGTAATCTAGAGATCAAATTTTCGATCACTCTTTGCAGCAATTGTGGCCATATACCGCAAATAACTCGCCGAATGCTGTATTCCAAGTATTCAATCGTATCTGGTTTATTGGAGTAATCTAATGGAGTTAGATCGCACGATCTCGGTGGCTAATTAATAGGACCATTACGTGAAACTAGTCTTTCATCAAATGTTTATATGAGTAAATTTATTGTATCCCGCGCTGTGTGGCATGTGACACCGTCCTGTTGGAACCACATATCAGCAAGATTTATGCCAGCCAATTGGGGTACAAAACAGTTACAAATCATGTCTTTGTAACCGTTGACTGTCACATTCTACCCATCGTCATTTTTGAAGACATATGGACCAATGATTCCGCTGGCCCATAAAGCGCACCAAACAGTGATTTTCTCTGGATGTAATGGTGTTTTGGCAAAGGCTTGTGGGTTATCTTCTCTTCAATTTATGCTTCGGTCCATTGGCAGAATTGGCGGCGTGTGTGATGGTCGGCACAAGTTGAATTTTGTAAGCACATAAACCAAGATCCTCGCAAAATCTTCCATAAAGTGGATGGACACATCTCCAATTGCTGCGAGCGACGTCGAAATATTGTTTTGGGTCTTCCTCAATGCTACGCTGTACACAGCGTCTATCGCTTGTCCGGTACGCACTGTTTCACGTCTTACTGGTTGCATTGTATCATTTAGAGTGTACGTGGTGCGAAAACTATCCATAGATAACCGAATTATCCACCATGATGGACGATTATGACGATCGTAAAATGGACGAAGCACGATGAGTTTGGCGAACAGAATGATTATTTTGATAAACAATTTCAATAATTTGCAAGCGTTGCTCTGGCGTGAGTCTATTTATTATGAAATGGTAAAGCAAACCAATAACAAAGGAAATGTCATCTGTAAAATTGGTTGTCAAACAAAACAGTATGGCCAACTTAAAGATGTGAACCTCTAAAAAACACCCGGCGGTATGGGTTTTCCAATATGAACCAAATCCAAAAAAATTTGTTCAAGCACGAAGCATTTCGAAGCAAATGGTCTCCTGTTTTTTCGGAAAAACTGGGCATGTCGCAACCATACCCAGGATGCAACATAGGATGGTCAATTCGGAATAGTACACAACCATTTGTTTGCCAGAAGTCTTCGATGAAATAAGGAAAACCAATTCCCAACGACGGATCATTCTCCACCACAACAATGCGACCTCTCACACATCAGCACAAACAAATGAATATTTGAGCGGTCAAAACTTAATAGGTTATCCGCCATATAGTACTATTTGGCACCCAATGACTTTTTATTATTTCCGCAAATCAAAAATAAATTGTGATGTCAACGTTTTTCGACATCTTTAGAAGCGATAGATGCGTTCAAAATGTATGTTTTCAAGGTACTTCAATCGGAGTAGAAAAAGTGCTTCGAAAAGTGTATTGATCTGCATAGAGAATATTTTGAAAAACTATAACGCCATTTCTCGAAATATAAAAGACAACCCTCGTATTTGAACGGTGTCGAGTTGTAGACTATAAAAAGTAAGCCATAAGTAAGTAAATCATACTTCCAAGAACTTAATTTGTTTTAATGGCTTTGCCTTTCATAAAATGTGCATGCTTAGTGTTGTAATGTGAACTAATTAGTTTAGCTTAAAATTTGTGTATAGTTGCAGGCAAATATATAATTCTAAAGATGCGACGACAATTCGTAATAAAATTCAGTTTGAAAAATCTCATTTAAATTAATTGCTCATAAATAAATCATCTTTCTTCCCGCTGAACTCGTTGCTAATGATTCTATTGAAAACAGCATTCACGCGCCAAAACAACTTAACTTAGATTGCAATAATTTAAAAAGAACTAAACTACAGTTATATTATGTATAAGCAAAATCAAAGATAATTTTCCAAGATACTCTAGCTAAGAACGATTTATCCATTTAACAACCTAAGAAATCCATAAACATTGTTGTGTTGTGTAACCGTTAAAACTAGTTTCAACGTTTCTTTATCAATGTTATCTGCTTTTTATCATCTCGCGTATGCATCACAAAATTTAATATTAGTTTGTATCAGTATATAGTATGGGGTATATTACTCGAAAAGAACAGCAATATAATAAGAAGTAGTTTGCATTGTGTACTTGTATGTTTCTAATATATCGTGCTCATATGAAAACTTCCCATTCAACAATTTCAATAATAGAGTAGAGGATTTATGCATTTTTAAAGTCATTTAGAGCTCAATGCGAAATTAAATAACTTTCAATTAAAATATTGCATTGTTTATGCGGAAATTTTTAGTGAAGCACTTATTAGGAGCTTTTCAAATGTACGCTCGGTATGTGGTGCGCAATATCACACAGCCATGATTATGAACGATTGACTGTATTTTCGTTGCAATATTCTGCTTACGCCTCATAAAATCTTATATACATACATACATACATTTTATAAGGAATACATATTATGTTGTATGTTTTTAATATGTGCACAAGATGAAGTTTTGTACTTTATCGTACACATTCGGTAACATGGAAATATTTTATTAGTCTCAATAACATTGAAACTGATTATGGAATATTTTATGTCGCTGTGGTTTACAACACATTGATTATATGTATACATAATACATATACGAGTAGGAAATCATAATGCGTGAAAATTTACTTGATTTGCTCTTGTAAAATTCATTGGGTTTTTCGCAGTGGAATTTCCTTTAAGTCGCTCACCTTAACAAATAATTATCACTAAAACTGAAAAATACAAAACAAGTGTTTCATTATTATTTTTATGTTTACATATACGAAGTCAATGTATTTCGTATGCGTGTAATTAATAAAATTAAATTTTATGATAATCGCTTTTATGATGTGTGAAAAGATTTATGATGGATGAAATTAGCGTATGTATTTTTAGTATGAGCGCGGCTAATGTTATACGTCTCGTCACAACATGACGTATTGTATTTTAAAGATGTAACCAATGGCCTCGCCTTCAAAAGCCCAAGGTTGCTCCGCTTTCCAGCCCAAATGTGTCGCTTTGGCCTGGTAGCTATAGTAATAATTTCGGTATTAATCTTGTTTCCTGAAATATAATTCTGCTTTAATACAGGGTGGCTGAGACCAAATGTTACTGACTTCACTCTGCTGTCATTTGTGTAATTGTCATTTTCGCGCGTCATTTTTTTGACAGATTGAAGTTTGGTTAGTTGTTTACATGTGGTCAACAAATAATTGTTCTAAATCAATATCTTCATAAAAAATCGTAATGGAATTCAAACGTAATATTGTAATTGCACTGTATTTGGGTGGAAATTCACAAACAGCAATAGTTCGTCAGCTCCAGCATTTGAATGTGAATAAAATGTTTGTGTATCGAACCATAACTCGATACAACGAAACTGGTAGCATCGCTAAACGCAACAGAGGCGGTCCTAAAAATACAGCAACATCAAAAGAAATGATACGAAATGTGAAGAAACGAATCCAACGAAATCCTCTTCAAAGTGCCAATCAATTAGCCGCACGTCTACATGTTTCACGATACAGCATTCAAACCATATTGAAAAATGAACCTACACTTGAAGCTCTACAAAATACAAATAGTTCAAGATCTTACGGAGGCACAAAAAAAAGTTAGGCTTGAAAGAACACGAGCATTGAAGGCCTTGCCCGAACGTGATGAGATTCCAAAAATTGTCTTTTCTGATGAGAAAATTTTCACCATTCAACAGTATGTGAATAAACAAAATGATCGTGTTTGGTTAGAGCACAAGTCCAACGATAATTTGGACACAAGAGTTGCCATGCGCAAGCAATCAGCAGCTTATGTTATGGTTTGGACTGCAGTGACTGCAGATGGACGCACTCCTCTGGTTTTCATCGAACATGGAGTCAAGGTAAACCAAGAGGTGTACCGCCAAAAGATCCTAAACGATGCTTTGCTACCTTGGGCACGTAAACACTTTGGTTCGAATCTTTGGACATTCCAACAGGACTCGGCACCGTCACACAAAGCTCGAGCGATAGAGCAATTTTCACAAAATTGCGTTCCGCGGCTGATTTCGTCGAAAGAATGGCCACCATATTCACCAGACTTGAATCCCAAGGATTTCTCCATATGGTCCATTTTGGAGAGTAAGGTGTCCATTAAAAAATACGAAAGTGTTGATGCATTGAAGTCAGCTCTTGTTCGAGAATGGAATAAAATTCCGCAAGCTCACGTTCAAATACGATTCACGTGAATCAAATAATCAGAGCCAAAGGAGGTCATATCGAGCAGTAACATGTTTTTCATAAAATGTAATATGTTTTCAACATATTCCAAGAAATTTCAATAAAAAATAATCAAAATTAAAAAAATTACAGCGTTTTCATTTGGTAACACTTGGTCTCAGCCACTGTACTTTTCGACTTCCTAAACAAAATTGATTGATTGAAACCAGTGTTGGGCATTTTACATGTAAAAAACGGTATCTACATTTTTACGTAAATAACATAAAATTTGTGTATTTTACATAAAATATGTAAAACACGTGAAAACTCTGAAAAATAACTGAAAATACTGAATGAATGTAACAAATGTTACACCATTATAGGTTATACACAGCAAAAAATCCTGGACAAGATTTAAATAAAATTATGGAATACAGAATTTTAGAAGTAGATTAATTCTTTTAACCATTAATCAAGTATTTCTTTTTTAGATTTAATTAAATCAACTCAAAAAAAAATATTTTGTAACTCTAAATCCCCAAAAAATCGTTAAGCCTGAAATAGAGTTAAATTGATTAGTTTTTAGCCAATTTAAAAATTAATTTTGTTAAAGAATAAAGTTAACTCTAAAAGAGAAACAATAAATAATTATTTTTGTAATAATTAAATTAATTCCTTAAAATATGATCAATATAGCCGTTAAAATAAACGAATAAATCGTTTAAGTATTAAAGTAAATCCTAAAGGAGAATTAATTTTTTTTTCGATAAAACTAGTTTGCACGAAGAAATACGAATTTGTTTAATGCGCACACGAATATAGTTTCCATATTCATATTTGTTATAAAATCGTTGTTTTACGGTCATTATGTGAAATCCGGCTAAGTTGATATAAAAAAGTTAATAAAATTAATATTTGTATAAGTGTTTGCAAAAATTATAGTTCAAGTAATAATATAGTGATCAAGTGTAAAGTGAAGAAAGTGTTGTTTAACCTTAAAAAATCGGTATGTTTGATCCACACCAAGGAATGAACGGTAATTTCAACGTGTTTTTCAATCGGGAAGGAGTTGTTAACAGCGTTTTGTTAAAAAAATACGTGAATTCCGAATATTTACAATTCCAAGACGTTTTATTATCAGGTAAGATACATTAAATTAATAAACATTGAATTAAAATTTCTGTGGTTAGTGCATGTTATGTTGTAAGGTAATGGTTCACAATTAGGTAAACGCGACGTCATATTACATCCAAATAATATGGAGCCGATTCTGAGTTATAAAATTGTTATGATTTTTGGTTTTTTAATAAAAACTCAGAAACAAATTAGTCAAAATAAAATAATAGAATTTTATAGTATAGACCAACTATGTAAAACATAATCAAATGTCAAGGTATAAGGGTAAAACTATGCCGTGGCTTTGTTTATAATTTTAATTCTCCCAAAGAAACAATGAAATTGGAATCAAAATATTAAGAGTATTTGCAACATGATCAAAAACTTAGTCAAAAATGTACTTTTCTTTGAATTTTGGTATTTTTTCAGTTTATTTTGAAACACAGTATGTTTTACTAGAAAATATAAAAGGTTTCTCTGACCAATATGGAAATATAATAGAAAATGACGAGTTAGTTTCACACATATTTAACTCTGATCTTTCAGAGACGACAAATTATATCCAAATGATAATTCAATCGTTTGAGGACAAAAGTACTCAAACTGAAATAATCAACAACGCAATTGAAACCGAAATAATGAACCACTTTTCCCCAATGAAAAAGAATTAGGAGCTTTATAACTTGGCTTTGTTGGTCATATTATGTTGTATGCTGTTTTTATATATGATTTTTATATTTTTAAACTTTTTAGTTTCTTAATTTAATTATTGTTTTTCTTAGAATTTTAAACAGTATTTGGGACAAAATCGTGGACAATATTTAATCGAAGAAATAAAAAATACCAACCCTCTGCGAGAGAAATCCAGAAAAGCTGTGATCGACTACTTGGGTTCATACACCGACGTAAACTTTGGACTTTATCCAACTCGTGACGAAAAACGAGCTGTTTGTCACGCATGTGTTCATTTGTTTCCATCAATCAAAACAAGGAACGATCACCTGGAAAATATTGTAGGTTTTAATGATTCCAAATTATTAATTAATGTTATTAATTTAAACTTTTCATTTTTTTTTTTGATAGGACCTCCTTTTCGCCATAAAAACAGGAGCAGGATATTTAATCAGTAAATTGAACAATTTGCGAAAACATCAAAAATTTAACACTTCGACGGCCGGGTTGGGTATCTTCAAGACGATCTTAAGTTCCTGAAAAATGCTAAACTACTGGATGAAATAGACGCAATCAAGAGGAAGCTACTAAACACATTTGATTTTCGAAGACAAGCTATTAGAGAAAAAACTGAAAATATAAATCTGGTTGTAGAATATCCATATTTTTTTCTGCACCGGAGCTCGTACGTAATAATTATTGTCGTTGTGTTTTTGTAATATATTGTTAATGATTTTGTTTACAGATATCAGCTGAATTCGAAAAAATAATAAAGGGTAAATCATCATTTGTGCAAAACTTTTCAAAAATAAAAAACAAAATTGGAAACGTAGTCGTAGAATTAGGAAAAGAACTCGTCAAAACGGAATCGGATGAAGACTTCGATTGGAATTTTTCAACTCTTTGTTTTTTAAATCTCACAAGAGCAAAGTTGAACATTTTAAAAAATTAGATAAATAGTCTATTTATTGATAAGTATTTTTTATTCCCAGATTGGCCTAACAGAAGGCGAATATAAAGACGAACCTTCACATGCTCCATTTATAATTGCATTAGGACGGTGGAAGCGGTGGAAAGACTGATCCAATTATATTATGTATTCAATTTAGAGTACGATAGTAATTAAATTTTTTTTTTTCATTTTTAGAATACTATTTATTTGAAATTAGAGATAATTCTATTTCAACATCGGTTACAAATGTAATAACAAAGTTTGATAATTGTCAAAGTTATTGAATTTATTATTTGTTTTACTATACTTATATGAAGTTAAATATTATTTCATTTTGATATAATTTTAGTAATTTTTTTGAAGATTGATGGACCTTTTTTAAGAAATAAAATGCTATATTATTATTTGTGCAATGAACAATTTAGTTTGTTTTCTGAAATTATAAACCATCTACAAAGGTTTCATAAAATAAATAAAAAGGCAAATGACCTAGATTTGAAATGCGTTGCTAGCCGGTATTGCGAGAATAGGTATTGCTATTTTAATAGCTTAAAAAGGCATACATTGTGTTGGACTAACCATCAGAATAGTAATGGTATTAATTTAGTTAGTACATTGGATAAACCAATATCAGAAATTAACAGTTTAAGATTCATTAAGCCAAATTAATCAAAATTTAACGTCTACATTGCAAAATCTTCCTGAAAAGTGGGCAGATGAAATTATTGATCGTTAACTGAAAATATTTTTATTGATGTATCAAAATTTATTAATGAATCATCAAATGTAAGAGAAGCCAACCTAAACACGCTTAAGTGAAAATGCGTTCCAGCTACAAAAGAAACAAAACTGTAGAAAAAAATCTGCATTTTGGTACTCCCAAAACTAAAAACGTTGGATTAGAATGGACTGTTAAAGATACGTTTTCTTATCGACAAACTACATTCCAATATGTATCGATTATTTATACGATCCAGAGTTTGTTTCTTAATTCATCATTTTATTTTTTATATTTTAATAATAATCATATTGTTTACAAAAGTATTGTTGTGGAGAAAATTTTAAGCGTAATACCATGTTTCTAAACCACCCTGATGCATTACAATTACAGGTCTATTATGACGATTTTGAAATATGCAATCCCTTAGGAAGCAAACGAAAGATTCATAAAATTGGTGGAATTTATTTTACTATAAAAAATTTGCCTGTAGAAACTTATTCAGCGATAAATAACATGTTTTTGGTTTCATTATTAGAACTAATGATTTAAAGCAAAGTCCCACCATATGAAGTATTTCTTAGACCAATCATTGATGAGATAAAAATTCTGGAAAATGAGGGTATTTTAATTAAAGGAAATAAAAAAATGTTTGGAACGCTAGTATTATTGGCAGCTAATCAGTTATTAGGTTTTGTTAGTTCATTTAGAAGCACGCATTTTTGCAGGTTTTGTTTAGCAACTCGCTTAGAAACGGAAACAATGACGACCAGATTTATTACGATCTTCCGAAAATTATCGACAGCCTTTAAATGAAGAGCTTCAAATAAAAATGGAGTTAAGTATGATTCAATTTTATTCGATTTAAAATATCTTGATGTTTTTGAAAATGGGTCTGTAGATATTATGCACGATATCTTAAAAGGAGTCGGTCCTTTTTATATTAAGCAAATGTTTAATTTTATGATCATTAACAAATGCATTACATTGAATGAGATTAATGATAGAATAACATAGTTTAATTATGGGTATCTATTTAAAAAAGTTAAACCAACTCCTATTAAGTTGAATAAATTAAGTTTATCCGCATTCCAATGTTGGTGCTTACTATTGCATATCCCATTTATTTATTCTGATTTTGAAGCACTTAATTTAATAAACTAAATTCAAATTCAAATGGAAAGCCTTAGAAAAGCTTCTGAACATAATAATTTTAGTATTCAGTGATGAACTCGATTTAAATGATATAAGTGAGCTAAAGAATTTAATTCAAGAGCATTTACGTTTACTCATTTCTGAGTTTAATACCAAACTAATCCCAAAACATCATTTTCTTCTTCACTATCCTTCAATTTTTTTAAAAATGGACCCTTTACATCAATTATGGAACAAGAGGTACGAAAGTAAAAATTCTTATTTTAAACAAGTTTCTCGACGGGTCAAAAATGTTAAAAATATTTTACATACTTTAGCGTTTAAACATCAACGACATATGGCATTACTATGGCAAGACAATATTTTAGAACATTCGAAAACAATAGACAATAGACAATATTTTAGAACATTGAAATTTGGAAAATGCATTGATGACAATTTAAATGGCAATTGTGACATAGTTAGAAAATATGGATTAAATTCACAGTACATCGGAAAAATGTTTTTCTTCGCCTTTTCTGGGAGATAACAAGCCGGAATGTAAAGAAATAATTCTAACCAGGCTCGGAAAAAAATTGTAGAACTGTACGAGTTTGTCAGGCGGAGAAAAAATGCGCGCAGCGAAATCATGAAGATGATTTCCAAGTGCTAGCCAGACTTCACTTGTCCAAAAGAAAGAATAAGAAATGGAATCAGAGAATAAGAAACAGGAACCCGTGAAAGCTACTGACGAAACTGCCCCACCTATCCCCCCCGCCCCCCACCGTTAAAAGAAAGTTGTCAAAGTAGGCAAAGGAAGAAAAGAAATACTAACGTATCTCCCAAAAATACTTCCCAAAATGACCTGCAGCTACCTCGAATGTCAGAGACACTTATTAACAAGGAGGACGTAAACCAGGAAAAGAACCAAACTGAAGAATGGAAGAAAACAGAATTGAATTAAAGCCTATTTAATTTCTATTCACGCATTGCGTAAATACCATCAGTTTCGCATTTGAGGCTTTTTATTTAATGAACAAAAATCAACTAGGATGAAAAATATACTTGTTCCCAAGAATAATGCGCGGGACCTTTTTTTGATCATATGGAGTTCACCTGTGGAATTATCTTTCTGATTCTGATAAGATAAAATATTACCGAATTTAAAATTTTTAAGAATAATTTACGTAGTATGGTTGTCTTTTTTTCATACATACTTATGATACTTTCATACATACTTACAATTCTACAACGTATATAAGTCAGTTGATTGCGTCATGAATCAAGAAGAAGTTATCAGTTATCCGGTTGAATTCCTGAATTCACCTGATTTGCCAGGATTACCACCACACGAATGGATATTGAAAATTGGTACACCCATCATTATGCTTCGAAATATTGATCCGCCAAGAAATCCACCAGCCTTGAGAACATGTCTTATTACCGCGAATACCAATGATACCGACCGATATGCCATTTAAAAGATTGCAATTTTCAGTGCGACTCGCATTTGCAATTACCATTAATAAAATACTAGGATACTCGCTTCAAGTTTGTGTGAACCCACAAAAACCGTGCTTCTCACATGGACAGCTATACGTGGCCGGTTCACGCGTCGGAAAACCCGCCAACTTATTTGTGTACGTACCAAATGGCAAAACCTGAAATATTGTTTACTCCAGTGCACTACAATAATATAATCAAATATATGTTCATTCAATAAAAAAACACACAAACCTACAAATAAATTCGTTTAATTCAACTGCGATGCAGCCCTCGCCGGGTATCAGCTATATGTTGCATATGTAAATACCCTTTGCTACAAAAAAGGTGTTGCAGCGCAAGCCGGGTATCCGCTATTATATTTTCATGATGGAAGAGCATTTTTTTTCTTCAAATGTGGCATTTATTTAAATTTTTTTGGTCAAAGTGCTTAAGAATGATACATAATATTCAGCTGTGATGGTTTTACTCTTCTGAAGATAGTCGATGGAAATTATGCCCTTGTGCAGACAATGGCCATAACCATACCAGCTAATGCAACAGCTTTTCCTTTATTTGAAGCATTTGAACTAGCTTCTACTCACTGTTTTAACTGCTGGTCTGATTCTGGCATGTGGTGATGATCTATGCTTCATCAATCGTTATGAAGCGATGCAAAAATTAAGTTAGATTACGTTGAAACATTTCCAAACGTTGCTAAGAATTGGTCATTCGAACAATTCTTCGTTTATGATCTTGTGTGCACATTCGTATGAGATGTTTACAATGTCAGGAATCTCGTACAACTTTATACGACGATCATTCATAATGATTTCTTTTTATCTTCGTTCAACGTCCAGGAAGGTCGTATCACCTGTGCTTGTGCAGTCATGTTTAAATTGTTTTACCCAAAAATAAACGGCTGCATTTGAAGGTGCAATTACATCTAATATTGTTGCCATCTCATCGATGATTCCTTTTGGTTTCAAACCTTTTAAATGAAAGTATTTAGTTACTGCACTACATCCTTTTTTCCATATTTAAGAAAGAACAAAATGACTTTACAAAAATGACTCTAACCAAGAATCTATTCAATGTCATACAAACTTTACAGCTTCCGTTTAAACGATACTTCATGACAAACAAAATACGTTATTACTAGTGCCGGATAGATGGTATTGCTCTAAATAGTTATCAATCCACTATCGAACGAATCGTGCGAGTGTGAGACCATTTAGTTCTATACCGCTGTCTCTTAGGAGTCCATTAGTCTTGTGTTTGAAGTGAATTCGATCTTCACAACCATTTGATATAAAAGTTGTTATTAATAGATAAATGTGCAAACTACCTGAAAATGAACAGCTTTTCTTCTAAAAAATACGAAAAAGTATTAAATTATGCGATCACCTTATAAAATTTCGATTAAATTTAAGTGATTTTCATAAGTAAATAATGTATAGTATTACAACTAATCTCATTGGTTATCCAGTAATTGTTTTATTAGTTTAGTATTCTTGTGGGATGAAACCTGTCGGTTGATCCCAGCTTTGCCAGTCGCTTCGGCCCGTTGGTGCGATCCAGTAGGTTCTGCAGCTCCTCGTTGTTATACTGCTGCAGTAGCAATACATGACTCCTTGCAAATTTTTGTATTTCATTGCTGACGTATTCCATGTTTACGTCTCGATGGGGAATGTCGTTGCTAACGTAGCAAGGAGCATTTATAATGCTGCGCAATACTTTGTTTTGAAATGTTTGGATAATCTTAATTGTAGTTTTCTTTGCACAGCCCCAAAGCTGAATAACATACGTCTAGATAGGTTTTAGGATCTGTTTAACACCAGTATGTTGTGCGTTGTCAGTTCGGAGTTTCTTCCAATAGGCCAGTGCATTTTTCTGAATTTTAATTTCAGTGCATGCCTTTTCTTTTTAACATGTGCCTTCCACCTGAGCTTAGGATCTAGCGTCATGCCGAGATACTTTATTTGCGTTATCAGAATATGGAATTGGTTGCGAATTCAGTCTAATCGGAATATATTCTAATTTCCTATTTCATTTTGTAGTTTCCTAGTGGACTCAAGAATATTAGCATTAATGGTCATAACATCTGTGTCATCAGCAAACGTTCCTATTCTGGCTTCTACTATGCTTGGTGAACACTGTCTTGTGGAATTCTTACCAGTATTTTCTTTAGGTTTGAGTATTCCCCTTCCTGTCTCACCCGGAAGTAACGGTTGTTGGTGTAAGACTTTAGCAACTTAAAATGGTGTTTTGTCAAATCTTATTTTAGTTTAAACTCCAGACCTCGATGCCAAACCTTATAA
This sequence comes from Nephrotoma guestfalica, assembly GCA_963691935.1. Classification (NCBI taxonomy): domain Eukaryota; kingdom Metazoa; phylum Arthropoda; class Insecta; order Diptera; family Tipulidae; genus Nephrotoma; species Nephrotoma guestfalica. The sequence goes on along the minus strand of OY829913.1, from coordinate 126,854,495 downwards.
AATGCTTGGGCTACGTCCAAAAATATTGCTGAACATACTTTATTTTTTTCCAGCGCCTCCTCATTTGTATCCGTGATCCGTTTCTTGGAACCCAAATTAATGTACTGGTATAAGATTTCTGCTTTCTATAAGTAGCTTTAGTCTCTTGAGAAACAGTCTTTCGAAATTCGTTGATGTTGTTGTTAGCAAAGAAATAGACCTATACGATGTTTTGTCGTTTAGCAGTTTATTAGACTTTTCACTGTCTCGGAGCTTTGATTACTTGCTCCGTTATCAAGTCGTTTCCATAGGATTTTTTATCTTTGAGGTTTTTTAATTCTTGTTTGATTTCTTTCCGAGTAACTGGTAGCACAGGTACCTCGTCTGTTTTGCTTATAGGTGTTAAATATTCATTATCCGCTTATCCACTTGGTGGTTTGAAGGTATTTTGTAGGTGTTCGACAAACAGACTAGCTTTTTGCTTTTCGCTGAGAGCCCAGGTTTCATTAACCATTTTTATGGGTGGCACTTGCATTTTAGGTCTTTTTAAACCTTTGGTGGCTTTCCATAAAAAGGCTGATTAAAACAATGTTTCTAATTTTCATTGAACTTTCTTTATTAAGAGTTATTTCATTTTCACCTTGACATACACGTAAAGGAATGATACTTATAGAGAATTTACTTGTATTTAATTTTTATGGGAAAATCAAACACCCAGCTTTTCAGAAAATATTAAGAATGCGCCCACAAGGAATCACGCACTCAAATAAGTGCAACAAAGTAAAAAACACCCTTTGCATGGTTTAGATATATGTTTGATATAAGAAAGCTGCGTGTCATTGGTAACGTGCTGTCAAACTCAATTAATCCTTATACAATTCCTTAGAAAAACATTTTGTCTAGACATGCTGCAAACGAATATATTTGAATAAAAAAAAATCACCGCACGAACGACATAAAACAGCAACCAGATTTATGTAGAAATTATCGAAGCAATAAAATCAGAATCAATCAAAATTATTGGCTTCTTTGAACCTTATATACTATACATGATGTTGCTCCTCGTATGCAGCAGATGTTATAATTTTTACGAATTTTCATAAAAAAAAATAAATAAAAATAATAATTTGGATGAACTTATAAAATTTCGATATACAAGAACAGAGATAAGTTTATTTTCGCATCAATTGGTTATTGCTTATTGTGTTTCGGTAATTTAAGAACCAGATTTCATAAATTTATTACTAAGTAATATGTGATTCAGTTTTTTCTTATTAAGATATTTTGGAAATATTTTTAATAATATTCATCCATTAAGCAATATTATATTGAAAAACATGTGGCGATTTACAGGGTACGGTCCGGTACAGAAATTAGGTTATTCGTCATTGAGGGATCTGTTTATGAATAAATGCGTTGGTTTAATAATTTTTGTTTACTATTTTTGTGGAAAATGGTTCTAATAATTTTTCGTATAAGTGGCAAAAATTTAGACGAAATTTCTTTCTTTTGCGGTTGCGGAATTGGTATTCTTAAGAATATTACTGCATGCATTTGCAGGATTATATAACACTTGGTTGCCGAGCGGTGTAGTGCAGTGTTCTGTCTCTACGCGTAATCCGAAATTATCGACATGTTGGTGTCGAAAATAGTGTAGAAAATTAATTTCGGCGTAGATAATGTCGACAATTCGTCGAGTATGTAGAATATTTCTAGAACATGTAGATTTTTGCTTTTTTGTTGTATTATCCATTGTTTTGCACACACGAGTTCCCTTCTCACCGTTTTCCAGTTCAAAATGCGAATTTCCAATATTGTGAAAGTTATAATTTAATTTTTACAAAACAAATACTCAAGGTACTTTAATTCATTTTCAAATTTTTAATTTGGATCAATAAACATTTTTCGTTAATAAACTCTAGTGACATACATAATACATGCATGAGTCAGTGTTGTGCAGTATTGTATACGCCTATAGTTATTTAGTATTCTGCACGTGTAGATAATGTATGTACAAAATTAAAACAATAGTGTCGACAATGTAAAGAATGTAGAAAATATTTCGAAAATTATTGTTTCTGTTAGCAATCAGCCCAATTCTATGATTTCTTTCAAATTCAATAACCGAAATGGAATCACGTTTACTTTGCATGTGCGGCGTCAACATCAAAGCCTGAATACATTGGTTTTGGAATGACAATAACCGAAACGTTATTAGAATGCAGATAATTTGGATTGAAATGGATTAGAAATTCCGAAATAAAAGAAAAGCCTGCTGATGCATTTAAATTGTCAGATGAATACAATTGCATCATGAAAGCGTTATTCTCGTGTAGACATAAGAGGTTAGAATAGGGAGCAACGAAACTGGTGAATTAAGTTTGGATATATTTATAATTAATATAATTGGATTACAGATTTCGTTTAAAACCGTTATAGATTTCGTGTGCAATTTTAACCGTATAATAGTGCTTTTTCGGTAAGTTCGTAATGTCACGTTCCCCATATCACGCACCCAGTTACCTTCGTAATTTGCATGGAAATGGGAATTATCGGCAGCCGATAACGAAATCTGATAATTGTCTATTTTGAGTGCAGCAATCTGTAGCCAATTTCACAGTCTTATTTTTATCATTGAGCATCACCTCATGCCCCAGATCGATTATACCCTTTTACACTGACTTTTAAGTGCTCAGTCCAAATTCGTTTATTTCGAGACTAAATATTTGTTCAATGCCTATGTCGAGTAGATAGATAATACAGTTAAAAACTGATCACAGACGTTGAAAAATAAGTGGCTGCTATGTTTTTTACCTTATTAAAAAATCTGGAAAATCGACAGTTTCGATGATTTGCTGGCCACAAAATTCCTCTTATCCTATATTTCAGAAGCTCCCACAATCAAAGTTTGATTGAATTAGTAATACAAATTTTCATTATGCACGTTGCTGAAATAATTAAAGCTATTGATCCACTCGAAGATTACATTCACATTCGTTGGGGTAAGTCAAATTTGGTTTGCCAATCAATTGTAGTAAATTTTTCATAAAATGTAAATTTTCATTTTCTCTATTGGACCAAGAAGTATCTGTTTCAAATTTTAATTTATGGTTTCCTCTAAAATCGATACCAATTATGTGGTCAAATTGAACGCGGATATATAAATTATAACTAATAACAGCGGTTCAGCAAAAATAAACGTATTCGAGATATAGGATGGGCTAAATAATTTTTTTTTAAATGCAATAAAACAAAAAGTTCTCAATATTTTTTCAAATTTATTGTTTTCATTGTAAAGAACAATCTTTCCGATTAATTATGGAATACAGTCATATGACTGCCTCGGCTGGCCTTGACGTACCCCTTATGGTCGCTCCAATTATTGAGTTACTGGTTCATCGGCGTAACACTTATCTTTGACGGCACCCCAAAGATAATAGTCCAACGGCGTCAAATCACACCTCCGAAGCGGCCAAATCACATCAGCGTTTCGGCTGATAATTCGATCTTCGAAGACAGTGCGCAAAAGATCAATTAAAACGTGGGCTGTGTGGCACGGAGCGCCGTCTTGTTGAAACCAAATGTTGCCTATGGCCTCCTCTTCAAGTGCCAGGAAGAAAAAATTGTTTATCATTTCGCGGTAGCGCTCACCATTGACAACGGCGGCTCCTTGCACATTTCCAAAGAAAAATGGTCCAATGGTGCCACCGGACCAAAATCCGCACCAAAAAGTCACTCGTTGAGGATGCATCGGCCTCTTTACGATCACGTGCGGGTTCTCCGTGCCCCAAATGCGTCAATTCTGCTTGTTTACATAGCCGCCAAGATGGAAATGCGCCTCATCCGAAAAGATGATTTTTTTGCCAAAATTTTCGAATTAATGTTTCAATATTTCCCAGCGTTGTTCAAGCGAATACACAACCATTTTCGTTCAGCGGAAGGATAAAACTAACTTTTTGTCAAATCAGTAGTGACATAACCCTTACCATACTCAGAAAACCGCTAGTTCAAAAAAAAGGATTTGGCCCACCCTTTATTAGTTGATCGGGATCAAATTTCATACTTAAGCTTTTTTCTATATTTCGGGAAATCCTACTGCAGTTTGACCTTACAGTTTTTTTGAAAAGTGTTTAAAAATTTTGTAAATTAAATTTCAAACAAAATTAGTTCAGATTGTCTTTTAAAATTTTACCGGAAATTTCGAGTCGAGATTAAAAACACAACTATATTTCATTCGAATCCTGCATCTAAACAGTCTAGGCGGCAAGATATTAAGCTACCTTGCGAGATTTCCATTTCATCATGGTGAGATATACGCAAGAACAACGTTTACAAATTATTCAGGAACAATTTGAAAACGATAACGATTTTTTTAAGAAAATCATCTTCTCCGATGAGGCTCACTTTCATCTGAGTGGTGCGGTAAATAAACAAAACTGTCGATTCTGGTGCGAAGAAAATCGACAAATGAATGTAATGGTCAAACCTAAATTGACAGTTTGGTGTGGTTTTTGGTCTGGTGGAATCATCGGTCCGTATTTTTTTCGAAATGAAGCTGGTAACCGAAATGGGATGATAACCTACTTTTTATGGCCGAAATTGGAAGTAGTTGATCTTGACAACATTTGGTTCCAACAAGACGAGGCTACGTGCCACACAGCAAGTGCAACAATTGAATTATTGCGAATCAAATCACTCTTATTGGAAAACCCTATACATACAACATATTCACCACACCATTTTTTACATTATAGACACACAAAATTACACAATCAATGTGGGATTTCAAATAAAAAAAAAATGCTGTCATCCGTGTAGGTTTAAACAGCATACCATCCTGTCTAGCCATCCATCTTACTTAGTAAGTTTTATAAGATTGAACAAACGTATTTCCCACAGACAAAATCTCAGCGGTATATAAGGCCAAAATCTAAAGCGAAGCCTACATACTTAGCATTATTTTATCAGACGCGCACACATGAATGATTAGAATAGGATTTTGATTAGGTCCAGTTTTCACATTATATCGATTCTAAAAATTTTGATATTAGTAACCTGGTCGCTCATAAATATTTCATTGAATTCATACTTGGGAAAGTTTAAAAATCACACGAGAATTATTATGAGATGAGAGGGTAGCTTCTTATCATCTTATAATTTTATAAACTCTTAAACCTACCTGCACTGTGTGAATTTTGTTTACTTTAAATCGAATGTCTTACATAGCCTTTAATATTCCAGACAAAATAACCTCCACAGTACAAATTTTATACATTTGGATCAAGAGACAAAATCAAATTCGTTTCACCACAGGTTGATTCGGTCCATTAACAATAATTAAATTAACGTTTAAATTGCTTGGTAGGGCATAAGCAACTAATTTGAGATTTATTCGTCTAAAATGCTATAAAATTTGATATGTTGAAAGATCAAAAGAGGCATACAGCGTAAAAACGCATTGTACAAAACTCATTCGAAACATTTATGTTTGCAACAATAAAGTTTACATTATTCTAGCCTATACTCGTAGCTGAGTAATGTACGAGTACACAAAAAGGAATCGTTCTTTCTATTCATCAAACTGTTTCGAACATAATATATGCGACCCTTCAAAATGTATACATCGAGAGATGATTATAAATAATTTAAAATAAGCCACTGTAATCCCTGTCTCGTGTATACGTAATACCTGAAGAACGTACAGGAATAAAAATGTATTTTCAAGAATAGCAACAATCAAAGGTAAACAATATATGGTTCAGCATCCATGTACCAATACCTACCAATACACATTCAGACGCAGATCACATTGAATGTCAATGCCATTAAGAGCAAAAATCGACATAAAATGGAGAAACTGGAAGATAAAACCTTTTAACGTATTAAGGCATGGACGACGTGTATCGACGTTGCTTTATACGTTAAAATGCGCTTGTGTACAAATATTTTAACAGTAAATCAAAGGGAACAGCTGCATTTCAAGAGGCGAACGACGACGATGATAATGATTTTGTTGATCATCATTATCGTATCTTGGAGTTTTACGTTTTACTTTTTAAATATTTTCTTTCGAATGCTGTTCGTTATGTCGTAAGATAAAAAAGATAAGATGCCAAGGCAGAAATTCAGATGCATAAAAAACAAATCAGAAAATTTATATGTATCCATTCTTGCTGTTGTTGTTGTTGTTGTTGTTGATTTTAATTTGATATGTGTATCCATATGGTATGAAATTTTGATAGAGGTTAAAGCTGTCCACTGTGAAATGTGTATGTTACTCGTATGTACATAAACTGTAAGATATTTTTTTATCGTCATTTTATTAATCCAAAATGAGGTGATTTATAAAAAAGTTTTATGTTTTATAAACTTGTGCTGCGCGTATCGGAAGACCACAGGGCAAGTTGTATAAACAAAAACCATACTGCTTATAGTAATAAATTCTGAATTACATATTATAGCGTCTACCTATGTACACAAATATAAATGAGCATATGTGTGTGTGTGTGTGTATGTGTGTTTAAGATGCCATAATATTATTATGCTAACCCAAACATCTTTTTTATTTCATTTTTATGAATTAGGTACATTACACGTGAAAAGATAATTTATCAAATTTGTGTCCAAAAAATTGGTTTAACCAACAAAATTTTCTTTTTATTTTCAGGTACCTATCTGTATATACAAAAATGACGACATCAATTTTATGTGTGTTTGTGCTATCTTAAAGAAAATCTTTATCTAATTTTATACTCTGTTGTATAATAAAACGTAAGTACAAAAAATATTTTCATTGATTATAAATGTTTGTTGAACATATACACAAAAGCATAAGGGTTCAGAGGAAAATTATCGAGCATATCGAATCACATTGAGATGAATAGGAAACCGATTTTATATTTCTTATCAAACGTTTGTGATCAAATCACGAAAAAAAAAATATAAGTTTGTTTTTGAAATTGTCAATCAAACAACATAATACTCGTATATTTGTATATTATGGTATTTATCTAGAGGAGACGATATGCGGTGGGTTTTGTGTAGGAGACGCCGGTATTTTTTATTTATAGATGAGAAAACAATTCTATTAATAAATTAATGATGGCACTAAATTACGGGTTTGAACTAAAGCTGCGGCTGGTCTTGATGAATCGTTCCGCTTACTGATGAAGACCGTGAAATTCATTTGGTTAGATTTGTATAATTTATGTTGATCTATATGTTATATGGATATCCGTCAGAAATTTAAATTTATTAAATAAACATTTTATTGGAAAATAAACAGAGAACGGTGGGAAATTTTGGTCTGCTACTGTTGCATAATACATAAGCCAATCAAATTAACCTATTTGATCCCAGAAAATAATTTTGTATTTGGAATTTTTTCGTAAATCAGTGAAATTGGTATTTACCGAAAAAAATGTTAGTTTTGATCAATCATTTCGGAAAACGTCGGGAAAAACTATAATAGCCTAAACAAACAGTTTGGAATCACCATGGTCAAAATGATTTAGGTCTAAAAATCTTAAATTATGGTTTGAACAAACTTCAAACGACATATGAGTTTCGGGATTTAAGCTCTATTCTAGATGCATACCAGTTTCAGAAACAAGACCTTAACCTGCGAGTGTTACTCGAAGCAAAGACTGAATATGTTTGCACCTCACCAAAGAAGATTCTGTATAAAATGTAGTAAACAACTTTTTCGAAAAACCAGAATGCGATTTTGACAGTTTCTTATACAGGGAGAGCTTTTCAATGCAGAACAGGTTTATTCTCGAGAACGGATCTAAATAAGTAAAAAATACGTATAATGAAAATTTTTGAGTATCCAGGAAGATATTATAAAGGGTGATTTTTTTGTGGTTAGGATTTTCATGCATTAGTATTTGACAGATCACGCGGGATTTCAGACAAGGTGTCAAAGAGAAAGATGCTCAGTATGCTTTGACATTTCATAATGAATAGACTTACTAACGAGCAACGCTTGCAAATAATTGAATTATATTACAAAAATCAGTGTTCGGTTCGAAAAGTGTTTCGCGATTTACGTCCGATTTATGGTCTACATAATCGACCAAGTGAGCAAACAATTAATGCGATTGTGACCAAGTTTCGCACTCAGTTTACTTTATTGGACATTAAACCAACCACACGAATGCGTACAGTGCGTACAGAAGAGAATATTGCGTCTGTTTCTGAGAGTGTTGCTGAAGACCGTGAAATGTCGATTCGTCGCCGTTCGCAGCAATTGGGTTTGTGTTATTCGACGACATGGAAGATTTTACGCAAAGATCTTGGTGTAAAACCGTATAAAATACAGCTCCTGCAAGAACTGAAGCCGAACGATCTGCCACAACGTCGAATTTTCAGTGAATGGGCCCTAGAAAAGTTGGCAGAAAATCCGCTTTTTTATCGACAAATTTTGTTCAGCGATGAGGCTCATTTCTGGTTGAATGGCTACGTAAATAAGCAAAATTGCCGCATTTGGAGTGAAGAGCAACCAGAAGCCGTTCAAGAACTGCCCATGCATCCCGAAAAATGCACTGTTTGGTGTGGTTTGTACGCTGGTGGAATCATTGGACCGTATTTTTTCAAAGATGCTGTTGGACGCAACGTTACGGTGAATGGCGATCGCTATCGTTCGATGCTAACAAACTTTTTGTTGCCAAAAATGGAAGAACTGAACTTAGTTGACATGTGGTTTCAACAAGATGGCGCTACATGCCACACAGCTCGCGATTCTATGGCCATTTTGAGGGAAAACTTCGGAGAACAATTCATCTCAAGAAATGGCCCGGTAAGTTGGGCACCAAGATCATGCGATTTGACGCCTTTAGACTATTTTTTGTGGGGCTACGTCAAGTCTAAAGTCTACAGAAATAAGCCAGCAACTATTCCAGTTTTGGAAGACAACATTTCCGAAGAAATTCGGGCTATTCCGGCCGAAATGCTCGAAAAAGTTGCCCAAAATTGGACTTTCCGAATGGACCACCTAAGACGCAGCCGCGGTCAACATTTAAATGAAATTATCTTCAAAAAGTAAATGTCATGGACCAATCTAACGTTTCAAATAAAGAACCGATGAGATTTTGCAAATTTTATGCGTTTTTTTTAAAAAAAAAGTTCTCAAGCTCTTAAAAAATCACCCGTTACAATCAAAAACTGCAAATCCACTTTAATACAGTCCAAATGAAATCAAACTTAAAGATATTGTGAGATGACGTTACTGTAAATCTACAGTACGCAAATCACACAAGGATAAATGTTAGTTGATTTCAACGGTAGATCTAACTTTGCCATCGAAAACTACAATTCTAGGGCAATGTACCAAACCAATTGGAATATTTATGCGACCCATAAAACACTAATTTTTAGGTATTCCTAGACCTGGGTATGCAGATCCATCAAGGACTCAAATTCACATTTTTATTTGTGTAAATCAACCTTGCTAAGCCTTGTACTTCACGACGGCTTTCTTATATCTACTTTAGTTGTTTAGCATACCGGATTATTCCCGCTAACTGTTAAAAGGAGCCTGGTCAGATGAGTGGTCCTGTTGAGAAAACCAATTATGCTTGGTACGTCCTACATCGGTAGCTTTCTTTTGGGTTATCTTGTTGTCGATAACGTTTCTCTCCGATATTGTTGCCATCTAATAATTGTTGCTTTCACATTATTCTACACGAATTATTGTTACGTACTCATAGCACAGCGACTTTTATTAATAGCTTTGTGCATCTACGTTTTGGTGGTAATATTTTTGGGTACTTGGCATCACAGTTCAGGTGACAATTAGTTATTATTCCCCCGTCTCCCTACATTTTATTTTAATCAAGAAATGAATTAAATGAAAGGAGGTTGCGGTTGGAATATACTGAGTCAGAATGATTTCATTCTCAAATTCCGTATGTTGAATTATTTTAATCAACCCGTTGCAGGATTCAATTCCCAATTTTACTATCTGCTAATAATTCTTTAAAAGTTAGTGAAAGTGAAGATCCAGCATCCAGCTTATCTAAACATTTGTTTATAAATCGTCGGCAGAAGCCTACAACACGAAATGTTTTGTTCACGTTTGGAAATCGTTCTATAATATGCTCAATTGGATTAACTATTGCTGATATTGCAATTTATTTTTGACCGGTACGTCTTCGGATACCAAGTGTAATCATTGTGCTGAACTAGAATATGTTTGAATTTCTGATACTTAATGTGTTGACAACAGGTTTTACATTTATGAGAACGCCCTCCAATCCAACATAATCTGATCATCGAATCGGTCCAGCAAATTTTTTTTTTGACGTAAGAAACCAAATTTGATGCCTTCTGAGTTGGTAAATTTGAAGTAGATGGCAGCAGCATAGGCCTTTTCTAAAGCGTCGAAGAACCCATGCAACTACATAGATCAACTACACGGAAACACCGCACAATATGATCAGTTACAAACGGGCAATTTTCCATATAAAAAATCATATTTCAAAAGAATGTATACAACAGCATCTTGTACATGCAAATTGTTTTAAACACAATCGCTACAAATAGTACCTAACATCGGCACAAATATTACCTATTCTGCGTGTCAAAACATTTGACTCGGCTACCTGCATTCTGGGAAACCAACCCAAAGAGTTGGTTTTTGACTTCCGAAAAAACGATCAACTCTAACAAAATCATTAGCGACAAAGAGAAGTTTGCGCATACTGTGCTATCACTTTCGGGCAACACCGGTGAAGAAGATCAACTACGTCTTACAAGACCCTATAGAGCAAGATAAATACGCGGCAATTGAACGAGTACTAATTGATCACTACTCCATTTCTGAGAAGCGTAAGTTAGAAAAATACTCGACACAACTGAATTAGGTGATCAAAACGCGTTTCATCAAATTAAATCGGTTATAGCTCCTTGATTTCATACAAACATACGCGACACGTGAGCAAGCAACACATACGCCAAACTCTAGCAATATTCATCTTTAAAAGAAGCTCAAACAAATTAATGATAAGTAAATTGGGCTAGACAATATTTCACACACATAAATCGACAACCTTCGCAATCAAAATCACCCTGAAGATGGATACCCAACTTCTATCTCATTCAAGATAATTAGAATCACTATCAACACAAGGAAGCAAGGCAAAGGCAAACAACAAGCACCAATATATCCACAAAACTGGTGTTGGTATCATGAAACTATGCAAGGATGTTGCTCAGAAAAAAAGGGATCCGTAAATAGCGGTTCCCCAAACCAATAAGTCTTACGGTAACAGTGCAGACCTAAGACAACCGCAGCAAATCCGCTTATTTTTACAGAATTCTGTAACCTGATTTAAGAGTAGTCCCGTACCATAAATACTATCTCTACGGAACAAATCTCAATCCCAATTTAGTTCTGTCAGCAGCAAACGTCACCGTATAATAAACACTTACGGTAAATACTACTAGAAATTTGCTATAATTAGTGTGGATTTCTAACGAAATTTGTATTGTTAGTGGTCAAAAATCACAAATTGATAGATCCATCTACTAAGCTCGCGAATCAACGCAACATCAGCACGTATCGAGGCATATCACCTTCACCATTATTTTACATAATCAACCATTGCTATGGACCACGCAGACCTCATCCAATCCGCCACAAAGCAGCATTCTTAAATTTCCAACACATTGTGGCGACTGCCGATCTTCATCTTCAGCAATATCAAATCTGCCGATCTTCATCTTCAGCAATATCATGCTCATTACACATGGTGAAGAAAACATATAACGACTGGAGATTGTGTCGGTCGGGACTATAGAAGGCTTAAACGCAGTCACAATTCCTGACCGTTACCCAATCCAAACAAAATTGTTCCATGCAATGCTCGATTTTGTCGAAAATCGATCTAGTGAGAGGATATACCATCTTATTCCAGTCGCACCGAACGACATTCATAAAACGACAATTACCACACCTTTGGGATTATCCCAATACCCAAATATCATTTGGTCTAAGAAATGCTGCAGAGAGATACTTGCCCCAATTCACACATTGGCAAGTGTTCTCAAGAAACCTAAAACGGATCAAAAATTTTCTCGGCCTGAAGAATGTCAAAATGCATTTCTTCAGCTCAAGAAGAGTTTAGAAAACATAGATCTTATAGCGCACCCGCAGATGCTGCAAAATATAGCGTCACGACTGATGCATCTAACACAGCTATAGAAACAGTCTTACAGCAACTAAATAAAAAACTTAAAGAGGCTTAAGAGCCTCCTGGATTTTGCCTTCAAGAAATTACCAAAAGTGGAACAAATTATTCCGCATTAAATAAAGAATTGCTTGCGATCTTCTAAGCAATTAACGACAGACATTCAACATATACAAGGCAAAAACAATGTGGTCGCCAACACACTTTCTCGAACTCCTGACCACAACTTTGCCTCCGCAACCACACGTTTCATCATCATCTCTATCGCAAAAGCACAAGTACGCAATTCAGAACTGTCCGACTTACTCTCTAGTTCTACAAAACGACGATCTTCCAAGGGGATATTAGAAAAATGTCCATTAGACGATTTGACAATTTATTGTGAAATAACTACATGCAACAATCGCCCGTACATTCCAAAAACATTATGTTGACCTATCTTTGATACTCTGCATAATATTTCACATCCAAGTGTACAAAAAAGTCGAATGCAATAAGTGCAACGTTACACCAAATCACCTCACGGGGATTTCCAAAGTCCAGCAGATAGATTTGAACACATCCAGTTAGATATTGTTGAAGCCCTTCCACCTTCTAATGGGTTCATATACATTTTAACTTGCGTTGATCGTTTTACACGGTGGCCAGGGAAGAGCTCAGAGATTTCAATTATATATTGTTGGGGATCCGAGCAACAATCAAAGGTGACCTGAAATGTACACCCGCTAAACTGGTATATGGTCAAACTATTAAACTACCTACAGGTATTAAACTACTACGGTTACTAATAAAACGTGACTACGTATTCTTATGAATAGAGAGTATACGCATAGGCCTCGCACCACCTTATAAAGAGCTAGCCAAAGTAATGCGACGACTTCGTAAGCACTTTGTATTGCAAATCAGAGACAAGCAACAACCTGGCTCTATTGATAGAATCAAACCGCAGTCTATAGAATTTTGAGTTTGCCCTGTTTTGGAATGCTGAATTAGTGACGATTTTTTGGTATGAGTGATGAATTCTTCGTTCCAAGAAAGGGTTGCTAGCCAGAGTTCTAACATCATAAGGTTGGCTACTGTTATTGAAGCTGGATGTGCCTGCTGGTGGATCTCACTATATAGGTCAACAGTTCAACAGTTTTTAATGGTATCAAGATAAAATTCCAATTGATTTTGATTTTTTAATTCTGGTGGTATGGTTTCCCAAAAGCTTTGAAATTTTTTGGTTTCTTCCAGTGTGCTTTGCCCAAAATCAAATCATCCAAGAAGAAACCTTTAAAAATGATTTTAACAATGAAACCGCTATTTTCGAGGTACTCATTTTCACGCTCTAATTCTTCTTTGGAACATGTTCGTTTACGGGGCGTCTCTTCTATTTCTCAGATGCTTTTCAATTGATTATCTATATCAACTGCTCTTCTTGACATTGATTGTATTACTGTTGAATTTTGAAATCAACTGAAGCACGGACTAGGCATATCTAGTTGAATATGGTTTCTTGGGAAATCGGTTCATCGGTTTTGGCCTTTGTTATATTAATCGTTAGAATTTTTAAATAATAGTTCGCAGCTAATAATAAGTCGATTGAGCCAGGAGTGTGTATCAATTTTCATGGGTCTAGAGGCTGCTCTTACATATCCCGCAGTTATTCCCATGCCTGTAATTTCTGCATATTCTCTTCTGTAGGTCTTTGTTAATTTTAGTCTCTAACGGACTTCTTCTGTAATAAAACATGCTTAAGACCTGGGAGATTTAGCACATGAATCAGTTCATTGCAAATACTACAATGCAATGTACAAAATCCATTTTATTGGTTTACCTAATTTTGTACACGTTTTATCTCGGGAAAGGTTCCTCAGATTGGAACTTTATGATTGTTTGTAAGGGAGATCCATGAGTCAGCTGACCACCACACGTTGAGATTTAAGTGTGGCGAAGAAATTTCAAGTTTTTTCGACAGATTTGGAGATCCCAGTGAATTTTGACCAAAATCGTTCGACCGGCAGTGACAGCTTTCATAGGTGCCTTTTAATTTTTTGCAAATATTTTGAAAAATATGAGAAAAACGACTCTGAACTAAAAGATTCTAAATTAAAAATACAATAACTGATCGAATCAGTTCTCCAAAATTTAAGCGAACATAACGTTTTTTTACAAAAAGTGTTTTTGTATAGTGATCATGAAAAATTTTAACCTAGAGCTTGTGTGATGTCGTACAGACTAAATTTGATTGGTTTCCTGCAGCCCACACGGATCAACTGAAAATGACAAGTTTTGATCAAAAAATAGTATTTTACCAAAATGCATCTCCACAGTCCAGGCGGAGTTTCTGAAATTTAAACAGGAATAAGGATAATGGCGAATATTTTCGACCTCTTAATCTTTGCAGTTTTACCATAATATCATCGAAGTCAGAAATAATACTTTTTCAAAAATCTCTGAGTGTATATGTTTGAGTGTATGTGTGTGTGTAAGATCTGAGCAGACAAAAAGTTTTTTGCGTCTCTGCCGCCCATACTGAGGTTTTAATGTTCTTTGAACCGACGCAAAATTCACCAAGTTGAAATCACAGAGAAATTGAATGTTCTTTAAATTAAAGAGCTTAGAGGAGAAATACAGTGCTTTGAGCAAAAGGCGATAGGAATCTCAGCTCAAGGAATTTGAAAAACAAATCAGACAAAGGCTTGAAATTAAAATTAAGCAATTGGAGGTTCGCTTTGAAACACATACCTCGCAAATTATTTGAGATAGCCAACTAAATAAAACATTTTCCACCGTACCAGTTGCCGGAAGCTCAAGGGGAATTTTAGAACCTCCGGCATTCGGTGGCGAAATCTTATTTAAGAATTTTAAAATCCTGTTTCATACGGCAGCACAATGTTTGGGATGCAGAGGAGCAGCTCAACTGTGTCTTGCGAACTGTATCCGCAACAGAAAAGAGCTATGACAAAGATACGGGTAGTCAAACAACAAAGATTTATGCAAAATTCAACTGCAAAATAAGAGGTAACTACGTGCGGCCTATACGACATCTATAAAGAGAGGTAACGAAATTGGTGCGTTAAGCCTACGACAATACACCTGCAGATATGTTGAATGGACTAACAGTTAACGCGTTTATCAGTTCTGCTAAGGATGACCATCTCAAACTTCATTTGAGAACCAAAACTGGAAGTAAAACCATAAATGAAGTTTAGCAACTAATTCAGTAAAGTTGCGCAAGCTGGATTTCGAAGATATCGTGGAGAAAAAAAAAATAATAATATGGGAGGAATCGGGGCAACAGAAACAAAGCTGTTGGAATTGAAAAAAGAAACACTACACGAAAACCAGAGAACCACAAAATGTTCAAGAAACGTCCAAGACCAGAGGTAAGTACTCAGTAATAGAAGATCAAGGCCACGATTTCAGTACGTTTGGTGAAGGTGAGTCCGGAGTTGGAGTCGATCGCTAAAGAGAAAGCGAACCAGGAGGCCGCTTAGGTGGCCGACAACCGAAGATCATTTAAATCAATTTCATTCAATTTTGCCAACAAAAATTTAGTTAACTGAGCACCATAGTGCTTATTATTACTGTATCTTTCAATAAGGTCGAATGATGCCACCTATCCACACCAAACAGTCCCTCTTTTTGGATGAATTTCCAATCCCTCAAATGTGACAGTTTTGTTTATTAACGTATCCGTTGAGGTGAAAATGATCTTCATTTGAAGGGATGATTTTTGCTGAAAAACGCTCATTTCTTCGAGCATTCAATCAACAAAACGACGACGTTGTTGATGGTCTCCTGGTTTCAATTGTTGAAAATCAACGTGTAAAATTCGATGTAAAGTGGTTAACGACACGTTTAATTGTTGTGAACGAAGCCTCAAAGAGATGTTTGGCTCTTCACAAACATTTTCATTTACAGTTGAACTGTTTCACGAGTATGGTGACGATGGTGTTCATATACTTTCCGACTTGCAAATGATCCATTTTCTTCAAAAAGTTCAACAATTCTGCGAATTCCAAGCTCTGTAGAACGGCCATGTTGAAATGAGTTTTACAAAACGGCAATCTTCGTAATAAGCTCGGAAACAAAACGCGTTGTTATGGCATAGTTTTGATTTATCATTTTTTTTTAAATTTCGGCTTGCCACTACACAATAAGTATACTTTTTTTATTATCCCTGCAATCCGTTCTGTTCATATTTCTCGTGGAGGAGAATTTAAAAATTTTAAATTTTGTGGTCCGTAAAATTTTTGCAGCGGCGGCAACACTGTATATCCAGAGTTATTAGTTTTATTATAAAATTCACCTACGCAAAACCCATTTACCACCTAAATTAACCATGCCAAATCTGCAGGGGACAATGTCGTCAAGCGGATTAACAAACGCCGCGCACAATGTGCAAATACTCCAAAAAAAAATCAAAAAATGAACGTGCAAGAAATTGCTGTGCAAGCAAATTTGATCCAAACGGAATTAAAACTAAACGTAAAACAACACGAGCGTGAATAAATTCACTAAGCTCGCCACGGTTGAATTCGCTCATGGCAACCGGTTTTCTAGTTTAACAAACGCCGATGAAGCTGCTGAATATGCTGTATCAAAAAATAACACATCAAAAACTGAGAAACCGCCACCAATCTATTTGAGGGAAGAATCAAATAGAGATTTAGCAAGAACCATCGATACGTTAACGGAGGATAACTTTTATATTTCCAGGGTTAAACGAGGAAATATAAAAGAAACCAAAATTCAGCCGTCCAATATTGAGGAAGACAAGGCCTTGATAAATCATTTTGGTGAAGCGGAAAAACACTACTTTACTTATCGACTAGAGAATCAAAAAGGATTTGTTGTGATGTTAACAGGAGTTGAGAGCTTCATGTACCCAAACGAGATACAAGCTGCTCTCGCTGAAAAAACTGCCGTGTTAAATTTATAACTAGTATTAAAAATCGGAAAAAGGTGCCACAGCCAATATTGCGTCTGGAATTAGAACCAGATAATAAAAAAACAAAGAGAAGCATGAAATATATGATCTAAAATATCCTCTATATAGAAGAATTACTGTCGAAGAAGCCAGAAAAAAAACGGTGGAGCGGTGCAGTATGTTAATTACCAAGAATACGGCCACACTCAAGCTTATTGCACTTTGAGCGATGTTTGGGTAATCTGTGATGATCTCCATAATTCAACGAAATGCGATACAAATAAAACTCAAGCTTCCGTCAGAAAATGAAGTAACTGCGATGGAACCACATAGTGAATTATAGAGGTTAGCCCAATTTATATGGAATTGAAATGGAGAATTTAGCCTAGACAGCGAGCTGAGCAGCGATTGCTTAAATTACATACAGAAGGTAAAGTTCAAAATGAAAACCAGAATATAAATATAAACAGTAGAGTGCATCACGGGGTTACGTACGCAAGTGTACTTAAGGGTGCCGTTCCAAAAGTGGAGGCAAGTAAGGAAGGAAACATCTTATAAGCTTTAAACAACCTATCTAATATAATGCAAAGCTTCATGGCGCTGATGCAGATAGTTGTTAAAAATCAAAAATTACTCTCCTCAAAGTAACAATATGGAATGCAAACGGCCTAGCGCAGCATAGAGCGGAGGTTCAAGCATTTCTCATTGAGACCAATATTGACATAATGTTAATATCTGAAACACGCTTCACCAACAAGAACTACTTCAAAATTAATGAGTACTATATTTATGACACTAAGCATCCGGATCGCAAAGCACACGGTGGCACTGCTGTATTGATTAAGAGAAGACTAAACCATTATGGAATATGAGAAAGATCATATCCAATCAACGAGTATCTGTCTGCAAGAATGGTCTCGAAGTTGTGTGATATCGGCAGTGTACTGCCCTCCAAAGCTCGCTATAAAAAATTGCAGTTTATTGATTATTTTGGTCAGCTGGGTAATACATTTCCCGCGGGGAGTGATTACAACGCCAAACATACTCAATGGGGTTCAAGACTAACAACGCCTAAAGGCAAACAACTTTATGAAGCTATAGAGGAACAGTCCCTGGATTTTTTATCATCCTACTTACTGGCCCACGGATAAAAAGAAAGTACCTGGTTTAATTGATTTCTACGTAACCAAAGGCATTACACGTACGTATGTTAAGGCCACCGATTGCTATGATTTGTCATCTGATCATTCACTGATAATAGTTACCATGAGTACTGTTGTCTTAAAATCAGAAACACCGAAACGTCTGACAAACAAACGAACTGATTGGAATCAATATAGAAAACTATAGTCGAACAAAACTGTCATCTTGATATCCCGCTAAAAACACCAGCAGATATTGATGTGGCTGCAGAAAAACTAAAAGGGGGACTGGAAATATCAGCTGAAAAGGCTTCACCAATCTTCAACAATTCTGAAAAAATTAATAAATTATCACATAATATCCAGTCACTAATCCAGGAAAAGCGGACAATTCGACGGCAATGGCAACAAACAAAATCACCATTGTTGAAATGCAAATTAAATCGAGCTATCAAAACCCTGAAAGTTTCACTGCAGGAAGAAGAAAACCAATATATCCAGAATTATTTAAGTGAATTCTCGAGTGGGAAGAAGAGTGATTATTCTTTGTGGAAGGCAACAAAAAACCTTAAAGGCCTACAAAGTCGAATCCACCGGTTAGACTACCAACTGGAAATTGGGTGAGAAGCGATGAAGAAAAAAACAATGCTTTCGCTGCACATCTAAAGACGGTGTTTCACCACATGAAGGAATTAATGATATCGTACTGCCTCACCAGATGGATGATGATTCATCCTTTAAACCTATAAAGTTTGAATGGAAGAAAGTTAAAAACACAATCAAAACTTGCATTAGCCCGTAAAAGGCGCCAGGATATGACCTTATTACTGGAAAAAATATAAGGGAATTACCTTGGAAAAACGAAACTCAAATATCGTCTTATCGTCCAATAAGCATGTTAATAACAAAGCTGAAACCAGTTGTAGAAGAAAGGCAAATCATTCCAGACCATCAATTTGGGTTCCGAAACCAACATAGTACCATAGAGCAAGTGCATAGAATTGTAAATGCAATCAGACAGACCTTTGAGGCAAAGCAATACTGTTCTGCTGTCTTCATGGATATAGCACAAGCATTTGACAAAATTTGGCACGTTGGACTAATATACAAACTTAAAGCACTTCTGCCGAAGAATATTCTGTCTCCTCCCAAGTAGATACATGGATGGATGGATATTTGCATGGATATTTCTATCTCCTCCCAAGGTGATACATGGCCCAACAAAATGGTGCAACAACTTCTCTAAATGATATAAGCGCAGGATTCCCAAAAGGAAGCGTTCTAGGACCTATTTTATACTTGTTGTACACGGCAGACTTACGTGTTACGGGCAATGTAATAATATCAACATTTGCTGATGATACAGCCATCCTGGTATCACACGAAAAGCCGCAAACAGCCTCAAGAGAAGTGCAAAGTCATCTGAGCAGAATTGATGATTGGCTCAAGATCTGGGAAATAAAAGTAAACGAAAAAAAAAATCAATTCATGTCAGATTCACATTGAACAAACGCTCCTGCTCACCAGTATAACTAAACGGCGTATATATTCCTCAACAAACCAAGGTCAAATACCTAGGGTAACACCTATATAGAAGAAAATAACATTTTCCAAAATGTATTGGCTGATAGGCATATGATATTCAGTTATGGGGATCCACCAGTGCATCTAATGGAGAACTCCTGCAACGAACTCAAGCGAAAATACTCCGATGTATTGCTAATGCTCCATGGTAACGGGTGATTTTTTAAGAGCTTGAGAACTTTTTTTTAAAAAAAAACGCATAAAATTTGCAAAATCTCATCGGTTCTTTATTTGAAACGTTAGATTGGTCCATGACATTTACTTTTTGAAGATAATTTCATTTAAATGTTGACCGCGGCTGCGTCTTAGGTGGTCCATTCGGAAAGTCCAATTTTGGGCAACTTTTTCGAGCATTTCGGCCGGAATAGCCCGAATTTCTTCGGAAATGTTGTCTTCCAAAACTGGAATAGTTGCTGGCTTATTTCTGTAGACTTTAGACTTGACGTAGCCCCACAAAAAATAGTCTAAAGGCGTCAAATCGCATGATCTTGGTGCCCAACTTACCGGGCCATTTCTTGAGATGAATTGTTCTCCGAAGTTTTCCCTCAAAATGGCCATAGAATCGCGAGCTGTGTGGCATGTAGCGCCATCTTGTTGAAACCACATGTCAACTAAGTTCAGTTCTTCCATTTTTGGCAACAAAAAGTTTGTTAGCATCGAACGATAGCGATCGCCATTCACCGTAACGTTGCGTCCAACAGCATCTTTGAAAAAATACGGTCCAATGATTCCACCAGCGTACAAACCACACCAAACAGTGCATTTTTCGGGATGCATGGGCAGTTCTTGAACGGCTTCTGGTTGCTCTTCACTCCAAATGCGGCAATTTTGCTTATTTACGTAGCCATTCAACCAGAAATGAGCCTCATCGCTGAACAAAATTTGTCGATAAAAAAGCGGATTTTCTGCCAACTTTTCTAGGGCCCATTCACTGAAAATTCGACGTTGTGGCAGATCGTTCGGCTTCAGTTCTTGCAGGAGCTGTATTTTATACGGTTTTACGCCAAGATCTTTGCGTAAAATCTTCCATGTCGTCGAATAACACAAACCCAATTGCTGCGAACGGCGACGAATCGACATTTCACGGTCTTCAGCAACACTCTCAGAAACAGACGCAATATTCTCTTCTGTACGCACTGTACGCATTCGTGTGGTTGGTTTAATGTCCAATAAAGTAAACTAAGTGCGAAACTTGGTCACAATCGCATTAATTGTTTGCTCACTTGGTCGATTATGTAGACCATAAATCGGACGTAAATCGCGAAACACTTTTCGAACCGAACACTGATTTTTGTAATATAATTCAATTATTTGCAAGCGTTGCTCGTTAGTAAGTCTATTCATTATGAAATGTCAAAGCATACTGAGCATCTTTCTCTTTGACACCTTGTCTGAAATCCCGCGTGATCTGTCAAATACTAATGCATGAAAATCCTAACCACAAAAAAATCACCCTTTATATCTGAAATACTAACATACACGACGACCTTGGTATTAAAACCGTTAAAGAAGCAATCAAGGAATTCCGTTCGAAATACTAGTCAAAACTTCAAGGGCATCCCGACGAATTTGCCCGGGATATACTTACTAAAACAGCCGCAATTTAAACGACTGAGAAGAGCAGATCCACTCGGACTAATGTACCTTTAAAATCATTAAATGTGTAGATTAAGCTTATAAATAGGATCTAAATTAAATTGTGAACACTAATATTAAGCATTAACATTGGTTAAAACTTAAAAGATGTAATTAGCTTAAGATTTGAACCCTTCTTGTGAGTTTCGTATGTAGAAAGATTCAAGAATAAAGCCATTGGCACCATTTAAAAAAACCTAGACAAAATATGATTCAAATCGGCCAAAATTTGTCCAAGTTATTATATGAAAAACCCCAAAAATTTAACAAACTTTTGTTCAACAGGTAAGCAAACGAAGTTTTGGAATAAAAACATATTTTAGATTTAGCCTCGGCATGCAAATCATACATGGTAAAAATTACAAGCGGCTGAGGCGCCCTTTAGACCTAGACGAATAAATGAATACTGGTCTAACATTAATTTATAAAATTTGAAATCAAAAGTAAATCTACACATATTTTAAGAATCTAGTAATTAAACATATGCAAGCACAGATGCATATCCAAAATGTAAAACATTTAAGTTTTGAATGCAACCACATATCCAAATTAAAATAACACATACAAGTAAATCATTTACATAATCCGACTAATTGAAAATTCCTACTTGCTTTTTCTCTGTTAAAATGAAAATTCCACAAAAAGCTTTTACGAGTTGTTCAACTCATTCAAAAATAAATACGATGCAGATTAGTAACGATAATAATACCAAAAATAAAATTTTTAAATTTCGAAATTCTTTAATTATTGTTAAACATGTTATTTCGTAAAATAAATTTTTTGAAAGCGATCATTTAAATTCTTAGAAACTTTAATTTTATTTTCTAATTTTAAATTATTATTTGTATGTTTTATTTGAACGGGAAGAAAAATAATGTGAAAACATTCAAATAAATTTATAAAAACCAAACCAAAGTAAAAATTCTAAAATATAAATAAGGAATTAAAGGGTGTGTTTTTTAGAGGTTCACATCTTTAAGTTGGCAGCACTGTTTTGTTTGACAACCGATTTGGCAGCTGACATTTGCTTTGTCATTAGTTTTGGTCGTCATAATCGTCTATCAGAGCGGGTAATTCGGTTAACTATGGATCGTTTTCGCACCACGTATACTCTAAATGATCCACTTTATGGAAGATTTTATCTACGGATCTTGGTTTACGTGCTTACAAAATTGTGCAGGAATTAAAGCCATCCGACCATAGCACACGTCGCCAATTCGAGAAATGGGCTGAAACACAAATTGATATTGATGTTAATTTTCTAAACAAAATTTTGTTCAGCGATGAAGCTCACGTTTGGTTGAATCATCCACAGGCCTTTGCCGAAACACCATTGCATCCAGAGAAAATCACTGTTTGGTGCGCTTTATGGGCCGGTGGAATCATTTCTCCATATTTCTTTAAAAACGACGATATAGGCGGTATATTACAGTCAACGGTGAACGGTATAGAGACAAGATTTTTAATTTTTTTGTACCGCAATTGGCTGGATAAAATCATGCTTTAAACAGAACGGTACCACATGCCACACAGTGCGGGATGCAATTAATTTACTCAAAGAAACATTTGATGAAAGACTAATTTCACGTAATGGTCCTGTTAATTGGCCACCGAGATCGTGTGATCTAACTCCATTAGATTATTTTCTTTGGGGATTAAACACGCTCCAAACACAACATTCGGGGAGTTCTCTCTGTTCTATGTTAATTTAAAATTGTGAACCTCTAAAAAAACACCCTTTATAAACATGTAATCCGCTCTAATGCTGTTATTCCTCTCATTGTGTGTAATGTGTTTTATTAAAGATAGAATTTATTCAACTAAACTAGATTATAAATTTTTTTTAATAACTATTACATAAAACTAAAACTAAATATTTGTGCTTGGTACTTGTATACAGTTAGTTTCAGATTAATAAACAAACTCTCAATACGAGTACGAAGTAAAATTTAAATATTTTTTTTATTTTTTGTACGACAATATTTTTTAGTTATAAATAAAGTTTGTTTTATAAACTGGTCAACATTTTTAATTTGGGTTAAACTTCGACGGAAAATAGAAAATAAAATTGTGATTTTATATAATACAGAAAATTGAAAAAGTTTAAAAAAATCGTTCGTATATGACGCCAGTCTCCGCATATAATAAAAAAGTTTAATCGCATACACAGAATTTATAGAAAACGAGACAGGTTCCCGAAGGCTACTTTTCATTATTTTATCGAGAGGTGAATGATACGATTTATTTTCAATTTTCCAGAACAGTTTTGAATGAAATATTTTGTTCGGTTCATGATAGATGGCGTTGTAATCGACGAAATTCTATTTTTTCAATTTCTTCTTCTTAGAACACACGCATTCGATTCTGCAATACGTTTGAAATAAAAAACATCACGTTTTCATTGGAAATACTCGAAATTCGTCATCAACACAATTTATTAATGTAAATGGCAGGTGAATAAAATAATTTGAGCTTAAAATAAGTGTTCAAAATGATGGCCTGCGACTTCAATGCACTTATTAATACGCATTTTAAATGATTGTATACAACTGAAAAGTGGGTCTGGTTGAATTTCTGCACACGCATTTCTGATTCGCTCAATCATGTTCTCACGTGTTGTTGGTTCTTGTTTGTAAACTTTGTCTTTGAGATAGCCTCACAAATAGAAATCTGGCGAAGTAAGATCTGGTGATCTGGCAGGCCAATTTACCGGACCAGCTCTACCAATCCAGCGACCATTGAAATCACGATCAAGTATTTCACGTGCCACCACCGAATAGTGTGCAGGACAACCATCATGTTGAAACCACATGTTCCGTCTCATTTCTAAGCTCAAATTTTCAAGTAATATTGGCAGTTCATTTTCCAAAATGTTTCGGTACATTTGACCGATCAAGTTGCCTTCAATAATGTGGGGGCCTATGAGTTTGTTGCCAATTATTCCACACCACACGTTGACAGTCCAAGGACGCTGATGTTCAAAAGTAAAGACACATGATATGGATGATACTTGTGCCGTTTTAAAATTCTCCAAACACTGGTGAGGGACAATCCGGAATCGCGAACTATTTCTCATGTACTAACATGAGGATTATGAGCCACTGCTGCCAATACAGCAATTTCATTATTTTCTCCAGTGATTGTTACTATACGGGTCCTCTTTTTCGGTTGAACATTTCCATCAGTAATAAATTGTTTGATAGTACGGCCAAATGAAGCACGTGAACGATGACGAATTTCGAGTATTTCCAATGAAAACGTGATGTTTTTTATTTCAAACGTATTGCAGAATCGAATGCGTGTGTTCTAAGAAGGGGAAATTGAAAAAATTGAATTTCGTCGATTACAACGCCATCTATCATGAACCGAACAAAATATTTCATTCAAATCATACGTACTTTTAGTCGTAGGATCCGTATCTGCAATAAAAAATATGTCTTCCTATCTTAGTTTAAAAGTTACCCACGCCCCACCTACAAAGCGGGGGGTGGGGGACTATTTTTTTTGCACTAATGTATTTCCCCCGCGGTATGATTAAATTTTGATTATGGACATTTTTTCCGTAGAGTGGCTATTTTCGAGATATTTGATCGTCTCAGTTTAAAAGAAACACCCGGTATAGTGGTCGAATTATGGTGTAATAACGGTTTATTATCAAAAATCGTTATATCAGCTTACATTCGCAGTAAGTTCTCGTTTTTCGCAGATGCTTTACTTTTTAGAATATTTTCACAAACAACATAAAAGCAAAAAATCTTTTCGATAAATTATATTGGCTGAATTGTGCGAGGACATTAAAAATGATTCGATTATTGATGAGTCCGGACTCATGAGATTTATGTGTGAACGCGAATGGTATTTTGAGACCAGAAACCGGATTCAAATGAGTCCTCGTGTGAATTCACCTAATGTAATTTAATTTCATGTATGTATTGTAAATATATAATACTCGTATGTATATATATGTATTGATAGGCGTTATTATTATTTATTATTACCTGCTTTTGACCGGACAAGTGGTGCAGTGGTTAAAGCTTCGGCACTTGGACCGGGGGGTGCTGGGTTCGAATCCCATCAGAGGCTAGATGCAAATCGAATTTTCATCATCGATTACGATCGGTGATGCTAATAAATACAACTAAGACCCTCTGATGGAGTGCAGAATTCCGTGTCATGCGCCGACCCACCTTCCATGTCAATGTACAGGTTGACATGGAGTGTGCAGGTGGTATACTGTAGTTGTGTGAGTAGGTGAAGTAAGCAACCACTGAAACCTAACCACCTAACCTACCTGCTTTTAATGTTTATTTAATTGGTTTATAATTTATTTAATTAAAATCAAATTTCAGAACTTACTAAAATCCATTTTTAAATCTCCACCCGGTTCTGTATACATGATTTGACAATATTTGGTTGGGATATGGCCGGGTTCCATCCAGAATGGTCGAATTGTAGAGCTTCATTAAAAAGACACGTTAAAATCCCAATATAAGTTGACCTTAGTTTATTAGAATCCTAGCTCAGCTGTACAAACTAAATTGGAGAATTATCGGTTGGGAAACGGCCTCGTTCCATTCATTATGGTCGAATCCCAAAATTTCGTCCAAATTCAGCTACGCACACCGTAGTTGGGCATTATTTGTTGAGAGATGGCCTCGTTCCATTGAACATTATGTTAGAGTGCCAATCCAATTATTTATTATTATTTTTTTTTTTTTGCTATTTCGTGGGTTGCCCAATTCAAGGGTTACATACTAATGGATTTTAGAGTAATTTCTATTTTTTATTTATTTTATTTTTTAATATAATTTAAATAACTATATGTTTTCAGGAACTTTTATTGTAAGTTGTGGAGTTGCAGAGGATTAAAATAATAAATGTTTACATTATTTAGGAAGCCGGAAAATATTAATTTAGAATTAAATTTCACGAAATGTACGAATGGTTATGAAATAATAATATTTCTTGCTGATTGTATCGACTAGAATTGTGTTACTAACTATCGACTTTACCTAAGTGTCTGTAACCGGGCCGGTTCAGTCAATCAATTTTGTTTAGGAAAAACAAACAGTATTAATGCAGAATTATATTTCAGGAAATTTCAAGATGCACGTGAAATAATAACATTTTTTCCCAGGTTGCTGATTTAGAGAAGCAATTGTTGAAGACCAATCCATCGCTATCTATTAAACCAATATTAAGCTTTTATCCTTCGTCTAGTAGATTAGAATTCTGTTGTGCCGTACGATCGCTAGGTGTCTGAAACCGGGTCGTTCAGTCCCAAAAAAAAACCTTTCCTATCCTTCCTATTGTTATGTGTAAACAGGCTGTAGGAATAGGCTCGGCGTTATCCGGGACACTTGTCCAGTACTTGGTCTACAGTCCAATCAATCAAACAACATAAAAGAAAAATCTCATATGGAAGGTGTCATTTCTGGCAGGCCAATTTTCTCCACATTTCACTAAGTTCTCCCAATTTATGGAAAGCAGTTTAAGTATGAAGTTTCATCCAAATTCGTCTGAGCTGTAGAGAGCACACACAGACACCACCTCGAAACCACTTTTCGGACTTTGGCAGTATAGCGAATGATGAATCTGCAAAATTCTCATGCATGTGAAGTTAGACCTTACCAGGAAAGAACTAACTTTAGGACTAGTTTAGCACAAATTTCACAAGCTTCTATACGCATTTGAAGTTAGAACTAAATTAGTTCTAAACTAAAAAACAATTAAAAAGTGTAGATGTAGCAAACAGTGCCATTTAGGCGAACTAACAATTAACATTTTAGGTAATACTAAGAGATTTTATTTAAGATATTCTTAAGAAATTGAATATCTCTATACCTAATATTTATGTTTATGCAGATGTTTTTTGATAGGTCTAGATTAGGACTATCTATTAGGTAAGTAGAAACTTGATTTGCTTTTGGTCTAATTCAACTTTATTGAAAATGTAATTGTTACAAAGTATATTTATCGAAATATTTGCCATTACTATACAGGGTGTCCCAGAATGAAAGGATAAGCCTGAAGGACCTTATAGTAGAGCTATTGGGTGCTCAACATAAAATTCAAAAAAAATATATCCCAAGTAGTACCTAAGATATATCATTTTTTTAAAAAGTCCAATTTTTCACATTACTTTACGTTTCCGATCACCACGGCTACAAATAAATTAAATTATCTGATGATGAGGGCTTCATAAAAAACAACGTTACACATTGATAATACTTTAATTAATCAATGTACATTTACAGTAAATGCTCAAACTGTCTGCCACCGACTCTGATACACGCCCGACATCTCCGAATAAAAGCTCTTTTGAGAAGTCGCGCATAACGCCGTTGAGTAATTTTTGAAGCGGCTTCCTGGACACGGCTACGTAACTCTTCTAAACTCCTGATCAGTTTAGAGTAGACCTCTTCTTTTAGGTAGCCCCAGTAAAAAAAATCCAGCGGATTTAGGTCCGGGGAACATGGAGGCCACAAAATGGGCCCCAGACGGCCAATCCATCTATCTGGATATGTAGAATGCTAATACGCCCGAGCGATTACTGCATAGTGCGCAGGACACCCATCATTCTGGAGCTAATGGGATTCTCTCACCTCCTCGGACACCTCTTCCAATAAATTTGGCAGATCATTTTGAAGAAAGTCCAAATAGCTTTGGCCAGATAAGTTCCCGGGTAGTTTAAATGGGCCAATTATCTTTCTGTTCAATATGCCGGCTAAATAATTTGTTTTGAATTTGTACTGGGATCTGTTTTCTTGCATTAGATGAGGATTCGAAAGTGGCCAGCTGTGAAGACTGTGCATGTTAAAGCATCCATCTCTATTCAGTGTTGATTCATCGGTCCATAGAATATTATTAAAGAATTGCGGATTTTGGTCTATTTTCTCAAGCATCTGTCGGCAAAAACACAATCTTGCGTTGTAGTCTCTTGGTTCCAGAGTTTGCACGCGTCTAATATGGTATGGTACGCGTCTATTACTCTTGTAGAAGTAGACGGATCTCACTCAATTTCCTCAAGCACCGTTTCTTCAGTGTCAATATTAGCGACTCTTTCAGTGCTAGTCCACCAACACCGCTGCCAGGTAATCTTCCCTCCGAGTAACAACCGTGGACTCTTATAAATACGCGATAATCCGGGTAACGCGCGTTTGGGTATCTTTCCCTATAAAGGGCTGCAGCTGCATTTGCGTTACTTCTGCATTCACTATAAATATAATGCAGGTTTGCATATTCTTGTGACGTATACTGATTACGTGGCATTTTGATACACAAAAATCCGCCCAGATACAAGCCAGAAAAACGGAATAAACACATGCAATGTCGAACAAGTCGAGTGACGCATTAAATTAATGTTTAATTATTTACCGTTTAATATATTTTATGAACAAAAGATGGGTAGCGTAGAGCACGCTTAGGTATAGCAAAGATCAAGTTTATAAATCCCATATTATCAGGTACAGTTTAAGACAAGAAATAATCCAATTTTGAAAATTTTGTTATTTAATCGAATTTATTCCTTCTGCATATTAATAGCAATAACCTCAAATTTACATTAGATAAAAGGATGTATTATACTATTTTAGAGTCTGCATTAAACATGCATGTTTTTAAAATAGTTGGCCACTTAGGTTCTCATACATTTTTTTTCACCAACGACGCTCAAACTTTTATAAAATAAAATATTCAATCCATAACCCAACATCAACCTATAATTTCTGCGTTATGGATTATCTTACAAAATCCACTTTTCAGCACTCGTAATGGTTATGTGCAAAAAATTAGTTCTTTTGCACCGCGAATGCCAATTCATGCAGATGTCAATTCTTCAGTTATTGTTTTCTTCGGATAGTTTATGAGAAACCTATTTTCCTTCTCTTTTACATTCGAAGTGATATTACTTCAATTTCTAGCAAAAAATGAATTTGATCACGCTAAAATTATTATAGCTTTTCAAATGACTTGGAATACAGATAGCCCTAATCTAGTTCTATCAGGAAAACATAATAACATTCTTGATAAACATAATAGGTCTCGAGATATTCAATTTCTTAGAAAAATCCTAAATTTTGATTATTTATTATAAATTGAAATTGGAACTATTTCTCAAATTCATTATTTCGCCTAAATGGCATGTTTTACTTTTTTACCAATATATACAAATTTTCGTTTGTTTTTGTTATTTTCGGATTAAGTTAGGTCTAACTTCAAACGCGACCCTTATTTGTCTACTATGGCACACTTGTTTAAGCAAGGGCTTAGTTCTATTCAATTTAAGGAACCCGCAGGTCTGTTTCAATCAAATTGGGTATTTTCGTAGTATACCAAACGAGTTCCATACTATTCGTTTGAGAAAAGTTTTACTTCCATCAAATTTACTCATTTTTCAAAATCACATCCGGAACTGATTTTGGACTCCTATCCTTTGTTTAACATACAAAAGGAGTTGTACCTTAATTGGTTTAGAAATGCCTTAGGTTCATTTAAATAGACAATTTTCCAGAGGCATTTCCAAACTTTATATAAGATTGCCATTTTCATCATTAATCTGAGCTACATTTCCTTAGATTCAGAAATGACTTAGTTCCATTATGAAGCGGGGCACAACATAACGGATAAACCGACGCACCTCTAAACAAATTACCCAAAATCAAGATCCATTGCAGCCGTTTCCTGACGCTCGAATACATCATTTCTCAAAATTTATATCATAATCGTTCGAGCCGATTTTTATTTAAAATAAGAACCTGGATCCTAATTAAGAACCCCTAAACATTTTTTTTCGAATCTAGAACTCATCACAATCGTATCTTAGCACTCGAAACCCTTTCTCACCCATTTTAATAAAAATCCAACTTGTCGCAAAAAGACGCAACAGGATGTAACATATATCAACATCTCGCAATATGCAACAACACTCGACGTCGTACAAATGCATTATCCAGATATCAGACCTCTTTGAAATCGTTTCCTTGCATTCGAAATCCCTGTCCCGATAAATTTTATCAAAATCTTTGAAGTCAAATAAAGTGTTAAAATAAGGCACAAGCCCCACCCAGTGCAACGACAGTCAACATGGTTTTCTGTCGTTGCACTGTAGTAATAATAATAAAACATGATTTTAGGCGCGAAACCATGTCCTTGCTAGATGAGCATCTTTTTTATGAACCCGTTTTATGACGATGATGATGAAGAAAATAAAAAAAAAATAAAAAAAACGTTTTTTTGGGAGATAAATCGCGTGATCGGCAGTCGAGTTTGAGTTTTTAAAAGGTGAAGTTTGGGAGAAAATAGAAAGCCCAACTTGGTTGTATACTAAAGTTAAAGTGATATAAATGTATATTTACATAAGTTCCAAAACAACTTAAATTGAATTTTGTTTTAAAATATATAATATTATGTTTATATAATATATATAAAAAAAAAAAAAAACAAACAAGTCTATGAACTAGTTGATATGAACATTTGATAGAGAAGTTTTTGTGATTTGCTTGAGATTGTGTGTGCACGCGGAATTGATTGCTCCGTTCGCAAGTCCAGTTAATTAAGTTGCCCAAATAAAATAAACTGAAAACAATTCATTTTGGGTTAAACGTGGTTTACAAAAACCCACGAAAAAAAAATCATAATTAAACTTAAATAGTTAAAAATAATGTGATTCATAAAACTTGTGAGTAGTATAAGCCTAGTGATTAAGTTAACTGAAAAATGGGAAAGAGTTTAATCATAAAATGATAAAAAGTATTACGATCGTTGTGCGAAATTATAATAAAAATAATAATAATAAAAACATATAATTATAATGTAATAATAATAAAAAAAAACAAATTTTTGATAATAATATCTAATAATCCAATATCATTAATAACCGTACTGGCTATAAAATAACATCACCTACAACACTCAACGGATTACCTTAAAAGTTATACCTCGATCTGGATTATTTATCTCTACTGTGAAAACACAACAACAACAACAACAGGATAATAAACGCCGCATCGTTTCGACTATGTACATAGTAAATAGGTATAAAATTTTTTTTATGTATACATATAATTCCCAATTTATTTAAAATTTGTTAACTATTTAATTTTTTTTTTGCTAATTATATTAAAGTTAGTAATTTTTGGTTTGTTTAATTTCGGTGGTGGTTTCTTTAGTTAAGATAGTTTAGATTAAGTTTAATTTTGATTTTTTTATTACGACACTTGAAGATAATTTATTTTATATACAACTCAAGGTCATAACTTTTCAAATAATCAATTTTTTTTTTTCAAATGCATTATATTAAGTAGATCATAAATATTTTCAACTTTAAATACCGCTAACGAAATTGAATTATTAAATATATATTTATATGAACTTAATCGAACATTCTAAATAATTAATTATGCTTTAATAGAGATCACGCGTGTATGATGATGTGTATAAGGTAAGTTCTTCGGTTGTGTGAAATGATTCGTTGCACTCCTTTTCCGGCGGTGTATTCAAGATTTGCGGCATGTTGCTGAAATTCCCCCACGACCAACACCCTGAGCTATAGCCAAGCTAGGTATCACCGCACAGCAACCGCTACGCAAATATCTGTTAACGATTCCGTTACACCAGAACCCTCGTAAATAAGGACCTATCGAAATCAGTTCCCCACACTCGAAAGCGCTCGTCACCAGTTTTTATCAAATCCGTGTTACGAAGCCAAAATTCTTTGAATGAACCCTGCATTGAAAACAGAATTTAACCCGCGCGAACCCAACTTGCACCACTTTGCCAATCATGGCTCAGTCTTGGGGGGTCTTATTTGTGGCGTCGCTACACAATTACGATTTAACTCAAATAAGTGCTTACACACATACACACTCCGTCTCACCCATCATAGAACCTGCATCCCCTGAAGTGACAGAATAATCACAGTAAAGAACATTAACTTTTTAACAAGCTCAAAACAAAATAAAACTCACAACTAATGATACTACTTTACATTAGCCAACGTTAATTAAGTATTTCGTCAATAACGCAAATCATCAAAAAACAAATAGTTTGTGCGTTGCGGTTGTACTCCTGCCATACCCGAACTAATGGTTTCCAGAGGTTGAACTGTAACAAAAATGCAAAGAAAACAGATTTCCCAATGTGGGAGTTATTAGTAAGGAAATAATATTAAAAGTGCTTTGAATAAAAATCCGTTTTCTACTGACTCCGAACCGGAAACCGGCATGGGTAATGGAATGCCAATGACTGGTTTTATTCCGATACAGGATTCAGATACTGGTTTAAATACCACCACACACTCGAATCTTTTCGTCCAGCTTCCAAAATAATTGTTTTATTTTGGCTGGCTGTGGGGCTTATACATTTCACCCTTGAAAATATACTCTAGATTTGAGCACTACGATTATATACCACTAATATATTGTTACATTTTTCGTGCTTCTCGATCGAAACACGAGAATACGAATTCAACGTTATTTTCCGTTTTTATCGTAGGTGATTCATTAAGGGATCACTAATCCGCAATAATCGCAATCGGTGTCTGGTACTCGAAAACACGCCACACAGTAAATTTTTGTAAAAGTCGTTAGGGCCGAAACACAATTAATTAAAGAGAGCATGGTTCGGCAGTTTGATGCCACCAGCGCCAGAATTGCTCGAATCACAGTAAATTTAATCACAGGGCTAACCGTTTCTGTGTAATCGATGCCATACCAATCGTACTTTTTATTGATCAAGGCTTCCATCTGGATTAAGCTTTAGTTGGTAGACTTTTTGATGTTTTGGTGGATCGACCAAGTTCCACGAACGATGGCTGGTTCCACTGCTTGTAATCATCCGATCCAATTGTCTGCTCTTATATCCTTGGTTCTTCGATGATTGCCAACATAGCAACATGTTCTGTCGATACACAATATATGCAAATGTCGTTCAATGATATTTCTCTTATCCAGATCGCATATCGTACCACGTTCCGTTGGTTGCGCCGGCGTTTTGATAGAATTGTTCAACCTCTGATTCACATCTTTCACGTTAGCATTTTCATCAGCCTTCTTATTAGTGTGACTCTCCAGTGCAGCTTTTGATTATTTCAGAAGAAAAATCACGTTACTAGTTATATCAATTTTCTTCGTCTTGCGACTCCACACTCGATTTCCATTTCGCTGCCTTTGGATTCAGTTTTTGTCGTTTCCTTTTTTAAATGTACATAAACACCTCTGACTGATCCGCAAATAATCGATTTTCGCCTTTTTACCGTGCCATAATCATACAGTGATTTCTCAGCACTGTGCTCGTTCCGGTTCGATTCAGTACATGAACTACCAAATTAACAACCACCGCTCAGAATTTGTAGTCCATCTGCTTCACATGAACTATTATTCAAGCAGATTCCACAATTGTGCAATTGTCACGTTACACACAACCATTCAGTTCCGGTGTATACGGTATCCACTTCTTCAGTTCTCTGATGCTCAATGCCCATCTCATTGAAAAACTTTACAATTTTAAATTGACAAACTCTGTCTCGTGATCTGTTTTTGCTGCATTTGCATTACCGGGAATTTGACATTTACGAACAATATTTGAAACCGCCTTTCGCATCGAACTCCCACTGCATAAACATTTATATTCTTCAGTAGTTCACAGCGCTTGTTATTCGATTGCTATCGATAACTACGATCCATAACCTTTCCTGACGAAAATAAATTCCATAAAATAATAAAATAGAGTCCATGAATCACCGTCGAACGCCAGGATGTTGGTATCGTCTTTTCATCGACCCATGATCTTTTCATCATTTCCCACCATTCTGTGTGACAATGTTTCCACAAAGTTCTCGAACCATTCATGCCGATGATACATTTGGACACTAGCTCTCGAGTCCAATACCCAAATATTATTTATTGTCTCCACTTGATGTCAAGCCATGACACAGAAATGCATTGACTAAAACATTTTTCTGTTTCTTGTTACCTGAATTATTCGCTTTATTATTCTATGTACAGTCGCTTTTCCAATAACCACTCTCGTCACAATGAAACCAATAGACTATTGGCTTGTTACTACCGCCTCTAGCTTTTCCTTAGTTGTGCTTCAATAGAACTACTTCAATTGAAGTTCCTCTGCCATTAATCGGACATGTAAACTAATCATAGTCTGATTGTCCGTACTCCAATTTTTCATCCGATCGCCTTTCATTTTGTTTCGCTTCGAAATTTGTGCCGAATCAAATAAATTAATCAAAAATCACAAAAAAATTCACAATTATCGTCGTCTTCCGAATTCTTCTTTTCAAACGATGATGACATTGTAATAAGCACTATTCCTTTTCGACGCTTCTCAACAATTTCACAACACTTTGCACTTTTGCACATTGTCACCCGATCGCACGAACTACCAACATTATAATTTTTTAATTCGATTTATTCGTTGTCTTGGACCGGGCTCATAACCTGTTAAATTGTTGAATTAACATTAATTCTGTTAGTTTACCAACCCCCTTTCCAGCGTGTGTAAAACAAAATTTTATTTCTAACTATAAGAAACTATTTCAGAGTCAATTTTAAATGTGTTTTTAAAATTTTAAATGACAACCAATATACGACCTCTGACGAATCCCAAACTGGCCTAAGTTAGTCAACAAAACACTTTATTACCATTATAAAATTCAAAAGATAAGCAATTAGAAGGCCTACTTATCTGGCGACTGCCTTGAAGAGGATAGTGATTGCTTTCACTTTATATTAAATTATCCGAGTGTTGAGGTTACTCGATATCAGTTGCTTGCCTATTAAATCTCATCGTGTAGGTCAATCGGCTTCCCAGCCAACTTTAATAATAATAAAAAAAAATCTAAAAGTTAGAGACTTAATGTATGTAAACCAATTTAACTTTGTAGGTTACAATTGAATCTACTTTTAGCCCAAATGGCTCTTGCAAATACTTAGATGAAAGTGGTTTCATTCACAACTCTTGTTCGACTTTAAAACCAACAAATTCGACAAAATACCATTTGAATACGAGTCAAGCCGTACTGATCGTAACCGTATATTGCACATTCATTCCATCAGCAAACAACCCATGAATTTTAAGTTTGCAACTATTATATCAGCAACGTAGCTGTATCATAGAATTAGCAACGAAATCAACAACAACAACAACCGAAAATTTCAGCATAAACGGTTCGATGTGTAATAATAATTAAAAAAATTTTAAACAAAGTTGTTAAAAATGGAATACCTAAAAATTAAATAAAAACATACCAGCGATTCAAAACCACAAGCTGTTCTGCTTTTTCAACATTTATAGTTTCAATTTCATACTACTCGTAGCTATTTACTATTTTGTATGTGAATTTTTTGTACATTTATATTTATGTTTGGAATTGAAGCAACACAAAACATAAAAACTTTAAAATTTTACCATATGCTTGGAATTGGATTTTTTTATTTCAGCACCACCGCGCCATATCATCAAATCCAAACTTACTTCTTTACTGTTTAAATTGTTTGTTCGTTCGTTCGTTTCTACCTCAACTATCAATATCCTAATTGGACTGCAGTTTTTGACGATTTTTTTTATTTTTAATTATTTGATGTTTTGATATAGTTTTTGTTTGGTCAGAACAAATAATGTGAATATAAAAATCGGTCGTTCGTCTTTTATAGAATGTACCATGTATGTAATACTGCAGGTATTCTGGATGGTATGTTATGATATGATAAAAGACGTATGGAACAACTTTAATGGCGATCCTAGATAAATTATCTCTAATTATCCCAGACTCTGCCTGCATCCTCGTTAGATAGTATCAACCTTAGATACTAAGAAAGGATATAAGTCACAGAAACAACCAGGTCAGATTTTGTTAGTTTATTAATTTGAGTTAGTTGATCCTATATACCTTAACTACAAACTCGTAGTTAAGGTATAGGATATTCGGTTCAGTTATCTTAGTTCACATCTAGGGGCTACCTCATCACATGCTGTATATAACTTATAATCCAACACCATCCAACCGAGGGAGTTCACATTGGGTTATCCCTTGAAATCCAAAGGATCATAACTCGGGCAGGAAAATCCTCGAAATCAAAATCCCGGAAATCAGATCTCGGAAATCAACATTTCGGATATCAAAATCCCGGAAATCAAAAGTTCGGAAAATTTAATACCGGATTTGGAACATACGAAGCCAAAAGGTAACCGACTCCTGGTATTTAAATCCGTCTGGGTTTCTGAGAAAAATTATGTATTTTCAAATACTTACATGTTTTTTTTATCAATTTTAATTATTTATTGAATCCTTCAAACAAGAAAATAACAATAAGTTGTCAGATCTTAATCACGGTAATTATGTAAATTTGCGGGAGCAGAATCTACTTCTTATCATTAAGTAAACTTTATAATTTTAGAACTTATGTTGTTACAGCCATCGTTTTCTTCTTTAATCGGGAAGACGTAGGAATAGCTTTTAGATTTCGCGCCAGCAAATTCTGACGAGATGCTAGTTTCCCTGTATAGCTGATCCGCATCTTTTGTAATTCGTCTTTGATAGTTAGGATGCTAAGGTTCTTATGTATATTTTTGTTTTTTACGAACCAGGGTGCTGCTGTAATCTATCTGACAATTTTTGACTGTGTTAGTTGGACAATATCAATATTCGAATTTGAAATTGGTTTAATCATTGTATTATACAGGAGAAGTTTGTATTCTGGTTGAATATTTCTCCCATCAACCAGTGCATTTTATCAATTTTTAATTTGATGTGGTCTCGTTTCATTTTAATATGTTTGCTCCATTTGATTGAGGGATTTGTATTCCGTTCATTGTGACAGGCGGACAAGTATGCGCTTATTTAATGTGAATGTTACGTGGGTCGATTTCTCATCATTGACCTTTATCATCCATTGCTTTAGCCATATTTATGGATTTTTATGGCTACATTCGATTGCCGTATCATCTGCGAAAGTAGACGTCATAATTTCCAAAGAGGTTGGTAGATCTGAAGATTAAATATAACGTTGGGCCAAGCGCACACTACCTTGTGGTACTCCAGCCAAAATATTTTTCTCACCTGATTTAGAGGTATTATATTTGACATAACATCTGCGATTTGACAGCAGACCCTCGTGCCAAACTTTATCGAGTGTTTGGGCAACATCCAAGAAAATGGCGGAGCAGTATTTTTTTTCTTCGTAAGCTAACCTTATTTATGTAGCTACTCGGTGCACTTGCTCAATGGTTTCGTGCTCGGCTCTGAAACCAAATTAATGATCAGGGATGACATTTCGTAGTTGCGGTTTAATATTTTCGATAATTGTGTTTTCGAATATTTTCGAGATGATTGGTAGTAGACTTATTGGTCTATATGGCATTACTTTGGTAGGATCCTTGCCAGGCTTCGGGATCATTTTTATAGTTGACAATTTCCAGCACTCAGAAATATATCCTAATTCGTAAATTGAATTAAATATTTGAGACAGTCGTACAAAGACACATTCAGGCAGCTGTTTAAGCATTTCACCTGTAATTCGATCATACCCAGGGGCTTTCTTTAATTGCATATTATGTGCAATATTTAACTTTACTAGTGGTTTCTTTACCTTAAAGTTCCTCATAGGTCTGATTTCACTGATGAAGTGAATACACTTTCAAGGTGATCACCAAAGATTTTAGCGTTTGCCGCGTCACTCCTAGCCCATTCACCATTAAAAAGACGAATTGGCGGGTTTGGTTGCTGAGGCCGTTTAAGGTATTTAGTGCCTTCCATAATGAATAGTTTGTGTCCGAATGCGGAGATAACCCCTCAAGACAGTTTTGCATATAATCCATCTTAGTGTTTTATAGTGGCTTCGTAATTTTATTTTTGTGTATCTGGTGATCGATTAATTTGCCAGATGCGTCTTAAGCGACATTTCTCTGATAACATTTTTTCTATTTCAGCGGATGTTATGGTGTGTTTTATTGTATTGCGTTGACCAGTAAATCATTAAAGTTTTCCATAGCAATGTTTATCCATAGCGTCTGCAGTGTAGCCATCTGATCGTTATGTGAGCTGACGTACATTTTGAATTTCAACCGGTTAGTGAAGATGTTCGTTAGATAGTTGTTTGTAGAACATGGGTTTTGGTCGGCCCAGTAATGTAGTAAGACCGGAGAGTGGTCAGAAGGCAATTCTGTGGTTTAGCTTGGATTATTTCTCGGCTTATTTTACTTGTGACTGCAAAATCAAGAACGTCAGGGATTTTTTGAAAACAGTAGGCCAATAAGTTGGATGGCCACACGACGCGACAT
Organism: Nephrotoma guestfalica; assembly: GCA_963691935.1. Taxonomy (NCBI): domain Eukaryota; kingdom Metazoa; phylum Arthropoda; class Insecta; order Diptera; family Tipulidae; genus Nephrotoma; species Nephrotoma guestfalica. Next base: position 126,815,754 of record OY829913.1, on the reverse strand, counting down.
CGTAGTGGTTTTCTTGAATAACATTCATTAGTTGACGTCCCCTTGGAGTAGTCAAGCTTGCACCTCAGTAGGTATGTTTGGCATTAAAGCCGCCCGCGACCATGAAACGTTGACTCAGGGTTGCAAAAATTTGTTTGTAGATATCTGCCGAAACGTTATTATTTGGAGGGCAATATATTGAGGTGAGACTAACTATCCGCTTTTTTATAATAATAGCAGTTCCTCATCGACTTCGGCCCAAGGGATGTTTTGTGTCATAAACTTCGTAACCATTTATTCTGAAATTTTCTTTATCGGTTAAGTGGGTGTCAGAAACTAACATAAGATCAATTTCGTGTTTTGCTAAGAAGTGTTCTAATTCGTGTTTCTGTTGTCTTATACCGTTTGCGTTCATTTGGCATATCTTCAGATAATTTATCGGAGACATTCTAGTTTCTGGATAATAATGGTTTGATTTTGTAGCAATGCTTGTAGCATATTTTGCATTGTTGTCATTAACTGTATCATTAATTGCATGCAGTTATTCAGAGTAGGTTCAGCATTTGAGGGTTCACCTTGCAGAACGTAAATTACTCTGCGCGTCTGATGTAGTTTTATACTGCCACCTGAGACGTGACAATTGAATAATATTTCTGTAGACTGGACATCCTCGGTAGTTTGCAGTGTGGTTTCCACCGCAATTGCTGCATTACTTTTCTGTTGAGGAGTTCATTCTTCTTTGGTTTTGGGCAACTTTTGGTTTGGTGTAGTTCCCCGCATACAACGCACACTGATATCAACTTGCAATATGTCCTTGAGTGACCATATTCTCGGCAGTTTAAACATTGTACTGGTTCGGTCCATTTCTTTCGTTCTTCAACAGTTATGCGTCTGTGTATGAGGTGCTTTAGTTTATATATTGGATGACTTCTCCATTTTTTAAAATACTTTCGGATGGATATAGCTCAATTTTGACCATTGCTTGTGGTTGCTTCAAGCGGTTCATGATCCTATATACATTCTGTATCTTAAATCCATCTTAAACAAGCACGTCCTGGATTTCGGTTGTTTCAACATGGACATCGATGCCCTTAATAACGACAGAAAGATCGTTTGAATAATTCAGAGCGAGCATCGTAATAATTAATGACTTCTCTATAGTCGTTGACCTCATGTGTTTGAATGTTTACTTCGTGCATTTTGCCACGTAGTAAATTTGTTACGTGAAATGTTTTTCCATTCGTTAGCACGCTTGATTTGAGTTCTTGCACCACCTTGTTTGTATAGTTTTCGCGCAAGTAGATTGGAGGTGGCTTGTATTTTCGATTAGCCTGTTCTTGAATATTTTGATTTACAGTTTGGCTCTCTTCCGCATTCTTTTCGGTGAACGTTTCAAATCGGATCTTAGCGGTATTTTCGACGTTCGATTTTTTACTTATCAGAAGTTTTTCTGTTTTTGGACTATACCTTTTCTGTTTTACAACAATATAACGAGCGATGCCAGTTTGTGTCATATGTACATTACGACATTCATTACGACGTTACATTCGAAGAGTTTAGACCAATCATTGAGTGTTGGTGGCCTGAATCTATAAAATGAACGTTTTTCTCACGGTCAATTGTACTTAGCACGTTCACGTGTCGGCAAACCATCCGATTTGTTCGTTCTGGCACCTCACAACAAAACGAAAAATGTCGTATATCCTGTCGCTACTAAAGAAGCACTGGCTGACTTAAAGTCAAAAATTTCTGAGCATTTTATAGATGAGTATATGGTACAGGCTGGCTGAATGGATTGGTGATCCTGAATGGATGATCTTAAGTAAATACAAAGAAACATATCTACTTTTGGTGATAAACATCAGATTGCTGCACCATACTAATATGCGGTTCTGTGATGCTAACCAATTTGTAACTACCTCAGAACATCTGAACGTTATATATAGATGCCCAGCCGACGTTGCTCTCGCGCTTAAAGAATTATATCTAAAAATCTCAACAACCAATTGGTAAATCTGTCGACACGACGTATATTATTTAACGTTCACAAAGACGGATAAACAATTATTATTATCCCAACACGTCACAGCTTATTGACAAAAATCGCAATTTCCGCATTAATTCTCTGAAAACTGATATGGACCGGTATTGTTGCAAAATAACCTTAAAATCGTGTAGTTCTTAATTGTTTTTCTTGTAAATGATATACTTTGGAAAGTATTTGAAAAAAAACGGAAAAGCTATTGGGGCCTCTCAGTTTATAAGAAAAGCTTAAGTATGAAATTTCATCCCAATCAGTCAATCAATGTGTTTCTGTTAAAAAGCAGTTTTGTAACTTCGGTGATATAGCGAATGGTAATCTGCGAAAACCTCGAGGTCAAAATATTTCATGACTACTATACTTTATTTTGGCAACCCGAAAATTATGCGTAACACAATTTAACACAATCTTTTCTTTATTTTACTACGTATAAAAGAAAGTAATATCGTGCCAATGTTTTGTAATTTTACAAAAACAATCAATTCACCCAACATTGACCGAGTGACGCTCAGTGGTCCAGGGACTGACTTATTATTTAACAACGAACATACATGAAATATGAATCAAACGGTATTTGGGGAACTTTTCATGAACTATCCAAGCGTTAGAAAGTGCCTTACACCTCAAGACATTTTACCAAGGTTATCATTTAAAATATCCCACCGCTACCAAACTGATTTCAACCGAGGTTGGGGCATGTCCCAGTCTGATATATGTACAACAACAATAAAAGTTCGAACAAAAATTTTAATTTGCTTTATTACCTTCTCGTCGCACTTTACATTTTCTTAATTATTTCTCGCCTGCAAATTCTCGTATACATTTTCCAAATTAATTTAAATATCGCAAAAAGTGTATTATAGACTAAAAATGGTAATTATTTCTGTAAAATTTCTAATTATTTCATTACGAGGCAAATAAAATTAAGCAGAATTTAACGCCCAAACCAAATTACTGTAACGTATTCGTTAAATACAGGTAATCGAAACCTATAATTATTCCAGCAAAATATTTTTTCTATTCGATTCGCTAAGCCTCTCATATCTTTTGTTTTGAACATTCGAGATAATTTGCTCGCTAAAAATTTTAGCTTTAGATTCAAAGCTGAATCATATTACTTGATCGATTGTGAATATGAAATTAAAGCTTGATTGATACCTGTATGACGTGAATATAGCGTAAACTAATCTCCAACATCATTTAGTAGATAACAAATCAATATAATCGTGAATGTATAAAGTTTATTCCGTTTAATGAATGATTAGTTTAAACCGAACCAATCTGCTCTAGTTTACATCTGGAACACATTCCCAGGGAGGTATTAACAGACAGATCATTATACAATTTACAAGTATAGGGTAGATATACGTCGTGAATTCTAAGAAATTTGCATCGCTTATTAAATTAAATAGAATACAGAGAATTCTCTGTACTCGTACGTACGGTTAGAAATATGGCATTTCCGGTTTATTTATAATTTCGAAATGTAAGTTATATTAAAACGGTAATAACACAAATAAAGAAAATACACAAATCCCATGAGTTGTATTTCTCTGTAGTACTTTGTGAAACGACAGCAAAATAATTCGAATATTAACTTCAGTGTTCTAAGTACTTGGAATAAATAAATGTTTCTCCGACTTTCGGTTTGATGACGTCTGGATATGCATTATATTAAAAACCACGCAACCGCGTTTTGAGCTGTCTATTTACTAATTGCTACGAACTTCGGGCGTTCGATTGGAATTCGTAATTATTGTGATCCTGTGGAAAGGTGCTTAAAAGTACTCATATGGTTTCGATATTCGATTATTTGGATTCCAGATAGCTTACACTAATTCTTGATAGTAGCCGAAGTCTCAGACAAGCCTTGTGAAAACCCCACAGAAGAAAATTTCTTAATAAATTTTTTGTTGAAAACGTTACAAACTGAAACTGGCACGAACCCTCGTTCCACCTCATACAGAAATTGGGCTACATTATTTGAATTCCAGATGGCCTACACTATTTCTCGACGGAAGCCGAAGTCATCATCTCATAGGAAAATGTTTTGGTATTTTGTTCTTTTTTTTCAGAATCCTACGTAATATCATTTTACTCGTATTTTGAATACAGACCAATTTTTTGAAATGTATTCAATTAATTTTATTCTATTTTTTAGTGTTGGCTTGTAAAATTCAATCTTGTTTTAGTATGCTGATGTAAAAAAAAAATCGAGATAAGCTTAGCTATAGCTTAGCTAAGCCTATAGCTTTTCCAGAGATGATGGTTTTTGGATAACTTGACTCCTTAATAATCCGGAAGTACACATAGTATTTGGTGGTGGTTTTCTTATGACCTGGGAAAATTTTATGGAAAAACGCTTATAATATAAATTTATTGTATTGCGAATTGACCATATACTAACCATATCCTTAGCCCCTACAGTCAAGGGATTAACTTATTAACACGAAAGTACGCGTAGTGGGGGTTGATAACGGGTTTCTATATTTTAAAAATCGTGTAAAGCATTATTGTAAATTTATTTACATCTTATTATGAAACGGTGGCTAAGACCAAATGTTACTGACTTCACTCTGCAGTCATTTGTGCAGATTGAAGTTTGGTTAGTTGTTTACATGTGGTCAACAAATAATTGTTCTAAATTAATATCTTCATAAAAAAATCGTAATGGAATTCAAACGTAATAGTGTAATTGCACTGTATTTGGGTGGAAATTCACAAACAGCAATAGTTCGTCAGCTCCAGCATTTGAATGTGAATAAAATGTTTGTGTATCGAACCATAACTCGATACATCGAAACTGGCAGCATCGCTAAACGCAACAGAGGCGGTCCTAAAAAAATCGCAACATCAAAAGAAATGATACGAAATGTAAAGAAACGAATCCAACGAAAACCTCGTCAAAGTGCCAATCAATTAGCCGCACGTCTACATGTTTCACGATACAGCATTCAAACCATATTGAAAAATGAGCTACACTTGAAGCCCTACAAGATACAAAACGTTCAAGATCTTACGGAAGCACAAAAAAAAGTTAGGCTTGAAAGAACACGAGCATTGAAGGCCTTGGCCGAACGTGATGAGATTCCAAAAATTGTATTTTCTGATGAGGTAATTTTCACCATTCAGCAGTATGTGAATAAACAAAATGATCGTGTTTGGTTAGAGCACAAGTCCAACGATAATTTGGACACAAGAGTTGCCATGCGCAAGCAATCACCAGCTTCTGTTATGGTTTGGGCTGCAGTGACTGCAGATGGACGCACTCCTCTGGTTTTCATCGAACATGGAGTCAAGGTAAACCAAGAGGTGTACCGCCAAAAGATCCTAAACGATGCTTTGCTACCTTGGGCACGTAAACACTTTGGTACGAACCGTTTGATATTCCAACAGGACTCGGCACCGTCACACAAAGCTCGAGCGACACAGCAATTTTTACAAAATTGCGTTCCACGGCTGATTTCGTCGAAAGAATGGCCACCATATTCACCAGACTTGAATCCCATGGATTTCTCCATATGATCCATTTTGGAGAGTAGGGTGTCCTCTAAAAAATACGAAAGTGTTGATGCATTGAAGTCAGCTCTTGTTCGAGAATGGAATAAAATTCCGCAAGCTCATGTTCGGTCAGCATGCAATGCTTTCTATGGAAGACTGAATCAAATAATCAGAGCCAAAGGAGGTCATATCGAGCAGTAACATGTTTTTCATAAAATGTAATATGTTTTCAACATATTCCACGAAATTTCAATAAAAAATAATCAAAATTAAAAAAATTACAGCGTTTTCATTTGGTAACATTTGGTCCACTCCACCCTGTATAAACCATAATTTACTCGTTTATACGAAGTTTTACGCATTGAGACAAAAATTGCAGATTTAAATTTTTTCGAAATTTTAGGAAATTTTCACGATCATCATTAATAACTTATTACATCAAACCGCCACCACATATTTACTCAAATGTTGCTCCATGTGCCTTGTGAAGGGCAATTTAACCTTAATCAGATGCGTAATAAATGATTTTAATTTCAGATTAGACGAAATTGGCTTCAAACGATAATGATATAAAATATGTAATTTAAAGATCGATTTTACCAACTTTAATAATTATTACACTAGACTGCCACCATATATTGGGTAAATGTTACTTCATGGGCCTTGTGGGGGGCAAATCAACCTTACACATGTGGGAAATAAATTATTTTTGATATGCTATCTTTACTGACAGTACACCATCGTGTTTACATATTTAAACATAACTATTTCTAGTAATCTCCGTTTTTTATTACTATTCAAGGAATTTGCAATATTTATTAAAAGCAGTAAAACACCAGCAGTCCTGAGAAATTGTAACCATTTTCCTACAAGTGTCCCATCATCATATAAGGTGCTGTTTTATTAGCAAAATTACCTCAGTTCACTTAAAAACATAAATTCCTCAATTTTCTCACACTTGACAGATGTGGGAATTTCTGTAGCTGCAGTAGAAATAACACTATAAAATCCGGATAAAGTAGGTGGATGCACTGTAATGAATAAATAATGAACTAACAGGTAGAATTTCTAATTTACTAATAGTGCTAGAAAATTAGTCAGAATTTTTCATTAAAAAAAAATTTCTGTAATAATGATCTGCCTACATCTATTTATTAAAGAAATTGTTAATCTTCTTTATTTGGTACATTGTAACAAATAGCTTGGCTCAATCAATCAGCTATTCACTCACCTTACCCTACAGCATTTAAAATTAATGAAATCTTAATAACACCACAAAAAGTTGTGCGTGATTTTTTTTTTTTTTTGTAATTTCGTCTTACGCTCAAAATAAGCTTGATTTTGTAGTTTGGAAATTAAAAATTCGAAATGCATACCTTTGGTTGTTAAATTATAATTAAAGACGGTTTAAATCAACTTTTTGTTATACTTTCGTGTTGCTCGTTTTCTTATTCCAATTTTATTTCTTTGGTTTAGTTTTTTAAAATGTAAATCAACAATATTGTTGTTTTTGTTTTTGTTCTTCAGACATTTGAGCAGGTGGTCAAAAGGTCTGGCAACAACGATCAAGATATATTCGTATACCTATATCAGTTCCTTAAACTTTTTTCTTAATGTTTTTATTTCCAATACAAATGCGCGCCAGAGATAGTACTTTACAGAATAATATAATAAACAACACACAATAAAAATAAAGCATAAGAAACGTGAAACGTCTTACCTGGTGCGGGGTAAATACGCGGAGACAAATACGCTTACTTATATAAAAAAAAAAGTAATCGGTTTTCTTACCTTTTTCTTATTTTTGTTTATATTATCAAAATACCGTATACCATAAAGAAGTCAAATAGATTTTGTATATGTTGTCTTATTACACGAGAATACAAAGGCAAACACCATCGCTATATAAAGATTTAGTATATACATGAAAACAGAGATAAATAAGACGCTCAGTTTTTGGACCAGGCTTCACGAATACATTGGCAAGTATTGGAAATATATCGATCGAATTCAGCTATTAAGCTTATTAAAAACCATTTTCTTAAATTGTGTTGGTACCAAGCATATATATATATATATATATATAGATGTGTGCGTATGTTGGTTTTGTTAAATTAAAAATGGCCGCGATTTGCTTTAATTTTACGATCTCTTAGATGTTTTTTCGTCTGTTTGTATGTGGTACACAAATTTTTATGGGTCTCGCAGCGTGCATATTACACACGGTGTGTTAAATACATGGCCACGTGTTTTAGAAAGCCTATAAAATTATGCTCGCTTAAATTTAATATTTTTTTAAGTGTTTTTGTAAGCTTTTCATTGTGAATGCATGTTTGGGATTTTCTTTAAAAAAGAAAACACTTAAAACCGATTTGGAGCTAGTAAAATTAAATATTCATAAGATCAAATCGAAGATATTATAACAACTTTTTGGACAGCTTTGAATAAAATTGGAACTTTTATAAAATTATTTTGAAACGCAATTTGCCACCCGACACACATATAAAAGTGGGAGGTTTGACATTTTACATATCGAACAGTTTTTTGTCATATACAATATATTTCAGTTATTAGACAATTATTTACGAACACTAAATTATTGAGAGATAATTATATTTCGATAGTGTAGTGCGGTATGTTTCAGGTAAGAAATCAAACGTACGATGGTTCATGGTTACGTATTGTATCTGTATATGTAAAACGACATGAGACTCAGCAGGTGTGCTATGTTATTGAAAAAAGTTGAAATTTGGAACCTAAATAAATCTTTTATGATTTTATTTTTTTCACCTGTCCATTAAATCTGTTGAATTCGTTAATTAGAGTAGTCCATTCCACATGTTGATATATTTAAATATAAATTTCTTATTCATGATAACTATTTATAATCATCGAAAGGTGAATATTTTATATCGTCTAATTGCTTAATAAAAATTCGATTAGATCATAATATGAAGAATTCAGCCCACTCCAATGAGAGTTAATCAAATCGATAAAGCATGTAATGACGTTACACTCTAGGTCTACCTTTTCATTTTATAACTATACTAGCGAACTCGACAGACAATGACCTGCCCGAACGTTGGCCTGCCTGTTATTAGCGGGTTCAGCAAACTTTTTTTCTATATTCGAATTTTCGATTGACATTTGACAAGGCAATTGCATTTTGCAATTTCTCGTTATCCTGCGCCGCCCAATTCTCGTGTCATTGCCGGACGTTATTTGGTACTTATCATTGGCACATTTGGCGAAACAGTGGGTACTTTTCGTAAGTGGTAGTAATTATAATAATGTGATTGCAAAAAAGACATTGTGTAAATGTCCGCGAGTTGTGTTTTTTCATTTGTATTTCCTGTGTGGAGAAGACTACGTGGAACTTAGTTGGCCCGTGAGCTCATAATAGATCTACAGGCGACTGGGGGTGTAAGTACTCATGAAAATGTACGCGTCTATGCTGTGGATCATGCTGTATAAGATAGCGGCCATTTGACAGCGGAAAATAAGAGATTATGCTACTCGCCGCAAGTGGCAGCACCATCAAAAAAGAGAATTTATGTTGTTATTAATAACCAGCGGAAATTTTTTATTCATTTTGTTTCTCTTTTTCCAAATAAAACATCCCAACAGAATAAAATATTAAAAGTGATTCTTAAAATGACAAATTGATTGACCTCCCAAGTAACGGAACTCGGTAAATGAAATCTTGAAATTTAACAAAATTCCATCTTTCCGCCATTTCTTAAAGAATGACGATAAAATTTGGATAGTATTATTGATCAGGCATTTTAAAGTAAATTTGGACAAAATTGTAGGATCTGTTCGTGCTGGGCTAAAGTTGGCCAATTCATAACCAACCCTTTCGAAAATTTAAAATTTTCTATTTATTTATTTTTGAATTGGCCTTTCTGAACTTGTAATATGGTTACCGGTTTTGGTAATTTTGGAACCTGTTATTCACATTGGTTTCCAATATTATTTCTATTGCTTTGAATATCATTAATTACCAAAGGTGTTGGTGGTTCTTCTGTTTTTAATAAAACTGCTTCGTTAGTAAATATAAGGTCCAAGGTTCGGTCTCATCCATTTTTTAATTCGCAGATTTGGCTCAAATTTGAGTCAAATATGGTGTCGACGAATAGGTACTCATTATCCGAATACACGTTTACAGGCATATTCTCGTTTGCTTCTACATCGTAAGTCCAATTAATATTTGAGAGATTGAATTCCCCAGTTATTAAAACTATGTCTGATTGGTCGACCGTATTGGTAATTTTCATAGTTGTGTCACAGCACTTGCGCATCAGGTGGAATATACGCAACGTAAATTCGTACTGGCTTATTATTGATCACAATTTTTACATATAATTGCTCGATCGATGGATTCGTTAAATCTATCAATTCATTAGGTAGTGATGTACCGACTGCTAAAAGTACTCCGCCAACGGATTTGTTTGTGCTTGTTTGAGCGATTACATCTATAAACCACATATTGACGAGGAAAGAGTGCTTTTAAAATTATGAAATTGAGCTGCCTTTGAAGACATTTTATTTACATTTTGAAAGTAAAATGTATATTTAATAGTTTTTTGTCGATGTGACACGGTTGGGAGCCATGATTACATTCCGAATTTGTTGCACTATTTTTCCCAGCAAATGCCTTTAATGCCATTTTGATTACGTTTCGATAGTTATAGGTTCGAGCTTTCATTAAAAGGGAGTGTGGCTAATGATATACTATTAGCCACTGGTGAAAAATATTTAAATGACTGTGTGTGTTTTGAAATAGCAACTATGACATGCGATACACTATCGAACAGCTCGAGTGATTGTGAATTGATTCTAATACATATTACATTTGGTGAGGTTAATCCTTGTGCTGCGTGGATCATCATGGCTTTACTAGATGCTGGTACCTAAAACTGGGAGATTAATTGTTTATCAGCTTTTGTAAAAGTTAGATAGAATGCGTAATCTAGCATAGGTATCGATGACAATGTTAACGGCAGGTTTATAAATTTCATTGAGATTTGCACAGTGTTCATACTACTATACGTCACATTCAAGTATTCCGCCTTGGTTACGAATGCGCTTGCATCGGAAAATTGCATGTTGACATGATGTAATCAGTCAATATATGGTATTTGATTTTTATCACCCAGAAGATATACTTTAAAGCATTTACTAAGGATAACCACGAGTCCTATATATTCTGCATACACCAACATGTACATCTACGATATGTACTTTCGTGGTCCCACCATTTTTTTCTGAGTCATTTTATGGAGATTCTTTAATGACTACACAATTCTTCGTTCATTGTTAAGTTTTCCTTCACAATTCCTACCCAATTTCACAAGAACCGTTTCAATTTTACGTGTTATAAAAAAAGATTGAACCCGGTCTGATTTTCATGATGACGATAAACAAATTTTTCGAAGTTATGATTGCGGTTCTCTCGTGAGGCTTCAGCCTCTAGCACTTTATTTTTGCACTAGAATTTTGTATTCGATGTTCGTTCTGAATAAGGCCGCTAAATAAATGTAATACTGAACCCAAATTTAATAATTGAGTAGAAATGTGGGGAACTGAGTGCACTGAGAATTGTATTGTCATAATTTGTATAAACGGGCTGTCAAGTCTTTACAAACATATACCCTTCATATAGCTTAAGATGATATGTTCTCTGGATTCAATTGGTCAACTATTTTTAGTCATTTGCGACTGAGAACCGCGTGTATGTATAAATAATTAACAAGTCGTATAAATAATTTAAAAACAGAGTAGTTCGATAAAGATCTCACTGCAAATATACTTATATTTCCTTTAATATGAAAATGCAGCCAGGGCCTGGGCCCGCATAACTCGAACGATGTTCGATTCGTTTTTCAAAAATGCTTTTGAATTTAGATTACGCTGATTGATACTCCATCGACATACTTATTACAAAATTGTGGTCTTTGACCTTCCGTGCTAGTGGAAAAAGCACGATACAACTAAACTAAAATATTTTTTATTATCTCGAAACCCGAACCATTTTGAAAATTAAATATCTCAACCTACGCTAAATAATGAATTATGATGAATTAAAATTAGCTTCCAATTTCTGAATTCAAACCGATTTAAATCGTCGCGAAGTACGGACGTTAAATTGATGTAAAAATAAATAAAATATTAATAATTAGAAGTGCAGTGCCTTCAAAATAATTTTTTTTTTCTGTGTGTTAAATTACAAGTGAAAATTTAAAAAAATTAAAAAAAACTTTAAGTGCAGAATGTGCGGAATGTGACAATGGGTTTATTTTCTCGAAGCAAAATAAAACAACAACGATCGCAACTCGCTAGCGCCATCGACATCTGACATAAATAAAAATGCAATTCAAAAAAGTGTAAGCGCTTTACAAACATTAAAAAGTGCTACAACAACAAATATTGTGGTAGATAACAATACTGTACCAGGCGACATCGCTATAATGGATAAAAGCAATGTCAATGAAACGGATACTGTTTTGCATTCACTAATGCAAACAGGTATGGAAAGTTACATAACATAAATCTCTAGTGCAAACTGCAACAAAAACTCTAAAACTAGGAGCAGAGATAACAACTGGTAACCGTTTCCAATCTCTGTGTGGAAATACAAGTAATAATGAGGGGGAAACTCGAGAAGAGACAAGAGCACCAAAAGAACGGCCACCATCAATATATCTTCGAGAAGCGTCGTCTCAACAATTAGTGCTGATCTTAAAAAAACAGATGGAAAGTTTTTGATTGCTCCAATTAAACAAGGCAATATCCGTGAAACCAGAACTCACCGCCAAGAGCTTCGATATAAGAAGCGTTATCAACATTATTAATCGTGAGAAAATCCCTCAACCAATGTTCAAAGTTGTGCTGGAACCTGAAGCAGCAAAAACCAAAGAGAAACACGAAATCTACAACATGGGGTATTTGTTGTATAGAAGGGTGGTAGAAAGGAAGAGCCACACAAATGTAAGTCAGTCTTACAATACACCAAGTACCAGGAACTTGAGCATTCGCGAAACTATTGCAAACTGCCAGCTGTTTGCGTGATATGAGGCAACATGCACAAAACTAGCGAGTATTATTTAGACAAAACCAAACCTGAAGTAAGAAAGTGCAACACTTGTGGGGAAAACCATACCGCTAATTATAGAGGATGTATTGTGTAGAAGGGGTTAAGAAAAAAATGACACCAAGGCAACGAATTGAGCAACGAGCTATCAATCAAATACATAAACGTTCAAACAATGAAAAAATTATTTGTGCAACCATTAACATAGAAACATCAGAGGTGGTTGCGTGTAACGGAAATGAAAATTAAGAACACATTTATGCAAATTATGGAAACAAATATGGGACTCATGCAGCAAAACATAACTACCCTGATGCAACTGTTAACGAACAATGAAAATATAAGAAGATTGACTTTAAATTAGCCTTATGGAATTCCAATGGGCTAGCGCAACATAAATTAGAATTACATCATTTTCTTAATGAACACAACATTGACATCATGATGGTCTCTGAGACACATTTTACACAAATGAGCTCTGTTAAATTTAATGGTTATAAAATTTACCATATCCAGCACTCTAACGGGAAACCTCGTTGGGGATCAGCAGTTATTATTAGAGACAGAATAAGACACCATGAACTGGAAAAATATCGCGAGGAACATATACAGGCAACTAGCATCTGCGTAGAAGAATGGTCCGGTACATGCACAATATCTGCAGCCTACTGTCCACCGAAATATTCAATTAAAAAGAAACAATTTGCAAATTATTTCAAAACCTTGGGAAATAAATTCCTTGCAGGAGGAGATTTTAACTCAAACACATCCAAAGGGGCTCTCGATTAACATCACCAAAAGACAAGCAGCTGTGGGAATGTTTGCCGGAAGGAAAACTAGATCATGTTTCTGGTGGCAGACCAATATGTTGGCCAACCGATAGACGAAAAATTGTCGATTTAATCGACTTCTGTGTAACAAAGAGTATTGCTAGAACGTATGTTACGGCCAAAACATGCTATACGAACTATCATCTGGCCACTCCCTGGGTTTAGTAACAGTAAGCACATACGTTTTATTCAGAATCAAATATTTTTTTAAGGAACCAACATACTAATTGGTCTCAATTCAAATCTGCAGTGACAAGAGAGTGCTCATTAAGCATCCCACTTAAAACACCCAACGAGGACATTAGACCAAGCAGCAAAGGATGCTACATGCAACAGCTCCACTAAAGTGGAGCACCAGACAATGACAGTTACATAGATCACTTGGACATAAATTAAAATTAAATAAAGCTATCAAAGCTGCTGAAAGCAGCACTGTGGGAAGCCGCAAAATACCTGAAGCGATGCAGAAAAAGCAAACGTGCACCCAACTCAATTCAAGTTAAAGTATTTACTCCGAACTAAATATAAATCCCAAAAAGGCATCTGGTAAAATAGTTATAGAACTTCCAGATATATGTGTCAAATTAATAACATACATTTTCAATGCTGTAATGAAAACTGGGTATTTTCCTGAAACTTGGAAAATTTCACAGATCATAATGATACATAAACCATATAAAGGTGAAACAAAAGTAGGCTCGTATCGTCCAATTAGTTTACTGCCAACTTTGTCAAAGCTCTTTGAAAAAATGCTTCTTAATAAGCCTAAACCAATTCTGCAAGAGCAAAGTATTATACCGGATCACCAGTTCGGATTTAGAGAAAATCATGGAACCATAGAACAAGTGCATAGGATCGTATCAGAAATCAGAAAATCATTTGAACAAAAAAGTACTGCTCTGCAGGATGTTTAGACATCGCCCAAGCGTTCGTTAAAGTATGGCATGAAGGCCTTGTAGATAAAGTTAAAATTGCTAAACCGAAAGTTCTTGGTAAAATATAATAGTGCATCCTTTTCCAATTTAAATTAAATACGCACAGGGGTTCCACAAGGCAGTGTACTGGGTCCAGTGTTATATCTAATTTACACAACGGACCTTCCTACTTCAAATTATATAACAGTTTCAACATTTGCAGATGATACAGCATTATTAGCGACAAATGAAAACCCTCAAATAGCATCAAGAGTCCCGCAAGAACGCTTAGAAGAAATCGCTAAGTGGCTTCCAAAATGGAGAATAAAAGCAAACGAGCAGAAATCAGCACACATTATATTCACTCTCCATAAACAAACCTGCCCTCCGGTGAAGTTAAATAACATCAATCTACCCCAATGCGAAACCGCTAAATACCTAAGTCTACATCTAGATAGAAGATCGACCTGGAAGAAGCATATCGAAACAAAGCGACAACAAATCAATATCAAAAGTGATCAAATAAATTGGTTAATCGGAAAATATTCTAAATTAACTCTAGGCTGTAAAGTCTTGTTGCTTAAAATGGCCCTAAAACCAATCTGGACTTACGGAATACAATTGTGGGGCTCAGTATGTGCCTCAAATATAATAAAATTGCCACGTGTAAACGCACCTCGGTACATACGTAACACAAACAAACACCGTGAACATCGAAACAGTGGCAAATACAATACAGCAGTACAGCAGAAAATACCAAACTAAGTTAGAACAACATCGCAACACATTAGCTCGGGAAATTTTATGAAGGCCTAGATATCAGCGCCTTAAAAGAAAAGATCCTTTAGATCTGGGTAACTAATTCATATAAACAACAAACAACAATTAGCTTGTAAGATTTTAAAACAACTTGTGAGTTTCTCAAGATAGGAAAGATTCAAGAATAAAGCCTTCCAAATATTATTATATACCTCAGACAGAACAATAACAATTCCTCAAGGGGAGCCTACAAATAACACTTCTGTGCATATGCAAATACAAGTACATAAGCATATTCTTAAAATTTGCAAATATCCGAATATACCGCAGGTGTTACGTTTTGATGAAAAATGTTGGTGCCTCTTGAAACACACCCGATTGTGAAAACAATGATATCCCGGCGATGTGCTGAGTTCAGTTTATTGACCTGTGCTTGATATTGACCGCTGACCCAGACTATTGGAATAATAGTGTAGAAATAGTAAATAATAACATAATATAAGCTGGAGGTTAACTGAGGATTTTAAATCAGCTTAGTATTATTCCGTATACATAGATATACGAGTATATACATACGTATACATTGTAAACTCCTCGTTTATTTTCTTTTTTAATAATTCTACTTCATAAAATACGATATACTTGTGTATGAGCTGCATCTCCGCAAAAAATCCTTTTATTAAGGATGAATTTTAAAATTTACAGAGAGAAGCAATCAAACTTTCAACAAGTTAATTTATAATGCATATATACGATTTCAAGTTTAACCCAAATTTGGAGTATTTTTTGCCATATAGAAAAAATAAAAACCCAGCTAAGAGCTCTTCACAAACATACTCTTCGCAAAAAAACTTATTTTAGAAATTGAAAATTGCAACGCCCGGCAATATACATATAGACATAGACAACAGCAAGCCCAAAATATAACGGAATTTTAAGAAGCATACAAAATAAATATTAAATCAAAAGTTTTAAGTTTCAAATTTTTATGTTCAATTCATTAATAATCCTATATAAATATTATGCTATTGATGTACCGGAAATCTACACATAAAACTACAATAGTATTACACAAATCTTAAATCCCTCATCGGTAAGTCAACTTCCTCCCTTTCAATTTTAATGAAAATAATTTAACTCGAGAGTCGAGACGAGTGTAACACACCCTCGATTTTACGAGTATGTACGTACTACACAATTATTTCTTGGGTTCTTAATGAAATCGAACTGTATAGTACTCCTCCCATATAGGCGAGTGTATAAAGGAAAACAAATAACCAAACCGAAACCAATTTTATTTTTGTAATATTAAAATAAAATCGATTTCTTATTCTTATTTTTATATACGAGATAAATCAACACCTTTTTGAGGTTTCCTTCTTGAAGTTACAAACAATTCATTACGTATTATGATTATTTCTTATTTATGTTCTTATTCTCGAACACTGTGCTTAGTATTTTTCGTATGATCATCATTCATCTTATTTTATATTCTATTCTTTCAATTATATGATTATGTCAAAATTATTACTTTTGATTTTGATCATATCTTACATAAATAAACCATAAACTGATACGGCCTTACAACAGAAGGAATTGCTTGTATATTTTGGCATAATTGGTCAAAACAATAAGCGGACGAATATTATTTGGGTTTAATGGGGTGATTGAAGACCATAAAAATTATTAAAATATTTTTTTTTTATTTGCAGGTATACAATGTGGGTGACATTAAGGACCGTGGGTAAGCGTTGTAAATATTTGAATGTCACAGGTCAAATATTTTGGTACGGCTTCAAATTTAACTTTCTCAAAATTCTATCTTTTTGCATTCATTTTGGAAATGCCAGCGGGAGACATTTATTAGAAATTTTTAGAATTTCGGCTTATTATTGACATTATTACATATTCAAGAGTTTAGGTTTGATTTTAAACCTGACTATAGGGATATTTTAATACTTGATTTGGTAGACCTATTTCCAATAAAGCTATCGTTTATACGAATGTATTTCAGTTTTGTTGGTAGAAAATTTGCCCAATATCTAATATTATCGATTTTGGATGAATAAGTACCGAATATTGCCGTAATGAAACCGAACAATAGCCCAAAACCTGTATTGTGCCGTATTGTTTATGCTGCGTGTACTCTACTATGTAGAGAATGTAGACAATACGTCGAAAATTACTGTTTCTGTTAGCAAAAAGCAAATTTCTATGATTTCTTTGTTTATGGAACCAGTTCAAAGTGGAGGGCTCCATTGTTACTCCACATTAGATAAAGCTTTAGCTAAAACAGGACAACTTTGAAAAAGTTAAAAAGTAGAACTTGATACACAATTATGTAGTTGTATAAAACGCAGAGCTGTTAATTTGTTTAAGCACTACAATCAACAACAAAGTTAAAAAATTTAAAACACAAGCAAGTTTTTCAAACAAGGACACAAACGCGATAGTTTGATCGAGGACTCGCTGGGTATTTCATGCAATGTAACTCATGTGAAAAAATAACAGGAATGGTGAATCTCTAGACCACATGTAAATCTCAATTGGCCAGAAGCATACAAATATCATCGACATTAAAAAATTATCCTCCGTCTATTATCCTATCACACAATATTAAATTTAATGCTGTCAAAATCACACAAATATCGCACAAATATTGGGGTATTTTTGTGGTTGAAACATGAAGCTGGATTTAAAGCGGGCAAAACCAGATTGGTTGAGCACAGTCTCAACATGTGGCTGATATATTTGTATGATTTTTAGGAAATCCCGGTTTCAATTTTTAAAATTTGACATGTGGGAAAATGGGACTCTTAAATGATTTTTTGACAAAATTCAAAAATGAGTTTGCGATAAAGTTCTAGAAAATGGCTAATAAGGATGGAATCTGACCATTTCTTAACAGATTTTGTTGAAATTGGATACGTGCGATGAAAAAGGATTTCTAAAATGATTTTTTAATAAAGTTCTGAAATATGGCCATCGCCATAGAACTAGGCTATTTTTTAACCGATTTAGTTGAAATTCGACATGTGGGTCCTAAATGGGATTCAAAAAATGCGTTTTTGATAAAGTTCTGGAATATTGCCATTAGGGATGGAACTAGGCCATTTCTTAATCGATTATGTTGAAATTCGTCACGTGCGATGGAAATGGGGTTCTTAAATGATTTTTGATAAAGCTGTGGAATATGGTCAATAGAGATTTAATTTGGCCATTTATTAACCAATTATGTTTAAATTTGACACGATCTGAATGTGATTATTAAAATGATTTTTTGATAAAGCTCTGCGTATCTGGACAAAAAGGGCGATATATCTCAGAACTTAGTTAAAAAATCATTTTAGAATCACATTTCCATCACACATGTCGAATTTTATCATAATCTGTCAAGAAATAGCCAAGTTCTGTCACTAATGGCCATATTCTAGAGCTGTAGCAAAAAATCATTTTAGAATCCCCTTTAGACCTTACTTGTAGAGCTTTAACATAATCAGAAAAGAAATTGTCAAGTTCCATCGACCGTATTCTAGAACAGTATCAAAAAATCAGTTTTGAATTCGAATCATTCACTTAGAAAAAAACTATGCTGCTCCTTTATTCCCGATATGTTTTCGAACCCCGCTCTCCTGGAATTTTTCTCTGAAGGCCCTTGGAGGACTAAACGGAGGGGGAGGAGCGATGCGACTTCCCTGGTGCCCGCGAGAGTTATTGAAGCCTCTACAATTCGTTATGATATCAAAGGGCTGAATGTCGAAGGTCAAAATTACGAAGGGCCAAATGTGTCGAAGAGCCAAATATGTCAAAAGAGTTACTTTTTCTGCATTTTAAAATGTTGCAAGTACAAAATGTTGCAATTACAAAATCTTGCATAACAAAATGGTGCAATTAATTTTCTTTTAAATAGGTATCATTAATAGATTCTATATAATCCGCTCCTACGTGCGGCACGCAGTGCGTCATGTTTGCTGATCCCTGCTCCTACGTCCCCCGAAGTTCAAATCTAAATCCTCTCTGAGAGCTAATCGGGGGGGAGGGGGGATGAAGCGCAGCGACATACAAATCATCTAGTAATTTTTCTTTCTTAATTTAATCACTTGTGAATGACAAGAGGCCCATTGGCCAGCTTCATTTATAGGTTATTTACTGAATTAGTCTTTACACTGGTGTCCTTAATCCATTAAATAAATTGGTTTCGTTCTATGCAATCACTTTATTGCATGTGAAGTGTCCAATATACCACGAAGCTTTTCACCTACGTGTTGATAAATACGTTGTCCATGAGTTACGCCACAGTATTGTCCACTTTATGATTTTATCACATGCTTCTTGAAGTTTCGTTATCGATTCCTCGATAGTATCGCCTACTGAGAGAACTGCAGTATCATCAGCAAATGTTGCAACGATATCATCGTTTAATTGAGATAAATCTCTGATGTAGAACAGGTAAAGAATAGGTCTCAAAATACTATCCTGCGGGACTCCTGCCAAAATCTTTTTTAACTCGAAGTATTCTTCTTCATATTTCACCCGAAAATGGCGATTCTATATGTATGATTTTAAAATCATATAATATTGTTTTGGTAAATCTCTATGTAATTTGAAGAGTAAACCTCTGTGCCACACCTTATCGAAGGCCTGCGGCACATCTAAGAAGATACTAGGGCAAACCTTATTGCTCTCTAATGTATTCTCAATGACATCTATAAGCCTATGAATCTGCTCAATAGTTGAGTGATTCTCTCTGAAACCAAACTGATATTCTGGGATAAGGTGTCTTTATACTTTGGTTCTTTTCAATCTGTTGAGCAACAGCCTCTCAAACAATTTCGCTAGTGTTGGTAGAACTATAATTAGCCGGTAAGATTTTTTATCATTCAGTGGATTTCCACTGCATTGGCATATCGTTTTTCCTTAGGGTCGCATTGATTAAATTTGCGGGTGCCTTTTTCAGACAGCTCCTTTGATTTCATGTTACCAAGAGCTTTATTTGATTTTATGTTTTTAATTTTAGCTTTTAGTTCTATCAATGTTACAGGCCAGATATCTCCGAAGTCAAATGTTCTAGGTCTGCCGAACGAGGTTGAAATGTTTCTTGAAGATGTTCAGCAAACAGGTCAGCTTTTTCTTTCGCACTTCTAGCAAATTTTCCATCGTTCGTTTTGATTAGGAGATCTACATTTTTGGTCGTTTTAACTTTTTTGATGCTTTCCAGAGGGAGTAGTTGGAGCTAGAGAACAAAGGTATTGTCCAATTGTTTCATTTTTCACTGCTTTTATGAGTGCCTTAAGTTGATCTTACTTCTATTGGGTAAATTTTTTTTTTTTTTTTTTTTTTAAATTTTATTTACGATAGCAATAAAATATTTTACAAAGTAACTAGTCATTTTTGACTAACAGCGTTTGACTCTGATAATATAATATAATAAAGTACTTCTATGTACGAGTATTCATTCCATGAAGTGTTGTTTTTGTTGTTTCTGCATTATGCGGTCTATTCGGGTAACTCAAAAGGTTTTAGTCTCTTGAGTCTTCTTATGATACCCTCTTGATGAAGTAGTTTAGCCGCTTCGTCGTTAGGGTGTAGATGGAGCCTCTCCTGATGTTTTTGAGCACACTTCTTTATTTCGGTTGCGACTGTGTCCATTCCGAGGTCTCTATGAAGATCACTATTACGAGTGTACCACGGGGCGTTTACGATCCCTCTGAGAACTTTATTTTGAAATCGTTGGACTATCTGTTGATTGCTGGTTTTGGTACATCCCCATAGTTGAATGCCATATGTCCAGACCGGCTTCAGAACTTGTTTATAAAGCAAAAGTTTATTATGAATGGATAACTGAGAGTTTCTTCCAATTAACCAGTACATTTTTCTATATTGGGTAAATAGCGGAGTTTTCTTTCCTGGATGATAATTTGGGGGTGCATTCCCAAACCGCCCATTGTATGACATCAAGGAGCCTGTCTAGTTCCTCTTCTATTTCATTTTCACTTTTGATTGGCACTTGAAGTTCTATTTTTCCTCTACTAGCTGCTTAAGTAATTCCCAATTTGTTTTGTTGTTTGTGAGCTGTGGTGAATTTGTTTTTTCTATTATATTTTCACTAACCGTCAGTAGTAACAGGAGAATCATCGGATATTAGAGACTTTCATCATTTTCTAAGAAGATGTAGCGTTCTGATATGCCTTTAGTGATGTAGAAATCTATAAAGTCTGGGATTATGTTAAGAGCAGATGGCCAGTACGTTGGTTTCCATCCTGAGTAAAATTCATAGTTTGCGTATTGGCCAGGTGCAAGTAATTCTTTGCCTATTGGAAGAAAGGATAATCTTGAACTCCAGAAGGTATTTTTTGCATTAGTCACCTTGATAATGAAGTTACTTCCTAATTTCTGGAACAAGTTAATATAGCCTTCCTTCTTTAGGTAAAACTCCAATAGGGTACATACCAACATTTAATAATTTGAGAAATTCCTATTTACAATGTTCGTTACCGCTAATTGTAATTCAGCAAAGAAAGTTTAGGTCAGTTGGAATTTATTTTTTAGAATAGCGAACCTTTCATATTTCCATTTGCATAAAATTTAATTTATTTTGCAATTTTGACAGTTTGGTTTTATGGAATATTTTTTATTAGATGTTTTGTTTCTTCAATTTAGTTACTAAAAAATTTGGTTTTGAAATTTCTATTTTGTATTTCTGGATTTGGCGAATCGTACCCAACCCGTTTTGGAATTCACCCATGCTTGGTCATTTTTTAACAAACTGTGGTTAAATTTGGTATATACGAGTAGAAATAACTATTTTCTGAAATTTGCGATTTAGAAGCGGATTTGGATTCTAAAACGAATTTTGACCAAAGTTATAATGCAATTCGGAATAGAAATAGGTAATGTTTGATTTGATTTGTATAGCAAAACTGCAAATCTAACATCAATTTTGAATGAAGTTCTGAATTTTGGCTTTGTTGAAACTAATTAATGAAGAAATGTCTAAACTTCATTCACTAAAGCGGACTGCTTTACAAACCAAATTTGACCTTAATTTGTTGATATAGGCACTCGAAGTGTTACCAATTAAAAATCCTGTAAATTTGTCAATTTTGATTTTCTTATTTCAAAACTTGAAATAAGTACAGTATATCGCAAAACTATTTTAAATTTAACAAAAAATATGTTATTTTTCGATGTAGCCTTTAGCGCGGATAATAGCATCGAATCTCTGTCCAAGGAGGCTTCACACGCTGCTCGAATGTGGCCTGATGGTATTTTGTCCTATTATCCGCGAAGAGCAATCATTAAGGCGCCAACCGTCTCATATTTTTAGTTAATATTTTGGCCTCCAGAATGGACCGTATGGAAAAATCCATTGGGTTTAAGTCCAAGGAATATGGTGGCCATTATTGTGAAGAAATTAAACTGGGAACTTTTTCTTGTAAAAAACGTTTCACGGGCTTTATGGAATGGTGTCGAGTCTTGTTGAAACGTTCAATAGTTTCTACCGAATTGTTTACGTGCTCAAGATAACAAAGCATCGTTTAAAATTTTTGCACGGTATAGATCGGCTGCGATTTACCTTTACGCCCCGTTCAATGAAAACGAGTGGTGAGCATCCAATGGCAGTTACCGCGACCCAAACCAACACTGATGCAGGCGCTTGCTTTCGCAGAGCAATTCGCTGGTTTAAATTGTCTTTTGGTTTGCCCTCTAACCAACCACGATCGTTTTGTTTGTTTACGTATTGCAGAATCGTAAAAATTGTACATCAGAAAATACCAAATTCATAAGCTCGCCACCAACGTTAAAGTGTTTTAGCACCTTTGCTCTTGCTAGGCGAACTCCCTTTTGTGCAGATGTTAAATCTTGCACTTTTTTTATTTTGTAAGGCTTCAAGCGTAGTTCAATTTTTAATATGCGCCCCATGCTATGAACAGACAGATTGAGATTTGTTGCCAATTGAAGTGCGCCTTGTCGTGGATTAACGGTTCGATACACAAACATTTTGTTCACAAGTAAAGTCGTAGGTCATTAATAATTACTGGTTACGATTTTCCAGCCAAAACAAAACAATAACACTGTTGCATTATAATTCCATTTCGATAACTTTTCTTAACTGTGACACGATATGCTTCCGTAGGCTTGTAAACAACATAACAGAGTGAAGCATGTCAAAACTTCGAGCCTAGTTCCATTTATTTCAATCGAAATCCATAATTTCTTTAAACATTCATTTAAGAATTCCGATTCACCTTGATTCAGTCGAATCCATTAATTAATTTATGCATTTTCTACACTATACTGTTTTGCAACAAATTAATAAAATCCCGCGTTTTATTATCAAAATCGGGATTTTTAAAAGCTCGATTTTGTAAAGTGGGATTTTGAAAAAAGCAATTTTGAATACAGGTAAACGACCCAAACCAGTACAAATGTTGAGAAGTAATTGTTACGATTGGCGCAAACGAATATTGCTCGATAGTTTTAGTTACGTCAACGGCGATCATTTTAGCTTATTTAAGGTGTACAATCAATGGTTGTAAACAAATTTTAGTACACATTGGTCCAATGAAAATTTCTTACCGGATCATGTACAAGTAGAAAATTAAAGGGATTAAGCAAATAAGGAAGGATTAAGCAAATAAGGAATAATGTTGAAATTTTAATCAGATCTAAGCCGACAGATCAATTTATGGGTTCTAGTTGTTGTATTCTACTAATGCTATTTAATAAGCCACCATAAAAAGGTTTAGTTTAAAGTAGAGGAGTTAATGTTTTTCATCTGCCGGCATCTTGTTTTTCAAGAGGCAGGTGACACTTGGTTTAGTTTAGCTCGAATATTTTTTTTTTTGAAAAAATATTACCAAATAGTGACATGTAGCCGCTATCGGGAGCGCTATCCATTTCAAAGGGAAATTTTAAATTTCCTTTGTTTAGTACAACCCTTAAACCATTACAAAATTAATTTAACAATAAAAATTTAGGACGCAGCAAGATGATTTATTTTTTATAACGTCATGCCAAAATAAATGTTAATTGGTATATTTCAGGGCGTTAAATGTTTGTTTTATGGTGAATTTATTTTTTTCATTTTTATGGTATAGCGACATCAGTGAATAAATAGCTACAGTTTGAATAGAAATTTCCCTTCGGCGCCGGATAGTGCTACAATATTAAAACACGGCTAAAATTTCGTTATTATATCAACAAAGCCAATCCATTTGGCATTATACTTATAACGGGTGATTTTAAGTTACCTTAAATTATTTGGAACTATAATGATAAATTATAGCAAAATTCTGTCACGTAGATTACATAGCGATTTTCACGTTTCGACGTCAACAATGTAGGTAACGCCGGCAGCCTATGAAAATTACTTTAAAAACTCAATTTTCTCATAATTTTCTCTTTATTTTACAATAGTCGGGATAAAGTTGCTATCTTGCTACTAGATGATTGCCTAATTAGTGTAGGTATCAAATAAGTTTAAATCGGGGACCGACTCCTACGATCTTAACTAAGTGGACTATCAAAATGTTTTTCATTTAATTCTATTCGATATTATAACGTAAGTTGCTCACTATTAATGTGTTAATAGTGCGCAACTTACTTTATAATGTCGAACGTTGCGTGTATTTTACATTAATAATTAATTAAAACTAATTCTAACTTTTTCAAACATTTTTATATTAAAAATTTTAATACTTTTTAAATTCCTATTTAACTTGACACATCATCGAAAAATATGGAATAGTCACTGCTTTTCTTTGCACGCCATCTCTTGTCAAGTATACTTATTATCGCGATGGATGATTTCTATCGACTATGAGAGTGCACAATTTAGTCGTCCTTTTCGTTAAATACCACGTATTTTGCGTATATTTTCGTAATCTTTGCACAAATTGACGCGCCCCAATTGCCATTTCCCATTATGGATTCGAATCGATCGAAATATTAATTTACTTGGTATGCTGGTAATTTGTTCATCGTCATTGCTATAAGTGAGCTGCCAATCAAATTCGGCTGGATTACGCACATTTATTTGAGCAATTGAGTATTTATCACCCACTTAAACCTCGGCGACCGTGCTACGCAGTGTTACGAATTTGTCGAAATCAAAAGAACAGAATAAATGGAGTAAAAAGAGGGCTAAAAAGTGATTTTATGAAAAAGTGTGTAGAACATCAGAGAAGACTTTTATTGTATTTAATCGTTGTTCCTTAATTTCAATATATTATATACAGATATGAGAAAAACCAATTGACAAAATCCGCAGAAAATCCAAAGGAGTTCGGACTGGCCAACGCTTTGCGTGGAATCAAATGCTTTACTAAAGTCCGCTTGTTGACGTTGTTTAATGGCCTTAACAGCACTACTTGTATACTCTACTAAATTTGTCGTTAAGGATTCACAATATAGAATGATATTTTTTAAACTTTTACAAACAAGAATTTCAAATAACTTCGGTATGAATAAAGTGTCATGAAGTGTCGTTACTTTCCCCTGACTTGAAAATCGGTGTAATTCTCGATATCTTTCATCTGCTGGGGATTAATCCTTTATGTAGTGACAAATTGAAGAGCAGATTAAGTGACAGGATAAATTGATTAACGTGATTTTTTATAATAAACGCTGGAATACATACCATCAGGACCACAACCAACCCCAGTTGCATTAATTGCATTCATTAAATCGTAATGGCTGATGATTGCATTGTTGTTGTCGCGCTTATAACTAATATACTTCTAAAAGTATTTTGGATCCTACTTCATCGTATTAAAGAAATTGACAATTAAAATAATTATCGAATTCGAAATTAATCTCCTTAAATCTTGCTTTATCAAGGACTGATATATTCAATCATATATCAGTCAATGTTTGCCATTTCTTCGTGCCAAAGATATTGATTTCACTGATTAAAAACCAGTATCTCCTTAGCGTTACCTTCATCTGCCAATACCAAAAAAGTGAAGAGTCCTTTTTATATCGCTCCATTCTGATAAACAGAGAATATCCAATAAGTCATAAAAATTGACGAGTAAAACTAAAAATGAGCCAAGGACGATACAAAAATATCGCCATCCATATACCCACATACGGCTATGATCACCGGCATCGACTAGTGCATGCGAATGGTAGTAATGTGACCTTTATGATTATTGATCTCCTAGAGGCATACAAATACATTCATATATATTTGTATATTATGCATATAGCAATATATATACAGTTATAGATCAACAATTACTAAAACAATGTAACAGCTGCGAAAAACGTAAATAATGCTCTATACAAAAATTGGAGCCCACAGGATATGGTTGGATACAGATTATTACTCAGATCGAATCTCATGCTGCAATGATATTGTCTGCCAAGAGCATGTCGTCTTAAAAAATATTTTATGTAATTGCTCACATACTATAATCAAACAGTTACTCCTACTGTACAATGTCACTGTACTGTAAAGTCACACTATGCAATAGAAATCCTTCGAGATGTAGATACGGTACAACACTACTCAGGGCACAGACTCACATAAGAAACCTCGTCTCGTACAAAATATAATTCGCCATCCAAAAACATATTCACACACATTCATAAGAAGTGGACCAACACCGTGACATCGGTTAGAAATTGAAGCATATTTGTTATCGAAAATCATGATGGGGGTTAGGAACGTCAAATCAAGCGAAAACCAACAAATAAAACAAGAATGGGGTCAGTTAATCCTATTGATATTTTTTGAGGGCTGATGTTTACGATGATTTCGTCAGTAATCAAATATCAAAGGGCAAGCCAAACACCATCAAAACGGGTTTTAGCTAGGTGATTTTCAACCCTTACGAATACCTCTTATCAAATAGTGAAGCTACGACATAGTGGGGCGGAGAAATCTACGAATATGAATTACTTTTAGAAAATACGCGGGATACGTGGTACACCTACCTATAGCAATACAACTGGACCAATTAGGATGTTGGAGACCACAAGCATTTCGACGCTGCCTATACAGTTAGAGAAGAAACTAGAATACAACCATAATTTAAAAGAACTGGATATCCAGTTCACTTACCCACCATGCCGTGATGCAGAAAACATCGGAGTTATCATCATTGGTGTGCCGTATTGTTTGCTCCGCGTAGTTAACTAATATTCTACACGTGTAGAACGCGTCGCCAATATAGAGAATGTATAGACAATGCCAATAATTATTAGTTCTGTTGACAATCAGTAAAATACTATGTTTTTTATTAATGGGAAATTTCAAGATGGAGACTCCATTCTTTCCTCACATTTAAAACATTTGAACCAAACTGTTTATGTGGTAATGATGCACATTTATACGAGTTCAAAAAGTAAAAGGGTAAGGAGGTTTTCTAATTTGGCGTTTTGTAGTAGTCCGATTCGCACAATTTTTTCGTTGTTGTGTTGGTAAAGATCATTCAAAAGTATCTGTAGAGTGTTAACCATATTGGATATATAGTCTGTTGTCCACTCGCGAAAAGTTTATATAGGTTTAAGATCGGTGATTATTTATTTGAATAAATATGGATCGGAGAAATTTTATTAAATTTTGTAATAAGAATGAAATAATGCTTTTAGTGAGTCTGCTTTAAGTAAAATAAGTGTTTGCGAGAGGAATAAGCGCTTCCAAGAAGGCCATGAAGACGTTGAAGATGACAAGCGCAAAGGACGTCCCAGTACATCTACAACCGATGTAGACTTGGAAAAAGGGAACGGAATTTTTATAAACGATCGGCAAATTGCAATCAGGGAACGCTAAATTAAGTTAATAACGATGCAGAACTACTGTCATGGCCCCGTAATGAGTTTTTATATTTCCGAAAATGTAGAACCTTAAAGGGCTATCGTTTCTCAAGTATAGATGAGATTAAAACGCATCGCTGAGAAAGCTAAACGCTTTCTTAAAGATCGCGCTCTATAGAAGGGTGTAATAAATATCCACCAAACAAAAATTCCCGTTGCTGTTTAAACATACCTCGTTAATGAAAATGTGTGAATCGTTAAAATCGTTAATCGTTACATGTGCTACCGACATGTTTTCTGATCCCTTTATCTAATTAGCAAATATACTGGTATAGTATCGTTTATTCACCTTGGGTGGAATAAGTGGGGGAAAGGAGCCACAACAACATCCCAAGAACCCATGATAGTTAAGGTGGCCGTTAACCAGCATAATTCTTGTTGGCTAGGTAGTAATATCGTATTAAATCCTCAATTGGATGAAGGGTGAATGAATTCAAGAATTAAGGACCGGCATTTCAAAAATTTCTGACTAGTAAAAAGTTTTTCAATTTTTATTCGAACATTGGTCATATATTTACTTAATAATGTGTTATTCTGTTCGGGAAATTTAGTATGGCTTAAGTACAACTTCAAGAAACACTCGTGTTAAAAACTAGAGCTTTATGGTTGTTATGTTTGTAGCAATAAGGAAGACATCGGTTAACGAAATTATCGGTCGAGCCAGTAGCAAAGCCTGACATATGTTTCAGGTTTTGTACTGCTGCACCGGCTAATATGCGGTATGAGTACATATTGGTTCAATGGAAAGTTTAAACAGAAATACCTAAAGTTGAAATAGCGAATTAATAATTATTGTAATTTATGCGACATAACCAACTAACCGAAATATACGATTAAACCAATTAAAAAAATGCCGAAAGTCTAGACAGATCTAACCAGACAGAGTAATTTAAAGGTTACAGGTTCGGATATGCTACTAAATTGAATACATAAAAAATTGTCCATCAAAAACAATAAATATACAAGCAATAATCTACATTGTCGTCGAATATTATCGACACCAACACTGCGCTTATCATACCCAATACCTCAAAATTTCATAAAGGTTCGATTGTTCACTGCAGCTCTTTATATCTTACCGGTTCTGATTAAATCGACAGTTCGATGTTCGTATTATACACTGGGTTCAAAGTTACATGAGATGTACCGGTGTACGTTAGTTTATCTAGTGATATGCGAAAAAAAAATTGTAAACCCGCTTCACCGCCAGTAGAGTAGTTTTAAGCCGATAAACAGGACCTTTTAAATGTTTAGGCAGTAGGCAACTACCACTTCATTTACTTTAAAACATGAATTATAAGACAATACAGATTCAGGCAATACGCTCATTTTAAAATGAAAATATCGTTTCTTGCCTCTGAAGAAGCTCAATGACCGCTATACTATAAGTAATCAGTATTCCTCAGTATTGCATAGAGGTGTTCCATATCGAATGGAAATGATTGCTGTAAGTACTAGCGCCACATTATTATGACTTAAGACCGGATCGCATAACAGAAAGCATTTTTAGTTTATTCTAATTCTATACGGAACTAACCATTTTATATTTACGCATATCCAAAATTAGGATTAGAAAAGAATAATTTTTGATCTCAATTTAAATTCGAAACAAAATTAACACATATTTAATTGGTAAATTAATAACAATTTTTGAAGTTACAATGGGTGACAACAAATAATTTTAAATTTTCTGTTTTAAAGTTTAGCGTCTTATCTGATAATATGTTTTGTATTGTGAAAAGCTTCTTTCAACATCACCGGAGGTGCTGCATTTATTATTTCTGTTTGGACCGGTCCATTTCGCAGTACTTTGTTAATTTGTTTTAGCTCTGCACACCTGAATTATTTTGAAAAATTGTTTTAAATTTTGTTCACCAGTTGATCCCGGTACATTTTCAATGGGATCCGTTCAGAACTGCATAATTTAAAATTGTATTTTTCAAAACAGCATACTTCAAAACGGCATAGGTACAAAACGGCATTTTTCAAAACGACATTTTTAAAACTGCACGAGGTAGAATGAAATATTTTAATCGATAATGAATCTAGAATTATATTTTCATTAATTTCTGGAATATGAGCAACATGTACTGGTATTTAGTAACGGAACACGATGAAATTTGACATGAATGAAATTTTTGAACGACTATTGGATGAAATTCTAGGATAAAGCCAAATGAAAAGGAAATTGTCTATTTCTGGGTCGATCAAGATCAAATTTCACACGTTCCTATGGTAGAGTTGAATTTACAAATGATTTTGAATAAAATTTATGAAATGATGTTTTGTGAAAGTTTGTTATAAGAAAGGTATTTAGCTTCATTGGAATTATAAATTATTGGAAGATTTAGTATGCATTATTGTACCTAATGCTGTTTTGAAATATGCAGTTGTAACGTATGCAATTTCGACCGGGACCCATTTTCAATACTTCTAAAAGCCTCCTCAATTACTGTGAGTCTTTGATTGACGGACAATGTTGAAGCTTCTAAATCAACATCATTACGCAAATTGCAATGACATGTGCACACTTGACAATTAATGCAGCATCCTTTTCTAATTCCGCGAAGACAATTTTTAATATATCGAAATTTTTGGAACCATATTCTACTGCCCGTAACCATGTGCCCCATCGTGTAACAACAGGTTGTGGTGGTAATGGTAAATTTGGCGCCAATCTTTTAAAAACGCCTATTCTGGAAGGTGATTTTAAGAATATTTTTTTTAAGTTGTTGATGAACGTGTCAACGTCAGAGAAAATGAATCGGATATGCGCTGCAAGACCATACAACCCACGTGCAAGGCATGTGGCATGTGTCACGTTGGGCTAGAAAATAGATAAACCTGTCCCCATTTTAACCATATATGGTGCAGCATCGGTTACCACAACAACACGTCATCACGTTCGCAAGCACCATCGAGTGTAGTTTATTTTAAAAGCGTTGCCAAAAGCACGGGCCATTGTCATAGCATGGATTTATCTACAAATTGGCAGTCTAATAAGAACACCGAATTAATATTATCTAAAATTCCAATTATAATGTTTGCAACGAAACGTTCAGCAGCGTCTGTTGTTTCATCGATAGACATCCATTTTTTTTTGCCTTTAAGGTTTTCTTTTATTTCCGAAATTATATTTGCATAGCAAGAGCTCAGATAATTTTTTCGAATTATGGATTCACTAGAAATTACTTCCCTCGTGTATTTCACTAGGAAAGACCTTTTGAAATAAAATTTAAATTTTGATTGGAAAGTTAAATTAATATATACCAATTTCGAACCTGCGAGCCATATATTCTAATTACCAGAAAGATATGTTTGTAGCAACCATCATCTTGCGTAGATCTAAACAAAAAATTTTATTCGAATACGTTTTGTTTGATTGATTTTCTTTATTCTGTTGTTTTGAATTTTGAGCCAGTCGAATATGTTTCAATGTTCTTAAATGTTGCTGAATGAGGTGTTTACCATCGCATTCACATAGTGTGCACACTAATTTCCCGTCAGTAGTTTCAATACCTTCAGAGCCAACTCTTTTAAATATTTTATTAATAATTTTTCCGACATTACTATAGAGTGGTTGGAACAATTTAACTTAATTCTGTTATTTTGCTAGGCAGACACATTCAAAAAAAGCCAAATATACAATTAAGCAAAAATCTTTTTTATGGTAACGAATTTTAAAGGCACTCGGAATCATAGTCTACCAAAAATGAGACATCTCACTATTATAGGTGAGATAAGCATTTTATTCAAAATCAGGCCTTTAATTATGACCAAAGTTAAGATGACTGAATAACTTAAAGTCTGAATGTAGTTGTTATAATCTACTAAATTTTATTTAATAAAAGTTTTAATTTCAATTACCGAAGGAAGTTGGAACTGGGTGTCAGTTGGCACGGACAATAACAAAAATAAAATTTAAATAAAATATTCCAATTATACTAAAAGTTAAGTTTAGTTTGAATATTTTTCGAAATTATTATTTTTGCCAGAAGGAATAACCAAATAGTGACACCTGATGAAAAACAGTTGTTTCTCTGTTAATACAAAGAAATTACCCATTTGTCCAGTAGCACATAACCAGAAATATGCGGCGTTAACGTTCACCTGCGTAGACACACAACTCTGCTTGAAACCAGACATTCGAGCAATATCGACGTTTTTATCCCGCCTTGTGCAATTTAATTATAGAAACATTTTCACTTCTACTGTTCATTACGAAAACAACTTATAATACGGATGTGAGTTTTTAACAAAATTAACAAAAACAAACAGTCGGTAAAAGCAATGGTAACAGTGGAAACCTGACAACAGACGAATTTATATTAATTAAAAACTATATATTATCAAAACTTAATTTTAATAAAATAACAAAATTAAAAAAATTCAATTTAAAAATACTTACTAACGTTAATAAATTGTAAAGTACAATATTAAAGATTCAATTATATATTAGCAGTTAGCACAATGTTGAAATCGAATTGCAAAGGCATATATTAAATGACGGCATCAGAGGTAATATAAAATTGACCGCACGAAAAAATTGCGAGATTTTCAAATTTGTTAGTGCGTTGGAAAATCAAGTTGCCAATGTTTGAGTTATTGGCCAGATCACAGAGATAGCACCGGGTAGTGACATATAAAAGAAGTGCTATTTAAAATAAAATTTGTTGCTTCAAAAATCTGTGGTATTTTTTCATATGTGGTTGCATTAGATAATCGAGTTGCAAGATTATTTTTCCGAATTTTGAATATCAGTGTATTATTGAATTTTTCTCAGTCTTAACTACGAGTATGTTAATGGAAATTACGAAAAAGAAGTTTGCAAGTACCAGGAATCTATTGCGATGGATTTCTTTTCGTTATTTATACAATGCAACCCAAAAATTTTGGAAAATATTCCTCGCACGAGCAATTTTATTTCAAAGAGCACCTCTTATGCCATCATTAGAAGTCATTACCCGGTAGTATCTCTGTGATCTGAACAGTAATTGATACACCGAAACCACCCTAAAAACCGCTTAAACATCCTTTGCGATTCGATTTTTCATCTCGTAAAGATGATGAATTTTCGATTTTTCGACTCGTAGTGTTTTCATGCAACTAATTTTATTTCAAAGAGCACCTCTGATGCCATCAGTTATTATAAGTCATTACCCGGTATAGCATCTTTGTGATCTGGCCAATAATTAATACACTGAAACCCAAAAGACCGCTTAAACATCCTATGTGATTCGATTTTCTAACGCATTAACGAATGGGAAAGTTTCGTAGTTTTGTCATATGACCAATTTTATTTGAAAGAGCATCTCTGATGCCATCATTTGTTATAAGTCATTACTCGGTAGCATCTCTGTGATCTGGCTAATAATTAATACACTGAAACCCAAAAAATCGCTTAACCCTTCCGCGTGGAATGACGTACATGTGTACGTCATGCATAAAATCATCTCTACTGCGGAATGACGAACACGTGTACGTCATTACAAAATACGAACTTCAACAAGACGCCGTGAACTATTTTGGAGGCTATTTGTATAAAGTACATCCAGAACATTGTGCACAGATATTTTTTTAAAAAAATTAAGTTAAGCAAACGAGAAAACTGAACCTACAGACATTTTTGAACTATTTTTCTCAATTGAATTTGTTGAAACTGTTATTGAACAAATAATTCTATACGCATAACCGAAGAGAGCATCGCTAGGTATGATTTTTCCTCGCAGATCAAGAATGAACGAGTGGACAAATGTAACAGCAGCAGAAATTTATGTATACCTAATATTTGGATTATATATGCTGATGGAATAATTCAAAACCCGTCGATATGATCTTACTTTTATGTGTAAAAAGACATATGGCTACACCCATTTTCAAAAAAATAATTAGTTTGGATAGATTTGAATCTATAGTGCAACATTTCAGTGAATGCATCTCTTACATTGTGGAAGGGAAGATTGTCCATCAAACAGTTTATTCCAATGAAATCTGGGTACTTATGAAGACTCATATTTATACAGGAAAATATTGCAAATTTTCGTCACCACTCATTACGCCAGATATGACAAATACCCACAAAATTGTTCTACAGCTTGTACTCGCATTATTACATGAAGGCCATAATGTATGGATGGATGATTTTTTTAATTCCGTAGAACTGGCGAAGGAGTTGAAGACGTAGGGTACAGATTGTGTGGAAACGCTAGGCCTAAATAGGAAAAATATACCCCCTATAATAAAAAACACAAAATTACGAAAAGGAGAACTTATAGCCCAACACTGTGAAGCAAGCAATAACCATATTGAAATGGATAGACAAAAAGCCCATTACCATGATTTCGACATACCACGGACAAGAAACTGGTGTTATAATAAAAAGGAACAAAGAAGTTACAAAACCTGTAAGTATCATAGATTACAACAAAAATATGGGTGGGGTGGATTTGAAGGATCAAATGTTAGAAGGCTTTTTATTGGAAAGAAAAATGCATAACTGGTATATACAACTATCTAGAAGACAATTTAAAATTTCGAGTTCAACTATGGTAGAACGAAATAGCGAAATATGTAAATAAGGTCCAGGGAAAGCTTTGAGGAAGACATTCTCAAAATAAAATTCAAGACTTAGTGATGGTCATTTTATTGAAAGAATTCCTTCAACTCAACAAAAAGCTACGCCGCAAAGAAGATGTGTTGTTTGCTACAAACGTGGAAGCGGGAAGGAAATAGTTTACTGGTGCCCTGATTGTGACGTTGGACTATGTTTAAACTCGTGTTTCAAGGTATACCATACACGAGAAAATATTAATGAAACACTTTTTTGTTTAAATAAAATAATAAAATAAAAAACAATGAAACTTAAATATTAGTTTATTAAAAAAACTATTTATTAAATAAATTAAGAACAATATGACACACAATTAAAAGTTTACGTTTAATTTCCTCCTCCCGCAACTCACTTAGTAATTGAAACTTATAACTCCCGCGAGGAAGGGTTAAACATCCCATGCGATTCGATTTTACTACGCATTAACAAATGGGAAAGTCTCGTACTTTTTTCATGCGACCAATTTTATTTGATGCCAAATTTTTGAATGCATTTCTGATGCCATCATTTGTTATAAGTTGTCATCCGGTAGTATCCCTGTGATCTGGCCAATAATTAATACACTGAAAGCCAAAAAACCTCTTAAATATCCCATGCGATTCGATTTTCCAACGCATCAATAAATGGGAAAATCTCGTTTAATTTAAAAAAAATTTAACGAGCACCTCATTTGGTATATGTTTGCAATTCGATTTTATCACTGTGCCAATATAAAGAGTGGTTAAATTTTAAGGCCCGATGTTGATTTTGAATAAAACACAAATTATTTAGGAAATTATTGTCAATTCTTTCTATTATGATAATATGGTATGGTTCAATTATGTATGGAACAAAATATCGGCCAAATGGACGCCGCGACCTGGGCGGCACACCTCCACCCGATGGTCCAAATTTTCGATGACGCTTAGGCATAATTGAGGTTCTATCCTTTAGCTCTTGAATTGTTGCTGGTTCATCGACGTACACCTTTTCTTTCAAATAACCCCAAAGAAAGAAGTCCAACGGTGTCAAATCACATGATCTTGGCGGCCAATTGACATCGCCACCACGTGAGATAACACGGCCATTGAATTTGTCGCGCAAAAGTGCCATTGTTTCGTCAGCTGTGTGGCAAGTGGCACCGTCCTGTTGAAACCACATATCGTCCACATCCATATCTTCCAATTCGGGTCATAAAAAATTCGTTATCATCTCACGATAGCGAACACCATGAACAGTAACTGCATAACCGGCCTCATTTTGGAAAAAATACGGCCCGATGATGCCGCCAGCCCATTAACCGCACCAAACAGTCACTCTTTGTGAGTGCATTGGTTTTTCGACAATCACTCTTGGATTATGATTCGCCCAAATGCGGCAATTCTGCTTATTGACGAATCCACTGAGGTGAAAATGTGCCTCATCACTGAAGATGATTTTCTTCGAAAATTGATCATCCACTGTTGCCATTTCTTGCCACCATTCTGAACATTGACGACGTTTGGAATGGTCAAGAGGCTTTAGTTCTTGAGTCAATTGCACCTTATAAGCGTGTAAATGCAAGTCTTTATGCATAATGTTCATCAACGGCGAGCGTGAGAGGTGCAATTGTTGGGCACGACGACGAGTTGAGGTGGACGGCTCTTCAGCCACACTATCGCGAACAGCAGCAATATGTTCTGCTGTACGAGCTGTACGAGCATGCACTGGTGTTTTAAAATCTCCTACAGACCCGGTTTGCTCAAATTTTTGCACGATTTTTCCGATTGTACGCACATTTGGACGATTAAATTAACCGAAAAATCACGAAGTGCATTTTGATTTGAACGCCCATTTTCATAATATGCCTGAATAACTTTAACGCGTTGCTCGATTGTGTATCTTTCCATGGTTCAAATTGAGTTAGTCTGAAATTGAGAAATGTCAAATTAAATGCAGAAAAAACTTGACGTTTAGGTGTGGTTCACATTCAACGTCGGCCCTTAAAATTTAACCACTCTTTATAACTGAATGTGTTGTATTACATAAGTAAATATTTTTAAATTGTATTCTTTTATTTTTGTCATTCTATTAAAATTAAGTTTTGATAATAGTTTTTAATTAATATTTATAAATTCGTATGTTGTCAGGTTTCCACTGTTACCATTGCTTTCACCGACTGTTTGTTTTTGATAATTTTGTTGTTTTGTTAAAAACTTCACATCCGTCTTATAATGCACAAATAACTTAAAAAGCTGTTTAAGCTAAAACTACATCAGGACGAGCGGAATTCGGGAACTTTTATCGAACTCTATAACAAAAATCATACAAGAAGAACTAACCCACCCGGCTTTAGCTTATCTTTGTCCTTAATCAAATTATCAAAAATTTACATCATGGCGTTTTTAGCGTTGTACCGATTAAGTAAATTTATTCCTAAAATTATTTTACATTGGGAAACAATAATTTTAATTAATTAATTTTAATTTGTTTGCTGTCCGAATTTAATTTAAGGCACGGTCAGGATGTCAGTTAAAAAGAAAAAAGAAAGACTAAAATACGAACATACATAAATTTGCATATTTAATTTTATTATTCCCCTCTTGCTGAATTTAAAATTATATTCTCAATCATCGCATACAATTGATTTAAAAACCATAATTGCAAACCAGTATTCTCTCTCTCACTTTGAGATCTGCATAAACGATTTTAAAATAAAACGATTTTTTTCTACTCTCCTCCAACGGAAATTCGTTTTAATTTGTGTACAATACATTGTTGCCCCTATTTCTCCAGCTCAAATTGAAATTATTATATTCTGAATTGCTGAATAAAAGCCGCAGATGGCTACAGCTACACATGCATAAAAAATATTTGTTTTTGTTTTCTCTCTTCTTTTTCATATCTTATTTAGTTCGTTTTACGCTTTCGTAAAGAAATATTGTCGATTTTTTGTTGTGACGCTAAAAAATTTATTTTTCTGTTAAATTTAAATTATTTTATTTTATAACAAAATGTGTAATTTAAACTAATAAAATTAAATTTAAAGTGTAAAATAATTGAAATTTAATACATCAATATTGTTAATAAATTTGTGGCGTGCGTTTAATAATTTTGTCATGATTGTTTACGAATAGTTTTTTGTTTTATTTATTTACCAAAATAATTGTGAAATTCCAAAGAAAAGGAAAAATAATATTTATTATTTTGATTGTGAAAATTTTTCAGTTTTATGTTTAATATTTTGTTTTGAAAAATATGTGAAAAATTTTGTATTGTTAGTGGATATGAAAATAAAATTATGACAAAATATAAAAAATACAATTATATTAAAATGAATGAAAGTAATATAATTAAATAAGAAAAATTGTGTAAAATTAGAAATTTTGTGATAGAATTAAGAAATGGTACACGTGAATATTGTCAAAAAAATTGTGATTGTTTTATAAAATTGTAATAATAAGTTGTGGATCACACCTCTGGATTTATTATACACCACAAAAAGTGTGTTCTGAAAATAACACGAAAATTTTTACAGAATTTTACTGGATTACACAAGATATTTTACCGTTATGGATATAAAAGGACTAGTAGCAGTATGTCTGTTTTACGGTAAGTGGTAGAGAAATTTGGTTTAGTTGGTACACCAAAATTGTTTATAAGTAGCTATCATCATAAAAGTGATTAACTTGTTGAAAAAAAAAACCTGTTCGCGCCATTTATTAATTCGGCACAGCAGTTATAAATCAATGGAAAATTTAAGACAAGTTTCTTCGTGCTGGTTTGTTTACTGTGCATTATAATGCAACATAATGCTTTATTCAGTTGATTTTAAATGGAAACGTGAGATTTTCTTGTTGTTAATATAATTTAGGAACAAACAAGTTTGCACTATAAAGTTGTATCGAGTAGAGAAATTTTCCACAACGTTTCTCGAATCCATATACATGCAATATACAACCTAAATATCGACTTTATTAAATTGCATTCAATTTTAAATGTTTGGTGCTATAAACAAATATGGTATACGTAACAATGTGTAAATAATATATGGTATTTTTAAAATAATGTGTAACCGCAAACATATTTTGAGATCTTATGTATATGCATTTTTCCACCAAACCGCATTCATTATTATGTATAAAAATTGTGTCGAAACCGCTCAATTTTTCTTATATCTACAGAATCCTTTAAAAATATTTGCACAACAACATTGGAGCAGAGAAACATACCAAGGTTCAAATTTACCTACCTATAAAAAATTTGCAAATATTGGGTGCACATATTTGCAAATTTTTAAATATTTAATATAACGCTTTTAAATATTTGATATTTGCAAAATATCAAATATTTAAAAGCGTTCCTTGACACAGGTCGAATTTACAAATATTTGATATTTGTATTTTGTTAAATTTAGGATGATCTGTTACGCCGTTATAAAACGAAAGTCGTAGGACCAGGGGTTTACTCGTTTAGCAATATTAAAAAATATAAATGCGTTTTCAACAATTTATGCGCAGTTACTGCTTAATAGACAATTGTTCGCAATACATTTTGGCAGATATCAATAAGCTGATTCTAATGCTGTATATGGCAAACATCATTAAAAGCTGGGTTAATTAATCTGACGTTCGTTTTCTTCCATTAGAAATCCTCGGTCCACAAGAATAATATCATTTTAAATAATATCTGGTTCGAACACAAATGTACCGCTCAAATAAGTATTTGCTCGTACAAAGCATTTTCCTCTAAATATACACAAAAATATATATTTTATTTACTAGGCCTAAGCAATTCAAACATTTTTACCTGGCCTCTGAATATACTTCAAAGTAGTCTGTTATAAAAACTAGTTTATTTTCACACAACTTCTTAAACATCGGCAGACTATTTATTATCGATGTTTTATTAACTTGTCAAAATACAAAACCACTCATTCGAGCATGAATAGCATTATTAGCTTTATAAACCACTCCTGAAATAGAAAATTTTTAATGGTAAAATACATCAAAACTGCTCATTTTGTCATTAAAGTATAAACTTTTTGAAGACTGAAAAGAATTTGGTTTTCTTGGAATTATTTCTAAGATCATCCGTCGTTGATTTCGTTGTTGTTCTTAAATTTACCTTTTTCATTGGCGGTATTTTTCTCCCTCAACGCTGTAATTTGTCGTTTGACAAGCGTCTTGATGAAACATCGGAATCACGGGGATATCGTTCAAGTTTGTGGCGTCTTCACACCTTGTATCGAAATTCATTATATAAATTAATTAAAACTGACCTGAATGGTTAGTTGGGTATAAACCAACTTTTTGTAAAAAATTTAATTATAGAAGCCAATGTAAACAACACACAACAAAAAATATTATTTAGACTCAATAATAGGTTCTATATTTAAAAGAAATAATAAATAAATAAATATAAAAAGCTCATAAATAATTTGGTATTTAACTACTAAAAGTTTTCGCTAATCAGCACTACCATCATTAAGGTTGTTTTCTTTTCTTATACCCTAGCTCAACTGAAGGAACCCTGTTAGGTAGGATTTAATACGCCCTTAAGCGCAGCGCTTTTGCCCATAAAAATGTTTAGAGATGAAGTAAGTTTTATGTCATTGCGATTAATTGTAGTCAACCATGCTCGTTGCCATTCTTCTGCGAGCGATTTCTACTTCCAGCATCGTGTTGGAACATCGGGAAATCTAAAAAAATTATTCCAATATTCTTATTTCCCCCCGATATGCACTTAAACATAGAACTTGTCACAGGCACTTTAATGTATCTAAATATGTATTTAGACTCACAAAATAGTTAACACTAATTATCAGTAAACAACGCATCTAAACCATTTTTTATTATCAAATAAACAGTAAATATATCTGAAAATTTCAACACAAGTACTCGTTGCCATACACGCTCGATTGACATTTAAAATGTCACTGAATTTGACAGATAAGCAAAA
This sequence comes from Nephrotoma guestfalica, assembly GCA_963691935.1. Lineage (NCBI taxonomy): Eukaryota > Metazoa > Arthropoda > Insecta > Diptera > Tipulidae > Nephrotoma > Nephrotoma guestfalica. Next base: position 126,775,283 of record OY829913.1, on the reverse strand, counting down.
TGGTTTATAGTAGAAATTATTCCAATCAAAACAAAAACCAATCAATTATTTAAATATTACATTGTTTAAAAAACAACAAAACTTATTTTGAAGACATAAGTATAAATATTCAAATTAAGGAGAATCAAAATTGTCTTCCTCATATGAATCAACTGATTCATAAGAGCAAAATGGGTTTGGTTTGGTTCGTGCATATTGGGGTGTTGCAAAATAACAACTCATTCAAATAACAACACAGACGATTGGAACTGACGCTTGAATTTTGCCTGCGACACTTATTGGCCGCTACTGGTCTAGTCAGGTGAATTGTTATTTTCACGCTACTTTTTATAGTTTGAGGTTTCGCCATCCGTTCCAAAAAAAATATAATAATAATTAGAAGAAGAGGTCAATTCTTCTTCGCTGGTGCTACATCCCATAAAAGGGTTTGGTCGCCTCAATAAAGCTCTTCCAGATAACTCGATCAACTACAGACGGGCGCGACTACTGTGTGATCCCGTCTTCATTGGTGCCGACACCATAGGGCATGTTATGAGATACGATTTTGGGAACAAAACGTGTTCGAGCCATCTTAGCATTCAGCTTATTTTGTGATCTCGAGATTCAGCCGCATCCGGTACATTTCTCCATCCTTAAAAGAACCTAACATCATACATACTAATTTGCGCTCAAAAACGACAAGCTTTTGACTGTCCCTTATTGTTAGCGAACAAGACTCGCTATCAAAAGTAACTACTGGTCTTATCAGCGCTTTGTTACTGATCCCTGATGCTATATCTGGAGATACTAAATTTTGCACATTTATCATCTACGCGCCTGCGTAAGCTATAGTATTTGGCTTGATTTATAATATAAACAGTTGCGTTGCGCTATGTTGAGCTGGCGGATGTCAAATTCTAACGAAAGATATAATTTGGGCTATCGGGTCCCCTTGTCTCACTCCTGATGTTATTTTGAAAGCTTCTGAGAGTTTGCCCTTGGCTATCACCTTATTTTTAGAGCCATCCATTAATATTTTACATGTGATCCTCAATTTTAAAAGAATGCCTAAATATGACAAGATACTCAGTGTATTCCTCTGGAGGCTAACATACGGCTGTTGAAAACTTATAAATAGAAAATGCACAGTGATAACGTTTTCGTCGCCGCTGTAAATTAATAACTTGTCAGAAATTACAGTGACTAAAACCTTGCAGTCGCCGGTGTTGAGCAAAGCTATTCAACGATAGTTATTATGATTCAGCTGGTTTTCCTTTATATCTGGTGGACAAATTAGGGCTACTTGCCACTCGTCTGGGATTCTTTCTGCGGACCAAATCGATGAGACCAGCTCAGATATGCAATTGAAGAGGTAACCACCCCTTCTTGATCACTTTGTTACAGATGTCATCATCACCAAGTGCCTTGTCCTCACCAGGTGCCACTTCATCCTAAGATGGAGCGGATGGAAGTGTGGTTTGTACATTGATATCAGACTGATGTTGGCTGTTCGTGTCTTTGTGGATTTGCTTACATGGGAAGTACGTGCTGGCTATAACCAGATTATATCGGACAACTAACTTGGTGGCGCAGTTCCCATTGTTTTTAGATGCAAGGTGTAGGGAATCTGGGTCGATGGTACCACGATGAAGACTGTCTGCATTGCCGATTTGCTCGTTGAAGTCACCCAAAATAATCTTTACATCGTATTGGTGAATTTTGTTTAGAACACTTTCGAGATTGTTGTCGAAATAGATCTTGTAGTGAAGCGTATGTAATCTTAGTACGCAGGTCTAAGTAATTGTTTGTGCAAATAAAATTCATTACGAATTGAAGTACACGATTTATGATCAAAATATCATCTCTGAACTCATGCCTATCCATATTGTTGTTTTGACAGAGTAAATCCATGGTGACTGTGATCGACGATACTGTTGCCGATTAGCATAGTTTCTTGTAGTGCAATAAATCGAGCTTGTACTGAGATGCATGATCGAAGAGTTGAAGGAAGCTCTCCGGGCGGTTTAAGCCGAACACATTCCATATTCCAAATTTTAACTCTTTATCCTTATTTCGAGTCTCAGGTCATTGTTGGAAATCCGGGTTAATTATCCGAGGAGGCCTTTGTTGAAGTTTCGTAACAATTGTTTTTTCCAGGTTGAGTTGTCAGCCCAACGCAGAGCCCCTATAGACGGGTTACAGCCCTCCGCAGTTACGCAAGGAGCCTACGACCTAGTATCAATTGCATATTAATAATTAGATATGCTGGCTTTTGGCTTACCTTTAGTTACAAAAGTAGTAAGGTAAACGACTATAATACTGACATAGGCAGCATTACTAACATATTTTGCGAATTTGTTCAATTTTAAGAATATTACTCAACCTACTAAAATCATTTCGCTTAAAAACACATACGAACATTCTATTTTAACATTCTTCTAACACATTTTAAAATTCATTTAGTTATTTGATATATATTTAGTTAAAATAGTTTTGTCAGTAGAAATAGTGAATAAATAGCTTGTCCCTTTCACTGATGCTCACTGACGGTCAGTATTAAGTTAAGACACATTTTTTTAAATCCTTCGAGCTGATCTAATTGTAATTACGACCCTAACGATTTGTAATAGTTTTGGCTTGAATAATTGAAAAAGGCTTGAATAATTGAACCTGATTCCTGATTTTTTGGAAAATTTGATTGTAATCGCCTCCTTTAGTGCACGTGTCAGTAAAGCAGATTTGTAATATTTTATTAGAATGACAACAAAAGCATTTTCAATAAAATGTTAGTCACAATGTTCTTAACAACGCATTCGAAAATATGTCGCATTAGTTTACTGTACAACAGTATCCGCGATTTGCCAAAAATTGTGACAAATTTAATATTTTTACATTTTTGAACTCCCTTGCTCCGTAGTAAACTGTGATTCGCATTTGGTTGGGCAGATTTAATTTTTCGTTCGAAATCGGTAATAGAACAGACATGGAAAATGTGTTGCCTCAAAAGTCCTGCAGTATGACAAGTAGTTTTCAGCCATATCACCGCTAGAAATCAGATGTTGAAAAATGCCATTTGAATCCTACTCCTATCGGGTTTAACCTCAGTACATCTCAATTTTTTCCGATTTTCTAAACCCAATCTCACTGTGCCATTTGGTCGGCAATGAACTCACATTGAAGTACGTAGTATTATTTAATTCTAACATGTACTATCTAGTATAACAAATAGGATTAAATGTGTCAATTACTCATTAATCTGAAGATCACTTGATTACTGTAACCTCAATAAGGCGACCAAAGCCCTCGATGGGATGTTGTGCCAGCGAAAAATATTTTAAACCATTTTGATTCAAATACGAATAAGAAGTTATAGCCGCAGTTGCAGTGTGAAGCCGGACTTTCATTGAAATTTCAGAATTGTGGTGGAATCAAATAATTTCACAATCGATTATAAAGAGATTACTCAGAAATATTAAGGCATCATTCGTTTGGCAGTTGAACATTTTCTCACCAATTAAACAGTAAAATCGTGTCACTACAACTAGGTAACACATGTACTATAGTGGCGTAATGTTACAAATAATTTTGTAATGTCTGTTTTGTCTAATGGCTCTGAAAAGGTCGCGCTTGATGCTTTTTTGTTATGAGTTAAGTATTGCTAATTTAATTCAGCTGTGGAATAATCGCAGCAAAAGAAAGTTTTGCTTTCTGCACCAAAGTAGAAAAAGTAATAAACAATATTTTCTAAATACATAGATGTTTTATAATCGTTAATTTTCCAAAATGCAAGTATGTATTTTGGTAAGCTTCCTTAAACTCAACACTATGGAAACGCGTATTTTCCAATAGCTCACTATGATTCAACATTTTCTATTACTATCTGAATTTTAGATAAACAAGTGTTTTAAAAAGTATCCCAGCTCTCAAAATATCTGGTATTTACACAAACACAAGGCAGTTATTCGCCGAAATGCGTTTTTGAGAGTGGTATCAAGTTAATTTAATTCTAATTAATTTATTTGATCCATTTACTGTATTATCATTTTCGGAATATTCACTATCAATATTTTCATTAGCCAGTTCATCATCCGAATTGAAAGCTTGTTGTTTTCGTGCGGCTTTGCTTACTTCGTCAGCGACTGTTTCGGCTGCAAGGAATTTGTGCAGGTCACTATTACGTACGTATCAAGGATCATTAACAATATCACTCTAGACTTGTTTTGGACGGCGGTTACTCGGTTTAGTTGAACCCCACAGCTAAATACCACACAAACATAAGGGCTTAAATATCTGCTTATAAAGCATCAGTTTATTATCTTTTGATAATTTGGAGATTCTTCCCAAAAACCAGTATATTTTTTTGTATTGGAGGCTGAGCTTTTCAATTTCCATCTTGGCATGCACTTTCCATAGCAGTTTAACGTCTGTAACTTCTGCAATCTTTATTATTGTAATACATACTTAATCGGGTTTCATGATCAATTTAAATTGTATTTCTCAATTTTGGAGGAAGATTATGGAGTCGTGATTAACAATACACTTCAAAACGGAAGAATATTTGCCGTCATCTTATGCTGATTTTCGGAGGGATATACATCTACAAATGCGGTCACGTATAACAAGAGTGGTGTTATTGTGGTCACAGTTTCTAACAAATATTCATCTATTTCCATAACGTTAACTAATTGCGATGCCAAAATTGTTGCTGCTCGTGTACGATTCTATTTATTTTTGCTGATCATCTGTGACACAAAAATACATTGCCATCCAAGCATGGCAGTTTTTTACAGATAATCTAATATCGTTCCACTTCTTCAGCCTTAGGATCGGCTGATTTTATTTTATTTTTATTTTTGTACCAGATAATTAACCCCTATAAACATGAACTATGAGACGGATAACTTTACCTTCATGTTCATATTGGATTTGGCTTTTGTACAATTTGATCATGAGGTGATAGTTTCCGCGTATGAGGACTTAACTGGATCGTATAGTATTTTCCACTCCCCGCTGATTATCTCAGTTATATTTGTATGCTGCGACTGATGAACTGATATTCATTTAATGATAATATAGACGATATGTTGAGCGAATTCTATCGAATCATTAACCTAGATTTTGAGTGATGTGTCCCTAGAATGAAAGCTTCAAAGGCAAAGAAGGAACCGTGGTATAATAATGAGTTGATAAACATAAAACATAGAAAAGACAAGCTCACAAAAAATATAAATTACACCATAATGTCGTAAATTACAACTCGTTTAATATATTGCGTAAGAGGTATACGAGTATATATCAATTAAATTAAAGCCGAATCATTTTTGCGATCTTTGTGAATTACAGAATAACATAAAATGGTAAACATTCTACGATGTTTTTCAAAGACCGTTCCGCGATAACGTGCGGGATTCTTGTGATTTGTTTGCTGATTTCATTGAGAGTTCATATAACTCAAAATCTAACCTTTGTTCTTTGAATAATGTTATAAGCAAGTCAAAATGTTCAATGTTTCGCAACAATCAAGGTGTCGATCCGCTTAATAGGTAATTCAATTTCTTTCCATATTTCCTTCTTATTTAATAGAATTCTGGCTGAGGATTGCTCCCCTATTCCTATGGAGACGCTCACTTATTATGCCGGGTTTCAAATCTGGATCTCGTAGCGATGTGGGGAACGATAGAAGTATTTACATTATTCCAGTTTTAGCAAAGCTTTTTGAGAAACTAGTTAGGAGCAATTGTGGTTCCATGTTAAGACATTCATTTCTCGCAGACAGCACGGATTTTGCTAAGGTATAAGTCAACTGCTACTAATTTATGTTTCTTGGAAATTGTATTTCAAGTGATCTATTAAACGGAAACTTTGATTAGGTCTTATCTCGAATTTGGAACTCAAATTGTAAAAATTGCCAGTTTCAGTTCAAGAGTGGTTATATTTCTACAGGGGTCTCTCAAGGTAGTCATTTGGTCTCCATGCTCTTCATCCTTTTCGTAAATGATGTGGTAACTTATCTGAGTTACTCCGACATTTTGATTTATATACCGACGACCATAAAATTTTCTAAATCATTTCTTGCACTAATGATGTAACTAAACATAAATTAAACAATGTGTTTTACCTGGTTACGCTCACTCACTAGTTATATGATTACTTTTTTGATGACTATATTATTGAAAGTGTTGATACGTTTAATCACTTATGTATTACTTTTACGAATCTATCATGACTTAAGCACATTGAAAGTTGCATTTTTGAAGCGAGTAGAGTAAACCATATTCGGTTTTTATTGTGCGCTCTACGATCATGGTAGACGCAAATTAATAAATATTGAGCCCCTCTTTATTCCTATGATTGAAATTAGTGCAATATTTATTCGAGACTTACTAGTCTCCAAATTCGATTTTCCGGAGATTTTGTGTTTGCCTTTCCAAATTAAGCTGCCGCTTAATAAAGTACGTTCGTGTTTTGACATTAATCTTTCTAGAAATGCATTTAAGGAATTGATGTTAGAGAGCTGTTTAGATTATTGGTAAATTTTGAAATATTTTAATTAATATTGGTGATAACGAAATAAATAAATGAATTGATTAAAACCTTAATAATTATTTAAAATTTTATGCCGATAAAACGAAAAGCTTTTCATCTACTATATTTGTAGTCAGTCGTACACCAAGACTGAATCCCCGGAAGCACCGAGCCTTTAAGTATAAATATTTCTAGGGTTCTTTTTATTTTGATACTAGTCTGTTAACTTGAGTTGATCGGCTTTGCAAATAGAAATGGTTGGCCACGCCAACTAATATTTAACTGAGTTGTTATCTCCAGATTCAGGCAACCAAGATCGAAAGCATGACGCACCTATGTCACTAGACTTAAATATTGTGCCTACTTATAACATTTGTAAGTTTATAAGATACAGTTATAGAATCATTACGTGTATCCGTTAACACTTAAAATCTTCTCTTACAATTATAATACATACGTCTCACGTTCATTAATTATATTTGTAAAGCAATTTAATGTTTGTTATACAATGAAATAATCTTCGGTTTGAATTTCTAAGTAGTCATAATTGACCAAACCATAATAACAGGCATATCAAAGCACCTCATTCCAAAAATGGTTGTGCTAGATAGAATCCATGTGTGAGTCCATGTTAACGTTTTAAAAATTCCAATCCTAAGTAAAAATTTGCTACTGATTTATTAATATTTTGCTTCAACTCAATTCGATCGATTAAATGTTTTATTGGATACTCAAAAAGGCACGTAATCACGTACACTTGTACGAGTAGTTCATGATTTAGTTTTGTATTTTGGTGGAACAAAATAAATGTTTAATGGAATATTTTGCTTAGAATTTTTTTATTTTATTTTTTAAATGCGCAGCATTTTTATTTAAGTCAGCAAATAATGCCTAATTACAATATTTACGTTTTCTTTAATTAGTACACAAGAAAAATGAAGCGAAGTTTGGAAAACGTAAATTAATTATAAGTGTTTGTTTTGTAATCGAACCTGTGCATAAGTTTTGGTTAATTCTACTACGAAGAACAAAGATTCGATTTGAATTGACTACTATGGGGCCCAAATCCAAAAAATTGATAAATATTTTTAGTTTGTGTATTAAATTAACGCTAGCTTGGGTTTTTCAATTTATCCTTAATCTACGTTAACTCTGAAGTAAATCTTTCGTTACTACTGTATTATTCTAATGATTTTAAAAGGCGGTCGAGCATATTCACACTGAAGGTTTAAGAACGAGTATCGAGTGGAAATAATAGCATTTCAGAAATAAATTTAATTGAATCTGTGAAGATGAAGCTTATTTTTGGCTTGATGGACAAACAACAAATCCAGCAACAAGTGTTTTAAAAAGTATCCCAGCTCTTAAAATATCTGGTATTTACACAAACACAATGGCTTAATGGACAAACAACAAATCCAGCAACAAACCCACATGTGCTTCAAGATCAGTGATATGTGGTTCCAACAAGTTGGTCAAAGAATTGATCTATAGAATAGAAAGTTCTGTAACCGTGTAATCTCGAGAAATGGTCCGGTTGAATGGTCACCTCGCTCACAGGGTGGGTCCAACTTGGAGTGGCTGACTTGTTGTGCGGCATCCTTGATCAGTAATTCTTGGGCCAAATGAATTTTTGTAAGGAAACAGTAATGTTCTTGAGATGCCCAATTGAGTACTGCCTCCATAGCTTGACTGTGGACCAACGATCGATTATCATTTCTTTGTGTCTCATCAAATATTGCATCCGCTTCTCAAAACGGGTCATTATGTATGTTATGATGTTTGCTCTGTTAATCTTTCAGTATTAAAATGTTCGTAGTATTAAAATACGACATCCATAGCATGTGCTTACTTTTACTTAAAATTGAAAAGTCGATGTTTTACAAAATTATTTAGTTTAATCAAAAATTCAAATGTTTTTAAAATTCAGTATCACAAAAATTTGCTTTACTAAATTCTTGGTCTTTTTTTTAAAGTTCTAATCGTTCTTAGGGGGAGGGGGGTTCAGATATGGTGGTTGAGGTAGGAGATTTAGTTCTTTATGGACGTTGTCGGGTTGAAAACACCAAGAAGAAAGACCTACATCTCAGATGTCATATTTCCTTCGATGAATACTTAATTGACGATACCGTTTGTCGCCACAAACAATTGCAGATCCACCTACATGTCATTGTTGGTTTTACGCACATTTTCTGAATGAATTTAAATCTCCGTAAATGCTTCCATTTCATTGCTATTTTCGAATCATTCTGGGCTGTATTACTTCTTACCATCTTTACAATTTTTCTTTTGGTACGACAGTTTACCTTACGAGAGCGGCCAGTTTGTAGCTTTCTTGCTGTATTTCCGTGTTTATTGTAACTATTAAGAATTTTTTGAATCATATGCTGCGCTCTGTTAACGATTGTTCCAATTCAGGATTAGATGATTGTAGGATTTACCTTCTTTAAATAATTTTACAACCATATTAGGCGGTTATTATATAGTTTGTAAGTCAGGTTTTTCATATAAAATTTGAACTGTTCCGGAACAATGGGGGTCATGAAATGCAGAAATTATTGTTAAAATAAACGTTATTAGTCGGTTGAAATATGCGATATTAATTGATAGGCCTAGGACAGGAAATTCTTTTTCGGAAGTCTGCCAACACTGATCCCAAATTATAACTTTAATAACAATATTTAACACCATTGCTTTTGCAGTGTTAAACCAGTGTCAGCCCCAAACGAAGCTCCAGAGGTTAGTAATTTTACAAAATATGAATTTTATTTTACTTTTGCTTTAAATTATTGTTGGTATTGACAAATATTCAATTTTTATTTTCTTCTACAGCTATTTGGTACTTTTCGGCATATTTGTGCTTGCTTACCTTTAGATGTGAGCTTTGTTAAACGATCAAAAATAGAACTTAGTTTTTGGAGAAAACAAAATAATAATACAAAGGAGATTACCAGGTAACCAAAATTCCTGAATCATCTCTCTATAGTGGTCATCGTTAATTGTTCTGGCGTTTGCTCCGCCATATTCAAAAATACATTGGCCTATAATATGACTTGGGAAGTCACGCCGTACCAAATTGGTATATTTTCAGAGTGTAAGGGTGATGGTGTGAAATGAATTTGCGGTGAATTCATATCTCCCCAAAACCCGCAATTTTGTTTAGTAGCAGTTCCATTTAGCTGGGAATGAGCTTCGTGCGACATGATTAATTTTGAAGAAAGATCTACGATTAGGTTTATGATCATTTCGTAGTATTCACGACGTGTTATGAAATTAGTTTCCTTATATAAATTGAAATAGCTGCATCTTGTAGGGAACATGTGTAAATCGGAATGCACTGCGCTCAATATTTTCCAATGATCAACTTGTTCGATTTATTTCTGTACGTGCATCTACGATCACTAGTAGTTCCGTCTTGCTTAAGTTGAGCTTATAACATCGAATTGTTTGGCCAGTAATTAACAACAACCTGAAAGAAATTTAAAAATCAAATTTAAGATAATCAAAATGTTTCAAAAGCAAATGGGTACTGATTAATTTTGAACACCATTTATATTACTTGGCTATGGCTCCCTTTAAAAAACGGTTTGAAACTTACCAACATTTTAACTACCAGAATATCCGGGTAATAGCTTCGGGTAACAGGTATGGATGTTACAAAAAACATTATAATCCGTAGCGCAAATAAAAATGTTTAATCGCTCTGCGATCTTTCTGTTAGTTACTTGATTTATAAAGGAGGATCCATTAAAACTATTTTCTCTTTTTCTAATATGTTAGTAAGTCCATAACAGTCCGCATAACAATATTCTACTGTTTGCAACCAACGTTATTTTAAACTCAATCTTACTTGATTTTATATTCCTTAAAACGATGATACAAAAATTTTTCATATTAAGAAAATTGATTATAATGAACATATATTTCTGAAAAACGATCATCTTTGAAGCTTAACCAGAGAACAAACTGATGATTTTTAGTACACATCGTTTTTAACAAGTTGAGTATCACATACAACCTTAAGCAGAAATAATTATTTTTGATTGTACAATGTTACCAAAAGCTCGTTAGTTTGACTTTTGTTTTTATAAATCAAGTGTAGTGTTGTAAGTATTGATATCTTGTATGTATGTATTCGTGCTAAAAGGAAGTTGGGGATGGCCACAATATATTAGCCACTCTATTTTTTTTTAAATCGTAGTAGATTTTTACACGCATATTGTAAGGGTTTCATTTGATTGGATCATTTGCCAATGGCCACGATACACGAGAGCTCCACCACTGGTCTACCAGTCATTGCAAATATCACCTCTTTAGAAGTTACAGATCCACTAAATAAATGGTTTCACGATTCCTACGAAATACATTAAAATTTTAATCAAATCTGTGTCATTTGTTATAATTAATTCCATTGGTACAATCGTTATGATAGTCAGATGGATTATTCTACTTTAAATTTCGTTTCTGGCGATAGCGTGTTTAATATTTGTTTTCAGTAGTGTGTTCCTCCAATTTTCGCTTTGATCTTTGCACACTATTGGGGCGAAATATTTGTAAAAATTAATTTTTCATAATTTCGTTTAATATATTTTTATTTTGCTGGCGCTAAGCGCTAACATCTCATTAAGGGGTTTGGCCACCTTATTATTAAGCTCACACAGTTTTAATTTTATGTGAATTGGTTCATTGAGTCGTCCCAGGGTTGCAGGAAGGTGGACCTTGCTGCTGGATGGGATAAACTGGCGTGCTGGAGGGGGAGTTTGATGGTGTAGTTGTTCTCTCATTATTTCTCTCCGCCACGCGCCCTCGCATTTAATATAGAAATGCGAAATTACTCTCTTGTAATTTTCTATACATCAATATCACAGATCGGTATTCTTTTTCATACACTTACCCGCCAGTTTTTCTATTGTTGATACCTTCTAAGCACAAATCACCGTTTGACACATGCATTATAGGTTTATTCCAAATACTCACTCGTCGAGAGTAAGATACACAGTTTTCTTTAATAATTCCGCTCATTACATCCCATAGAAGAATTGGCCTCCTTATTTGTAAGGTTGCAGAATCATGTTATTTTCGGTTAACGTGTGATTCGTTTATTGAATCTTAACCAGATTCCCAGGGCTGCTCGAAGAGGGGAAGGGGAAAGGAGTGATCTCATTTCCTTACAATTTTAGATTTACCTTGATTATGTTTATGATGATGTCCCCAGATTTGTACAAACACAAGCATCAGTTTGCTTGACGTCTTGTCACATTATCACTGTTCGTACAATGAGTTTAATAATATGGATGACAAAATCTTAGCAGTCTTTATATCCTGGGTGGAATTTTGGCACAACTTTTCAAAACGTTTTCACGATACGCCAAATTTCCTCAAAGAAAATCTCGTCAACTGTCATCTACACGAACTTTCTTCATTATTGTAGAAGTATGTATGTTCTTATCGGCGATTTACCCTCAATCTTATCTTAATTAGTGTCATTACATTTAATTTTGCGTAAAACCCCGCATTTTGAGATCAAGCGTTTTACATTTTGCACGAGAACTCACGTATGTATTTTCGGACGCCTCCCAGATTCGTAACCTGTTTTCTTGTGATTCGGCTGATTTATATATTTAAACTTTCTCGTAATACAATAACCATAATTACAAAAAACTGTTTTACCCGTAAACTTTTAATTTTTGACGTATTTTTTATAAATTGATTGTTCAAATCAATCAAAGATTGGCGTTCTTTAAATCCGTTTTAAGATAATGATTTTAATTAAGCAAACCCTGGTTGTTCGGAACCTATAAAACGGTTTATTGAGAAATCGCTCAAAAACAGTTTCGGTTTTACCAGTAAATAAATTGTGACTCTGCGAAAAGTAACAGAATTTTTAAATTCCCAAAAAAGAATCTTGCACTGTTAACCCTATTTTAATGAACTTAACAAACCTATATATTCTAACTAAATGGAAATATTAATAGAAATTCTATCTCCATGTCAACATCGGAACGTGACGAAATTTAATAAAATATGTTTTTTTGCATTCATAGCAATTTGATAAATTCTAATAAGGCATTTCACTCGGCCGATTAAGAGTTTTCGTTTCTCTGTGAAAACAATTTACCAATGTCAACTCTTTAAATGAAACCGTTGATCAACATAATGGTTTATATCGCGGTAGTCGAATTGGGTCGATGAAAATAGAGGATAAGAATTACGCGATCTTTCAGTTAAATTTTCGAAAATTTTCACTACACGGAAACTGTATGATGCGATAGTACACGTACAAGTTCTATAGGATGAGTTGGTTTTTAGAAAAAACAGCTTTGCTAACATATAACTGCTGGTACCCAAATAAGTGTATAGAAGAATTTTTATCTCCACGTGTAATTGGTTGATGAAGTTTATCCTACATTTGTCCTAAAAACCAACAATAACAAAATTGGTAGATATGTTTGTAAAATGTCTCGATAGAACGAATTTTAGCATAAATCGTAATATATATAAAATATTTTGTAAAAAAACTGTTAAAGTTTCTAAATTTTTCCGGGAGGCTCTTATAAACCAGCATGCCAAGTGATGTATATATTGAGATGCTACTAGGTCCTCTCTAATAGAAAAACTCATTTGTATCGATTAAATCTGGGGTTTAGGGTATATAAGCCAAATTTATCTTGAAGTACTATAATTTTAACGTATAATTTGTGGACAAAAAAGCATAAATAGGATAGCATTTATAGAATAAAACAGCATGCTAAGTGCCGTATATACTGAGTTACTGCTAGGCAATATCTAATAGAAAAACTCGTTTATTTCGACCAAATTGGGGATTTAGGGTGCTTTTTAGAGCAGCCAAATTTACCTTTTAATACTAAATCGAACGTACAATTTCCTGAATTTTTCCGGAAGTCTCCTATAAACCAGCATGTCAAGTAATGTATATAGTGGGATGTCACTAGGTCCTGTCTAATTGAAAAACAGTTTTATTTTGACCAAATTGGGGTTTGTGGGTGTTCAGGACAGCCAAATTTACACTATATTATAAAACGAAATATACTATTATATAATATTGAACGATCGTTCAATTTTCTGAATGTTCTGTCCTAAACAACGTAATAGGGGGGCCCCCATGCAATCAAAATAAATCAAATCCCATCTAAATCATATTAGATGGGACCTAGTAGCATCTCAGAGTATATGACACAGAATGTTGGTGACAGAAGTTTCTCGGAAAGATTCACAAAGTTGAACGCTAGCAGTTGTCTCACTGTATACGTCACTTAGCATGTTGGTTGATTTCGGCCAAATAGCCAGAAACCTGCTGATCAGACGATACAAAAACTCCAATTTCGTCTTAATTAACGTTGGATTAAATATTTTTGGACTTCATGTTACATCGATATTATTATATACGGGACGCATATATTATATTAACTACCACATTTGAATGTTTTTAGAATTTAGAACAAATTTCACTATTTTGAGCAACAAAAATGCAAAAAAAAAAATTTTCAGTGAAAAAGCGAATGTTAATGGTTTTTTGTACCGTAGGCGTTCATGTTGATGCTTATTGATTATATTCTACACATTGGCGGAAAACACACAATATTGCAAATCAGACAGATACGTCCACCAAATTGCATTTACAATATGCAGACGCACTGAGTAAAATATTGTCTTTCGATTTTAAAAATTAACCATTTCAAAGCAAAAAGCTCATTTTTTCTTGACAAATTAAAACAAACTCGTTAAAATTAATAGAATTGTTCTTACCTTTAAAGTTTAATTACTTTTACTAAACCTTTAATGAAAGAAAAGACTGAAAATCTTAAAGTTAAATGTTATTTAACTTACAGTCTAGGAAAATTTCATTAAAATCAATGGAAGAAATAGTTTGCTGTTAACTATATGAATACATATTTAATTATCGTAATTTAAAAATTCACTAGATTAATATGCTTTTAAGAAATATGAACGACCAACTTAAAGTTTAGCCAGAATAGAAACTAAAACCACTTGTTTGACAACTGTTAAGTAGTTCAATATTAAAAAATATTTTTATAAATGGGTAAAAACCCAAAACACTTATTAAATTCTATAAAGGAAAGCTTTTGAAACTAAGTTATAAAAAATCTTTAAAATAATAGAAAATTTTCTTTCAATAACGGCCAAACGACGAATTTACTAATTTTATTACCTTATTTTATATTACTGTCATTTTTAATTTAAAATCTAAATAATTTAAGCTAATTTTTTAAATTTAACAAATTTAATTATTTTAAAATAAGAATTTTCAAACTTAATTAAATAAAGATAATTTTGTTACTGAAAAACAGTTGTTTTCAGAATTCTTTAAGGCTATCGGGTAATACCAATGCCTCCTATATATAAAAGCCATAAGATCCCACCATTTTGTATCGTAAGCTTTAAATAGAGGGGCAGCTTTTTGTTCTTTCTAATAAGAATCAGTGTAAACTAATATTTTGTTAAATGCAATTTTGTAAATGAAAACCTAATGATTAATTTCAATGTAACGTAGTCACGTTTTTTCTAGTCACTTCAAAATTTCTCACAATTCAAAATTAAAATTTTTAATTTTTTCTTTCGACTCAAGTCACTTATTGGTATTGTACCTGGTTAACTTTTTGTATAACTAGCATATTTCTATGCTCCTCGAGGAATCGAGGTATTGTGAAGGTAATAATAATTAAGATTCATAAAAACTCCGGTTTTATATTACGATTGCAAATAAAACTCATCGTTTTATTTGCCAATTCATTTCGATGCAAATCGAATTTTATACATTAGATGTACACACACAATTTGCTAGAAATCGTTTTAAGTTGATTTTCAAATACTTAAGTATTTTTGGAATATTTTCTTAGTCGAATAAAATTTAAATTTAAATCTTTAATTTAATTTTTATTCATAAAAATTGATTCAAAAATTGGTTATTTTCCATCGTCAATTATGGGAACATAGTAAAAGCTCACCTTTTAATATTACGGCTCTTTAAATTATAGATGGCTCTGGTAATACACTTCGATGATATGCGAGCACTTATATTTTACATTTTCGATGAGTATTTCAATATAATTTTCGAATGCGTATATTTTAATTAAGACATATTAAAATTTGACGTTTCTCCGGAGCCTAAAGGTGGCAAACGGCTTTTCATCAAAAAGTGTAACTGCACTAAAATTTCTTATATACATCAGTAATCTAAAATTAGTAAAAAAAAAGTATTTACGGTGTTGATAAAAGTTGTATTCGTATGGAATTTAAGAAACCAATTGTTCCACAAGTTCTAAAATGAATCATGAGCAATGACAAACTTCAATATTTTTAAAACATCGCGATCGACTTAAAATTAAAATACGTCTGGATCGCGATCGACTGATTTCCACGCATGTACTAAATTTTTAATAATGAAACCAACTTTAAATTTTATTGTTCTAAAATCTCATAACGCGAAAATATATAAAATTAATTTAATGAAAAATTGTGATACACAATTTCTTAGAAAGAGCTTTAAACCTCTCTAATTTCCGATACCAACGTTAACGAACCAACGGCCATTTTGTTGACATATTTTCAAATAAAAGAAAGCTTTCCATTAAAAATGTTAACGGTCGCGCGCGCTTTCGCACAATTTATGCTAATTTCAAGGTTTTTAAAAAACACCACATACTTGTATACGATTTTACACGCATACAAATACGAAAAGCACATTTTATTTTAAAAGTATGTTTTTTTAATATTTACCAAAATCAATATTTATCATAAAATTTGAATAGGTATACGAAGTTAATATTTAGATGATGTCATTATAAATACAACGTTGTTCGCGATAAATTTAACAAAAAAATGTCTATCGTTGATTTTATGTTAAAAGTTAAACAACTTTTTCGTTTTTCTTATTATTTTTACATAAATATTTATTCGCGTTTCTAAAGTTGATTTCCTTTTGTGTGCTTGTTTCTTTATGTAGATATCGTTGTATTGTGAAACGCGGGGCAAACTACCTACTTCTTAAGTTTTATAGTAAACTGTATATATGCTCGTATAAAACCAGTTTTATATATACGATAGTTTCTTACATTATAAAATCTTATTTGATTGAGTATATATAGTTGTATATGTAAGTTTTATATAGTTGAGTAAAATTAAAAAAATTTAGATTATAAATATTAGATAAAAATTCTGTTTGCGTTATCTCTTATATCGATGGATTGGAAATTTTTATATTTTCATATACGTAAATATCAAATTGTCATGCATGATCTCCAAAAATGATTTTTTTGTAATTTCAACCGCGTCCCCATTCGTGTTTCATATACACATATTTTGTGTATTTTAAATTCGAGGTCATCGATATGTTTTTAATGTTAATATTTATGTTGTTATATTAAGAAATAAATTATGGAATAAATTTAATTCGTGCTCGCAAGTGACAAATTTATATATTCAGTTTATGCAAAACCTATACAAAAAAAAACTTATAAAACAAGTTTTTCTTCTTAAAGACATTGAACAACATGTACGTCGTATGTATAGATACTATATAGTCATGTCAACGTATTAAATAAAATAAATTTTTTATATATACATAAAAATGCATTTTATAAGAAGAATATTTTTATAAATAAGTATGACAACTTAACTGGACAATACACGCAGGGAAACAAGAAAGAAAGACTTGAATGCACATTTTAGTTTAGCTGCGACGAACCTGATTTGCTGTAAAATTTATAAACTTGGATCTTATGTATGTGTATTAATCAAGCAAAGTATTCTTATAATTAAATTAGATTTTTTTCAACTGAGAATAATTTCTTAATATATAAAATTCGTAGCAATAAAATTCAATTAACAATGATGTACAAATAAACTCATAAAATCGATTGGATATAAAATCGTTGATTTAAAAAAACGAATTTTATTTAATTAATTCTAACGACAACTAAATCAAGTTTTTTAGTATACTAGCACATTATATCTTAAAGTTTTTATTGTTGATCTTTATTTTCAATTTAAAAATTATCTTCACAGTTTGATTGACGAAAGACGGAAGACTGTTTTTATTTGTTTTTTTTTATATAAAAATAATAAACGGAAAGAAATGTTAGGTGTATAAAGTGCCCGTAACTTTTTACTACTATTATAGAATCTGTTGATGCATAACTAACTTGTCTAACCCGAAAAATCTCTAGCCCTATTCTTGAGTCGCGTTTGATATTTTTGTGGCATTAGTCAACCGGAAAAGCAAATAAAACGAATTTTGTTTATATACGCATATAAATTGAACGGTTACGCGTAGGTATTTTGAATTGATAAGTTTTGTGTGGTTAAAATTAGTTTCGTTATTCGAATGCAAATCATAAATAAAACGCATCAAATCCGAGTTTGTAATATACAAGTAAATTTCCGTTAATAATCCTACACATTCAAAAAACTATCAAATTTATAAAAAATGGTAATAATTTATTCAACCTGTGCTGTAAGAAAATGGTTACAAATTACTTATTTTGACTTAAGATTAATTTTTGTTATAAATCAAAAATATATCAAAACTATCACAATCTCTCTTACTCGCTATATTATAAGTTTCATGTTATACGATTTCTTCCTCCCTTCATATAAAAAAATTTCCGTTATTATAATTATATAGCATAGCACTATATATACGTATTCTTATAACTTAACGACTTTTCAAAACTAAAATTATTTTAATGAGGGTTACGAAACCAAAAAATTCTAGATATTTTTTTCGTATATACGTTTTTTAATGGGTTAAATACAAAAAACAATTAAATAGATTTTTTAACAAAAAATATATGTATTTAAAAGGTTAAAATTAGATTTGTTTTGGAATTAGAAACGAAAGGTACTTTGGTGATTAATCTTTCTGTTTAACGTAAGTATATAAGAACACATATTATAAAACACTTGCCCATGCCAGACATTATTTATATTTATAATTTATAAAATTCTAAGTAATTTTTTTTGTTTACATTAAATTTGATATGTAATTTTTTTTTTGCAATCTAGTGTTATTTTTTATATATTTGCGACATTTTATATATTCGCGACAATATTAAATTAATTTCTGTGTGTTAACCCTGTTCATATACGCCTTTTCTAAACTTGCGCATATACTTTTCCCTGATTTATAACAAAATATCGAATATGTTCATCTGCCCTTGATGTTTAACAAAATTATACATTCGGCATACATAGCACATCTTTTTGGCAATAATTAAGGTTTGGTTTGTTATTCCGAATGCTAACTATAAACGAAGGAAATATTAATAATGAATATCCAGGTGGTTATCGTTTTTTCATGTGTTATCCTCTGTTTGCATTTTGATAAACTGAACTATTAAACCAAAGCAGCTGAAAATATTTTTACATTAAATGGTTATATCTCTCGTTTGTTCCGTGTGTCTGCATATAGGTGTATTTTATCGCTTATAAATGCAGACGAGCTAAAAAAAATTTTACATTCACCAAATGTTATTTAAATCACATACAGAAAAGGTTTTTCGCCGATTTAAATTGGTTTTCTCGTTGTAAATACACCTGCCCAGTTATTTTCGTTTTATTGGTAAAACGGAATTTAATATTTAATTTTATTTCGATTTAATAATGCACAGAGAAATCGTAAATTTAAAGGTTTTGTTTTCAAACAGATATCATTTAAATTGTATTTCTAATTATTGTTTTGAGAAAACTTATTTCCAGAAAGTGGAAAATAAGATTATTTGAGTTAACAAATTTTATAGCTTTGAAATTTATATAAAAACTTTGTAATATACAATTTATTTTAATATTCGTACGCCAAATTTGTGCCTCGTAAACGCTTCGTTATTTTTGTACCTAGTGCCTAAAATGCAAGTTTTCACAAGTCAATAGAAGTTTGTTAAATAAACAAACCAACTTTTGCAATCCAAGTTCAACCCAAATTCTGTGTAAAAAAGATTAATTGAATTTTTATTTGATTTTCGATCGAGTGAGTTGCTTTTCTACCTAGGGCGTAAAACACTTTTATGCACGCGTCAACAAATATAAATAAATTTCAGTGCAACAAAGATATGATTTAGCGTTCAGGCATGTAATCAGTTAAAAAACAACGCTTTTGCCGAAAATACAATAGTAGAGAATAATTATTTGTGTATTTAATAAAAAATAGTATTTTGTTGTTTGTTCGAGTTGCACCCAGTATTTTTTCTATGACTTGCAATAAAATTGTACATCTTCAATTCTGTTTTACTTAGCGTGTTTGAAAAGTTAAAAGTTTATTCGTGGTAATTTTTTATAACTAAACTAAAACGTGGTAAACAAACTTCTGTTTACAAACAAATACTTTGTGTCAGCCAAATGTTTCTCATTTTATCAGCTTTTGAACCAGATATTTATTATTCAGAAGTTTGACATTTTTATTCACCTCAATTTTTAACTTTTTAACTTTTTATGCGGTATTTAAACCAATTGAAATACATTCTTATATTAAAAAATTTACCATAATAGTTAAAACTGAAAAGAAACTATTTTTTATTATATACTTAGCAAGCTAACGATATCTAAACATAATTCGTCGCGCGAGCAACAAAGTACTTTGTTGAATTTAACTTGCAAGCAAGTAATTGCTAGCCGAAATTCTGACTACTCAATTAACTTTACCAAGGAAATTTGAATTTGAAATTATATTTCTTACAAAAATTTTGTTCGTGTTTGCGTTTGCTCAGTAAAACAATTTTTGAAGCAACAAATTTTACTTTGCAATCGCAAAATAAAGAAAAAAATTTTGAAAAATATAATTAGAATTTCAAATTTCTTTGGTAAAATTAATTGACTAGTCAGGGTTTCGGCTAGCAAATTGCTTGCTTGCTACCCAATTGAGTATATACCCCATTATATTCATTTGAGAGCTTAAATCCTTCAAAGTGTGTCCAACAAATCAAGTATTTTCAATTTTTTAATAATGAAATTTAGTAAGAGTTTAGAAATTTAAAATTTTTTGCATCAACAATTTTTCGTTTTCCAGACATTTTAACATTCAAATTTCTCTAAAACTAGAGATGTTTCTAAATGAAGTCTCATCTAAATTTTTTTAGAAGAACTATTATTTGTCGCGATTGTGATTAAAACATTATGTACAATTAGTAAAAGTGTGAACGTGTAATTTAAATTTCCCTTTAGAATCACAATCGAGCAAGTACTTGCAAAATAAAAATTTTATCCCAGACCATACTTCTAAAATTCTAATTATTTCCGAGCAATATAACCGAAAGTTGTTTGAGAAATAGAAACCCCTCAGGATGATTTAGAAAATATTGATTTTAGATTAGTGTCTATCTAGAAAATGTGTCCAGACTCCTTTCCACGTCACAAGTTCTTTTGTATGGGATAGTATCTCATTTTATATGACAAGGAAACTCAAAAATATGACAAAATACCTTCAAAAGGTTTTTTCTGTCCTATTTAAATTCTTAGGAAATAATCAGATATAAGGAATATTGCGTTAATCATATATATAACCACATTTTTTTTTTCCAAAAAGTTTTATTTATTTATTTATTTGTACTGTACTTTATAATTGTTGGAAAGCTAATCCACCCATTGACGGTACACCTAATCTTTAGTTTTAAGCTCATCCGCGGTAAAGTATGCTACTTACGGAGTGAACCATATAATTTAAGAAATATAATATTGATGTAGTAGTAATTGAAATATTTAAATGCTGCGGCTGATTCTTTCCCTTATTCTTCCCATTCTTCCCCTTACTTGGCTGCAAGTAGAATGGTGTCGTCTGCCATATGGTTCTCTTGAAGTTTTTTTTTTCATCAAGACAGCTCAAGGAAAAATTTTGTTACATCGTAGATAAATTCATAAGTTCTTTTTTGCTTATTGATTTATACTCGTACAATTAACATTTGAAAATTAGCGAAATGATATTTATGAAAAATCTTTTTGGCGTGATAATTTAAAACAATTCCGACGACGTAAAAATCAAAGCCATAGTCAAGTTAGTTTAATACAAATGTGGCTGGACAATATCTATACAATTATTTACAAATTTAACTATTTTAGGAGTTGTATACTTCAAAAATTCAGAAAGTCCTATGAAAACGTACTTACATAATTAAGTATTTTACTCACCCAGGTCATCTTAATGACGTTAGTTTTTTTATTATATAGGTCGACTAAACGAAGTACACAGATATTGTTTCTATTGTTCATTTCTCATAATAATAGATAAGAATAATTAAGCTTGGACTCGAGAATATTGGGGTGTCAGCACTCGGGATCCGAACATTATGGTTTTTGGTTTTTTGTCTAATTTGGTTTGGTTCACAATTGTTGGATCATGCAAATAAATTCTAAAACTAAGCTGCTTCGCTTTAGCTTTTCATACCATTATGATTTTTTATTATATCACTTCATTGCAGCAAATGACCTTAAAGCTTTTGTACATGATTTTTAGTCTGAGTGCAATTTGTTGACCCAGTGGACTTCAATCTGGGTATGCAATCTCGTTGTCTATATGTTTACTTTATGAAAGTCCATTTAGTTTAAAAATGAAACTGCTTATACAATTTTATTTCGAGCCTTTATTGTATTGTTCAGCGAGGTATGCGACACTCAGAATTTTCCAGCAAACATATGGAAAAAAAAATTTGAGAGCGAATTTCCTTTACCATGGTTTGTTTGATACTTTTTCTCATGTCGGTAAAGTATACAACAGAAAAATTTTATACCAGCTTGTTCTTACATAGAGCACAACAAATTCCCGAGCCCTTCTTTGACTCTTCCATAATAAATATTCGGAATCAATGATTGCAGTTTTGTTGAAAAATAAAGCCAATACTATTTTAGATCAACTAAGTTTTTTTTAATTCTTTATGGCATAATTCCTGTTTATAGAGCTCTAAAGCAAAATTTTTAATTATAAATTTTCATGTTCATTAAAAAATTAATTTTGCAATGAAAATTAAAATTTTAACAAAATGTATAAAATACAACCATGCTTTATTTTGTGAATTTTTGGGACAGTATGAGTACAATCTGAAACAGTCAATATTCTCAGGAACTCGTAAACCGCTCACAACTTATTCTCTAGCAAATATCATTCCAGATAAGCATACTCTCCAATTACCTTGATCCAATCTAATTCGTTCTAGCGTTCTTGAACATTTGAAAGAAGGAAGCTCTCAAGGGAGCACCAAATTATTAACTATATTTCCTAGAAGTTTAATTTCATTCTCCCATTTAACATAAATATTCTTCTGTAACTCCTGAAGTATATGCCTCGTGTTAGTTTTTTCATCCACTTGAATCATTTCATTCCGTCCCCTTTTTTTCAAGTATATCGGCTCGTTTATTCCTTTCGAATTGCTTTTGTGATGAAATCCATGGTATAAACTTCTCACAGACCAGATTGCATATTATATCAACATCAGCTTTGTCTCCTCTGCTACCGTCCTTGCTTAATATTAGCATTCCACTTTGGAAATCGGAAAATAGTAATGACTTAATGCCTTAATAACTCTTGCAGCATACCTATCCATCCGGAAAAACCTTTCCAACATACATTCTTGTGGTAGTGGTTACTCCAACACTGACCCTTCAATCATTTAAACTGGCGTCTGTATAAATCTGTTCATATAAACTGTATTTAATTTTGATTCTTACAAATGCACTTTTCAATTTAACCAATTGCATTCTTTCGTGCAATCCTCTAATTTCATTTGCACGGTAAGATTTGAGGGAATAGTTTCGGACCAGAGCTACCTATACTTATACATATCAACATTTTCTTGTTTTAATCTAGATTAATTTCTCCCAATTTCGGTTTGCTCATCCGTTTTATCACATTCAACCATTTCATGCAATCAGCAGCCGAATACGGAAGTTTCTACGGAACCTATAGACGTACACTCCTTCCACATCTAAAAATACGGCTTTTATGTTTTCTTTTCGTATTTCCCATACAAATCTCTCAAAACTGTCAACAGCCGAGTCGACCGTGTGGTACCTCTAAACTCATGTATGAAACAAAGTATTCTCATGCATAAAACATTCAATTGTTTCTTTCAACAATTCATTTCTTTCAATCATACCTCACTCGATTAGCTCTTGGAGTGGTGGACTCCGCAAAATCCATCACGCTTAAGAACGCATTCTAGTCAAACATGTCTATTGAATAATTTCACCATTATTTTCATTTTAACCTGTCAGTTATATTCAGTACCGTTTTCAAAAATTGAACACATTTCCCTTGAACCTCATTTACAACGTGCATTTTACTCTATTAAAGATATTCCATACACTCCTAGTAGAAGTTGTGTGTGTCCAAATTGACACCATGTCACTATTCTATTTTCAGTACACATATTTCGATTAAACTTACGCACGGCTGTTTGCTTCCTCTCAATCCGCTGTTTCATTGTTCCACCACCCATTTATACCACCTATTTCTTTTATATCGACGGGTTTCAAACATTTTCCATTCACTCGTTCTATTCCATTACTAAGTTAGCAGCTCACTTCGTCCGAGAATTTCATTCATTTCGCTCATTTCATGATTTCTTGCATAAGAAAATACGGTGATAATTTAACCCAGGGCCATTTGAATGCTGTGATCTAATCCCAAATTATCTTTCTCCACTTTACAAGTGATTCGGTAAGCCAACACACCAGATTCTAATGAAATATTCAGTGGCCTGTACGTCCCAAATTCGCAATTTAAAATATAATAAGTTGGATAATTTTCTTGATGAAAGTGTTTTGGTTCTCAAAAATCATAATATCTATTTTTAATTTGAATTTACCTTAATTGGGCGTTTCACCACAAAAATTACAAATACTTAATAGAATTAAAAGTATTAGACTATTTGAACACAGCCTGTGGTAATTAATTTTGCCAAACGACTTTGATGCATCATCTCAGTTTTGACTCTAAACATGTCTCCTACTATATTTTTTACTCCCGCTAATTCAAATTTCAACACTTTGAAATTAATGATATTTGATTCGCATCTTTTTTTGGCAAATCTGCAGTTTTTTTTGTAACGCCTTTACAATTTTTTTATAATATAACATACAGGAATAGGGTCGGCGATTGAACGTCGTAAAGGAAAGACGTGATTTTTGTCTCTCCTTTAAATAAATAAATAAATAGTTTAAATATGTGTTAATAATTGATTAATTATAATATTAATCATAATATTATTTATTAATATATGCCTTATGAAATAAATAAATAATAATATTAATAATAATTTGTGTGTAAAGAAGTAATAAGTAAAGTGAAAAGTTATACGAATTGTGTTAATATATTAATTTGTGTGCGGTGCGCTTGCAATGGTGTAGGATATATATATAACAATTTCGTTTATATGTTTTTCGACACCGTTGTTTGAATGCATCGTACGCATTGTATGTTAATATTCAATTTGTAGGACTTTTTTGATTACAAAGGATACTTAAGATAAGTGTTATTTTTATTACTTTATTTTACATTATACATTATATTTTATTACATAATAATCAATGAATCGTATGGATGAGTTATTTGTGTTGTTGTGGTATGAAACAGTTTGTGACGACAGTTGCTAGCATTCATTCTATGTAATCTGTTTCTATGAAAAATACTGTCGTGGTCTCTAATTTTTATAATTTTGTTTTTTCTCTCGCATACGTATTGTTTATAGTTTTTTATGTACACAGTGATTTTGTTGAATTTCGTTATATGAGTAGATGGTATTTTCTTGGAAAAGTTGAACAAATCACGACCAAAAAGCTAATTTAAAATGTGGATATCAAGTCTTTATTGCATGTTGTACTGAAATCCTTATTTCTTTTAATTTTTTTATTTAAGGATATACATATAAGTGAAAATATGGTATATGGGATGCGCAAAATATAAACAAAATGATCGTATAATATTCTCTGCTCTCTCACGGTTGTATTTATATTTTTGTAGTGGATTACACTAAGACTTCGTATTACGTTGTCTAAATGGGCGAATTTCTTTGGATTTGCACTAAATGTTCTTGAATGTGGATGATTCAATTTGTGAATTGGGAAAGTCGATTAGACTTTAATTGTTCATAATTTGTTGATTTGTTATATGTATAATAATTTAGACTTTTGTTAACATTGTGAGATTTTTTGCCGTCGTTGTGGAGAGGCGGCTGACGTTGACCTCTCTGGGTTGGCGTCATCGGCAAGGGGTGGATGTTGTCGCAGGTCGAGGTCGCGCAAAATGAATATTGTACATATAAAGGAATGTATATTTTTGGCGATTGGGAGGGGGTTATACTTTTTCTCTGTGGTGTGAAAACTGGATTAGATTTTGACGAGTGGTGTATGTGTGTGATTGGTTTACACAGGATGTGCGGCGAGGATGGGCTGCAGCTGTATTGCAGTGAATCTTTTTTGATATTTGGAGTGATTTGAATGTGTTTCGTTCATGGTGAGTAATGGCTCGGTGTCTGCGGTTTGTGGTGGTTATTCGTTGAACGTTGTGTTTCTCAACTTGCGGAGAGTTGTGTTCATGTGTGTTCTGTCGTTACCTATATTTATAAGGTATTTTTGACTGTTTTGAGTTGTTTTGTTTAGGACTTGAGGTAGTTCTCATTTGTTAGTGTATGAGGGCGGATTTGCAGTTTTGTATTGAATCATTGCCTTAATGTTGGATTTGTATGTCCAAATTGGTTTCTTTGCTGAATGCTTCGGGTGTTTTTGTTGGAGTTTGCTGTCGATTTGGCGTGGGCTGAATCATTTTGGGAGTTTTGGTATGATCGGTCGTACGCTGAAGTTTTTGGGCTGTAGGGTTGCCATGGTTCGTTTGTGATCTGTCATGGATTCGTCACGGCTTTGTGAAGCGTGGTTTTTGTTGAATGGTGGTGTTGGCAGGAGGTCGCTTGGTGGATGGTAGTGGTTTCATGGTGGGAAGATTCATGCCGTCTGTTGGGATCGTTTCGAGGTAATTTTAGCTCCTGGATGGACATTGCATAATTCTCTTGGTACATTTTACTACGATTGTTTGTAGAGGTCGTTTCTTCCACGCTTTGATTTCGGAGATTTTCGGAGACAGCTTTTTTGGTGATGTTCCTTCATCCTATTATTCAGCGTTTGTGTAATAAATTGTTATATTTTTATTTTGGTTTGATTAGCGATAGAATTTTCCGTTTCCGTATTTCTTCAGTGCATTGAGAATATAGTGTAGGTAATTTATGATTAGCTGTTTTCTATATTGTATTTCCTTCATAATCCATCATTTTTGCAAGATTAATTGCAACTATGTTGGAGTTGGTAACGAATCCTATTATTTACCACAAAATTGCCTTTTTGTGACACTCAATAGTATTTTCTCACAGCTTATTAGCGATATTTTTGCTTTATAAAAAGAAATATTATTTGCATTGGATTTGGGACTTTAACAACCTTAACATAAAGAATTGTTTATCGGCAACTTCGTTATATCTATGTATCTGAAAAGCTAGAAATATTTGATA
This sequence comes from Nephrotoma guestfalica, assembly GCA_963691935.1. Lineage (NCBI taxonomy): Eukaryota > Metazoa > Arthropoda > Insecta > Diptera > Tipulidae > Nephrotoma > Nephrotoma guestfalica. The sequence goes on along the minus strand of OY829913.1, from coordinate 126,748,260 downwards.
TAATTAATATAATTATTCAAAAGAAAGAGAAGGTTTGTATACTTCAATACACCAACGACTGGATGTTTGTCATAAAATGCAACGTTGCCAATCTTGACTGTTTTAGTACAAGAATTATAATTATTAATTCCCAATTTCAAATCAACCCTAAATATTAATCTACATGTACAGTGCTGAGCTATTATATTAAAATAATTCGGTTCTCAGGAAATCTCATTCAAATATATTTAATATACGAGTACATATTATCCCTCGTTTAAGATACTGGTACGATTTATATTTAATTATAAAAATTATAAAATAAACTTATTTATCATTCATTTTAGAATAATTTTTTCAAATTTTATCTAGTTGCCTTTACTTAAATATTACCTTCCAGCAGGAAAGCCATTGACGACACACTAATTACTAATTTACGTTTGTTACCAGTCTGAGATGAATCGTTTATGACAAGTCTAATACGAGGTGACAAGTCATAGACGAGTCGCATCTCATGTCTGAGATTAATTGTATGTGATATATCCCCAGCAAACGTAGAAGAAGTTCCAGAACTAGTGCAAAAGTAGTGATAAAAGTATTTGTTTCCTTGTGAAAAAGGATGGGCGTCGGGAAAAATTCATCAGTTTTATAAAAAATTTTTAGTAAACATACGAAATTTTTGCGAATTCTAAATTATTTAGGATATTTTAATGGATGGATATTTTAAGGGATATTTGAATGCAATCCTGCACTAGTTAATCTAGTTAATCTGTTTTTTTTTTTTGCTATTTCGTGTTCGCCCAATTCAACGGTTAAATATTAATGAATTTTAGAGTTATTTTGAATATAGTTCAAATAACTTTGGTTTCAGGAAATTCTACTGTAAGTTGCGGAGTTGCAGAATGATTAAATTAATAAATGTTTCAATTATTTAGGAAGCCGGAAAATATGAATTTAGAATTAAATTTCAGGAAATTTACAGATGCTTGTGAATTAATGCTTCATTGTAATTGCTGATTGTGTAGTTTAGAATTGTGTTGTCATTTTATTACTAACGACTTTACATAGGTGTCTGTAACGGGTCGAGTCAACCAATTTTGGTTAGGAAGCCGAAAAGTATTAATAGAATTAAATTTCAGGAAAATTCCAGATGCATGTGAAATAATAATATTTTTTCTTAGGTTGCCGTTTTAAAGAAGCAATTGTTGAAGACCAATACCATCGTTATCCATTAACCTATTAAGCCTTTATCCTTCATCTAGTAGATTAGAATTGTGTTGTCTTTGTGTTACTAACTATCGGCTATACCTAGGTGTCTGTAACCGGGCCGATTCTGTCCCACTTAACTAACCTATCCAATCCTTCGGTTTTGTTATGTGTAAAAAAGGGTGTACGGTGGACCCGGCGTCATCCGGGAACTCAAGCCTAAGAACTTGGTCGTACATTCAAAATCAATCAATCAATCAAATCAAATATAACATACAGGAATAAAGCAAATAAGTCTAATCAGAACAATATTTTAAAACGTTCACCACACATTTATTTAGACTATTTGATGAAACATTTTAGATCAATTACACTTAAGTAAAAAATATAGTTTAATTGTTATTGTTTGACAATTTAATAGGAATGGTCACGAAATTATCAAGTAATAAATTATTACGGATGTCCGAAAAGATACATATATTTTTATTCAGATTGCACTATAAAAATGAAATTCTTGTATTGAGAAAATATTTTCTCAATTTGAGAAATTTCACTTTAATTTTGCAAAATGAGTCCTAGATACCAATAATTAGTTTTAGTTGATTTAAAAGCTATTTTTAAAATGAAATTCTGCAAGAATTTGAGATTGCTATTGCTATTTGTATTATATTATTACAAAATGCTGTATGTGGAAAGTTGTTCAACCATGTGACCTGGAATCCTTCAATTTGTTTACAGTGGATAAAAACAAATCAAAAATAATTTACAAGTCAAAATGTTAAAACACAAATTGCGGCTAATTGGAACTAAGTAATAACTAATAAATAACAGTGTGCATATGCGGGAGACATCAAAACAATCTACATGCATGCACTTATGACTGATTGAAATTAATAGTCGGCAAATGGCAATTGACTTTGAAATATTACCGTATAAGTATTGTATATGTACAACTAACTCTCGATATTTTTTAATGAAAGTGAAAACACACATTTGTAAACCAGTTGTATATAACCAAAACTTATTTATGACAGTAATTGATGTATCCAATAGAATTATTAATTGCTCTCAAAATAATCGAAACAATTATAGTTATTGTTATAAAAATAAATTCTCTTATGTGTTATTCTGATTACACTCAAAGTGTAATTTATTTCATTTAATAATTTTAAGGCTAATCTAAAAAAAATTTGTATGAAAAGATTTTATTGTGTCTGTGTCGTTTTTATAAGTAGCAGCAATAAGAAGAAAACCATCTAGCACATAAACAAATAATTTAAAATTATCGGTTTCATGATTTTAACATAAAAAATCTTATGTATATGACATTATAATATAAAGTATATTTTGGGTATGCTATATACACATTTGTAAATAAAAAAAAACACTTAATATTTAAAACGACTTTCGAAAAAGAAATGTTACGATTGAAACATATTTTAATTTATTTAACATATCGTATGTATGTGAACTAATTTTTATTTAAGTATGTGCTACACATAACAGAATATATGTACTGAAAAGGAAGGTTAGGTCACACACAAATAAAATAAGAAAAGAAATCTCTCTTGTACTCCTAAAAGTAACCGGAGATATTTTATTTCAAAAGTTTTGTACATATATTCGAAAAAAAATACGGAATGCTTTTTACCTCTATTGTTGTTGTTAGGGTCCTTACAAAAATATTCTGAATTTTGATCCCATTTTTAGTTCTTTAAAGTTATAATGATTTAAAATATGTGTAAAGTGTGTAATTTATTTCGTTTTATCTGCCCCACACTAAAAAGTTATACCAAGAAAAAAGTACGTACGAATTTCTATATACGTATAATAAACATGTACGATTTTTAAGAATCCAATTAGTGCAAAATGTCATTCTGATCACATTCAAAACTTGTTTTTAATAATGCTTGCGTTTATATGCCACACCCGTCTACAAATCAAGCGTTTACTTAAAGGTTAACTTTTTATTGCACTTAGTCTCTAACAGTCCATAACTGTTATCACAAGTCTCATAAGATAAACTAATAAATGCAGTCAAGTTTTCGGCTTTAATTTATTGTAATTATTGTTAATAAATTAAAGTAATTTAAGAAAAACAAAACAAGTATTTTTTATTCTTCTTCTCTCTCAGTGACAGCTATATGTTTAAACATTTAAGTCGTTAAATTATTAACGAGATTAATTTATGATTGTTTAGATTTTAGAATATATATATATATATATATATATATATATATATATATATATATATATATATATATATATATATATATATATGTATATATATATATATATATATATATATATATATATATATATATATATATATATATATATATATATATATATATATATATATATATATATATTGTATATAAATATATATATAAATTATGCATGTACTAAAATGTTGGACAAAAAAATTAATTTTTTTTTAAATGCAAAACAACACGATTGAAAATAAGTACATATTTAAAAAAAACCGTTTAGTCGACTACAAAATTTTTACGGGAATATTATGCGAGGGTGGATTATTTTTATCTGCTCTTAACACGCAAGCACGCGGCATTTAATATATTTGTTTAACGAATGAGTACACAGTATTTAATTGATAAAAGTTGTATAAAAATAATGTCACATTTTATATAGTTTATAATGCAATTTATTTTCTAGTTCAACCCTTCTTATGGAACGTATAATCGAATTATGTTTACTATAGAGTAGTGTGTGAGAACTGTAACCTAGTTCTTATTTATAAATTATAACACATTCATTAATATAGGTCGGTGTGTACGCGGGCAATCCATTACACACAATTTCTATAGATAATAATAAAATAATAAACAAAATCACGTACGTCCTGAAGCAATGTCGAATTTTATATCCTACACCAAAATTCGCGTTTAAATAGGGATTTCTTGAGGTACACAATTTTTTATTTGTCCGTGTTCTTTTAATATAGCAAATCCTCACGTATGGTTTTATGGATCTCACTGTAAGTATAGTCGTATACTCGTATGTTATGTACACAATACATATTGCAAATTCCTTTCATATATTTTTCCTCCATTGTTGAGTGTTTGTTTACTTATTTCGATAACAAAGCAATACAATTTCTGCATCATTAGAGATATTTTTTTCAATCTATCATTAAGTTTAAAAAAATGTATAAAAATTGCATTCTTTGAATATATCTGTTCGAGTAGCTAGCTAGCAAAGAGAAACATTGGGTTTAATAATAAAAACCTTTTTTTGTAATTATTAGGTAGGAAATAAAAATTTCAAATAATTATGAAAGACTTTCTAGGAAACGTACATAAGGTAAATAATTTCAAGCTCCTCCTCTGAATGGAAAATTGCTACCTGCTGGTATTATTATAAAATGAGTCCTTGTTAAAAGTTGCCTTAATATTTCGTTCTTAACAAATAGTACTCACGCACATGAAGTAAAATATGTTAAATGAAGATCAAATATCTTCTGATAGGTTATCAAGAGATGTGATAAATAATCTTTATTCTCAGACATACGTGCTTCAAAAAATCTAAAGGCACTTATGATTTGATTTATTTGTCGTGGTTCCAAGTGCTTTTACAAATATACATATATACACAATAAAACAAAATGTTTTTACTGTAATAAAACTGTGTGGTACAGCAAACCTTTATGAATCATCATCAGAAAACTTTAGTAAATACACAAAAATATCTTAATCTGGCATTTATTATAAGACTTTATTAAACGAAACAAAGAAAATATTTGATTTTGAAAACATCAATGTTACGATTATTTTGCACCAAAAAATTTAATCTTTCAAATGCCTTAACAAATATTACTCTAGTTGACCGTTAATTATACACAGCCTGCGACCTTCAAACTGTATACATAATATACTATTAATTACCATTGGTACGCATGTTTCCAGTTGATGTAAGGTAGCGAAATAATTTATTTATTTAAGATATGCATGAGTCATAAAACCTTGACTTCTGATATAATGTGCATGATCATTATAAATTTAATACGATTTGAGTATTTTCAGTCGTGTACTCTTTAACGCGGTAATCACATATCGCATTTGTTTTAATGGAAATCGGATCTACTTATATATCACAAATATGCAAAAAAAAAAAAATCAAGTACAGCAAGACGTTAAACATACATTCCGCTGACAGTATTAAATAAAAACAAAAATTAGTTTACGCAAAATATGTCAACTAAGCAATAATAAAATTATTTAAAGTAACGTTGAAATACACTATTATTAAATTGGATCTCATTTTCACTATACCACCATAAACCAAACTAAAATTTGACGGATACTGAATATGTCTACTCCCAGTATGCAATTTGTCCACTGTGTGGAACAAAAACGTTCTAATTCAAAACTGAATTTCGTACTACAAAATATCAAAGGCACAAACATTTCAATTTTGTCCGAAAATATTTTCTTTCTCTTTCTATTTCACGATTGGTTTCTATTTTTAGTGCACAAGAATGGATGAAATGAAAGAGTGAAAGAGTGGATGAAATGAAAGAGTGTTTTCCTATTTGATTTTTTTTCATTTTAGTGGCGATTCAAACCTAGACCGAAATTTTTGTGACACTGTTCTTTGACGCATTGAAAAAAATAACTGCAATGCCCGTTGACATTGCATATTGGATTAGGTCTTGCAATTTCCGGACCAAATTCCGAATATTGGTTTGTCCCTCTGACCGTTTTCACTATTAAAATATAATTAATGTAAATTGAGATATAACGTATCTAAAACATGTTTCTAAAAATTTTAGTGAAAGAAACCTAAACAAGATCAAATTTTTTTTCCATGGAAAAATGTAGTTGATTCATTGATTGAACTGTAGTGTAAGATCATGGATTGTCCACGATTATCAGATCAGCCCGTTTACATAAACCAAAGGAAAGATCAAAATATATTTCAACTTCCTATACAAAATAAAACATTTATTAAATTCTTTCGAATGAATTAAATTTAAATCAAATTTATATCTTCTGAACCGCCCAAATGAAACAACCATCGGTCATTTGGTGCGTAAATTCGAGGCTACGGGTTCTGTGGTGGATGCACCAAAACCTGGCAGACCAAAACTGTTCACACACCGCCGATAATAATATCGCCGTTGTGTGGCAAAGTTTGAGAGATAGTCCAAAACAACCACCAACGTGTCGATCACTTGAATTGGGCATTTCTAGGACCAGTTTGTTGCAAATTATGCACAAGGACTTGAATTTACATGCATACAAGATCCAATTAACACAAGAGTGACCATCATAAACGTCGTGTGTTCACTGATTGGCTCTTAGAGCACCGTTCAATTTATGACCTACTTTCATCAAAAATGATCTTCAGGGATGAGGCGCATTTCACGTTGAATGACCGATAAACAAGCAAAAATGTTGCAGTTGGGCCAACGAGAATCCATGAGAATATCAAAAGCAGCCGTTGCATCCTCAAAAAGTTACTGTTTGGTGTGCTTTGTGGTCAAAAGGACACATCGGACCTTATTTTTTTGAAATAATGAGGACGGAAACGCGGTTATCATCAATTCTATGCGACGCAATGATAACGGTCTATTTTTTGTCCCACCTTAATGGAATCGACTTCTAGGCATTTTCAACAGATTGTTAATACTTAATATAGAATCGATTAGGGTTCTCTAAATTGAATGCAACATCAATGGAGCAAAATTACAAATTCAATTAATAATACAAATAATTATAGCCTGGGCCCTTTATTAAGGACCTTAATCCACAAAGGCAAGTAAAAACTAAACGATGAGGTTAAGGTCAATTAAATGGACCACATCCGCGTGTCAAACGCGGCCCCAACATCGAGTTTGATCACTTTCTGGTAGTTCCGAATTATGTCGTCGCCTATGTACCATGTATAATAACCGATTCCAAAAGATCTCACATAGGAATACCGAATCATTAAATATTTAAGTTACCTAGGCTAACTTCGAAGCTAGTATTTCAGAAACCCTGGACAGCCAACCACCATTCTGCAGAAGAACTGCCGGACATAATAAAATTGACGATAAAAACTGCTTCAATGGCGAATCTAGGTAAAAATACATCAAAACCTAGAGACACGTGGCTGAATAAGAGTTGTCTAGCTTCAATTCAAGGTGAGAGTCAACAAGCCAGTCACAAAACGACTACATGGTCGCGACAAAAAACACTCCTCGTCGCTCTTAAATAGATGCGCTCTTAAACAGATGTTATCCTCCAGTAAATAGCCAACATCATTGCATCAATCTGGTATCAATGTAGAAATGACTGCTTCTTGGGCGATTATTAATGCGGTTTTCATCCAAGCGCAGGTCAACAACCGATTAAACTTTTTCTCTGAAGATTGTGTTAGAAAAGTGTTTCGAAAATGGCATCCATTTGCATTTTCTATTCATACATTTTCAACAAGCTTATGATAACATCCAGAGGAATACATTATGGAGTGTCTTCTCTAAAAGCAAGGTGATAGTCAAGGACAAGTTCTCGGAGGTTTTCGAAATAACATCAGGATTGCAACAACGGGACCCAATATTCCAAATTATATTCAAACTTTCGTTAAGCTTACGCGGATGACATATGCTTCTTTGGTCGTAACATCGTCTCTCTGAAGGAAGGTCTGATACCGTTGGAAAAAACAGTCAAACAAAATCGGACTCCTGGCTATCGCGAAAAGGTCAACACGTGGAGTTTTTTTAACAAGCAACACACAATACGATCATTTGAACTAGTTTAAATACCTGGGATTGATAGTAAGTACACAAAACTCAGTCTCTTTAGATATAACATCACGGATCGAAGCAGGTTACGGACCATTCTAAGCTACCATTAACATTTCCAAAATTAACTAAATTAAATATCTACAAAGCGCTGATAAGACCAGTAGTCACTTCTGGTAGCGAGCCGTGGACGCTAACTACACGGAACAGCCAAAAGCTTGCCACTTTTCAACGCAAATTGGTGCGTATGATGCTAAGCCCTTTGAGATCAGAAATAATCTGAGCAACTCTAATATAATTGAAACAATTAAATCATCAAGCCTGAGATGGCTCGGGCACATTCTACGTTCCGAAAATCGTCCTATAAAACAGGCTCTGGAGTTGGCACCAATGAAGACTACGTAGAACAAGACTTTCAAACCATTGGTTATCGTATCGGGCGCGCTCTCTAATTGTCGATCTAGTCACCTGGAAGAGCATTGTTGAGGCGACCAAATCACTTCATGGGATGTAGTGTCAGCGAAGAAGAAAATGAAAATTTTGCTTTTTCTCTTAAGAATTTTAAAAATTTTCACAAACGCAATACCAATAAAATGTGAAGTAATTAGTTCGCAAATCGTATGAGTCCCACAAATTGTATTGTACCATTAATAAAATTTACTGATTACTTTTTTGTAATGGTTGTTCAATTTAACATACAGAACTATTCGAAAACATTACAACATCAATAACATTGCAATGGAAATTTCTGTCGCATCGTTGATAAAATATTGTAGTCAATTTAGTCATTTAGTTTGGTGAACGATCATTTTGCGTTATCAGTTTTGGAATGAGGAGCCGCATCGTTCGATTTTTTTTCATTGTTCATACTGAATAAAAATTTCTCCGCACTATATTTTAACGAACATTTCATAAGATTGTGCCGAAAGTTAAAAGACGGTTAATGGCAAACGATTTTTATTATTTAATACTGTATATATGACACTTCAGGTTATTTGTGTCGTTTCACAATTGTATAATAATGATAACCTATTAGAATTAGGATACGAGATTTTTAATCTAATGAGATTCATTATGCAAATTGTCTATGTATATTTGACGCGAAGGCTAGCTAATTGAATTGTCGAAATTTTCAGTTGTTTTGAAGCACTCAATTATAATTTAAGAAATAAACAACTGTCAAACAGCACACAAACATTTTTTATCTAATCTTTTATTTGTCGCCAGACAGCCTTTGCTCCTTATCCAGTGATTTTTAAATTAGAAACGTTAGATAATTTTAAAATTCCCTAGGTATTCGCATGCAAGTAACTTGTTTAAGTGAACCGAAATATATTAAAGCGATCGACATACTCGTCCTGACTATAACTGCTGTGGTCAAGCAACTACTATATTTTAAATACAGCATTTAATCTCATCTATTGGAAGTACATGGAGAATTTAAAGCCATCAGCGCATTGAGATTTTTTTTTTTCATATTTGGTTTCGCTACATAATAAATAATCTTGGATAATAAGTAAAATTTAAATCGTCTCACGGAATACCACGATACTACACAGACATTAATCTGAATTACAAATGGCAATTTCTATTAAAAACACTGACCTTTTCTAAATACCAATTTATTAATCTTACTTAGATACTTAGACACATTTACTTGTCTAAAGTGCACTTGAAACTTTCTAGAAAATTTCTGACTTTAATTAAATGCGTACGATATAAATGTCAACGGTGACAAATAAAATTTGTTATACGCCGGACTTGAAATTCCGGCATTGGCGTAATTTAATACTTTTCTCAGTAAAAATTCCACGTTCCAAATTTTACAAAGATATTTTCTCAGAACTATATGAACAATTCCATGGGCATTATACAAGATTGATAATTAATAAATTAGAAAATCACAAATTTTACTTATCCGTTATGAAACGACATTTGATACTACTATTCCCAACATTTTAAAAATCGTGTATAATTATAAAATCGTATTATTTTCTAAAATTTCCATTTAAATAGAAACACGAATAGGGAGACCTGATATTTATCTAGAAAAGCCAAAAGTCACAAATATTATACTTTAAATAATGTCAAATAATTAATTTTAAGTATTATTAAATTAACCCCAAGTTATCTATTGTTGTTGTTCTTATCGTTTTACTACTAATTGATTGATATTCAATGTTTAACTTTCAATTTATTTTCGAATGACTTACTAAATAGAATAGAAAATTTCTGTGCAAAGTATTTAGTTTTTTTTTTGCAAGTAGTGTGTCTGGCTTAATAAATATTAGTACTAATGTTGTAAAGAAAATAAATGTACTGACCCTAATTAGATTTTTACCAGCTCTCTATTGTTAAGCACTATTCATGAAAATAAGAATACTTATATACTCGTACCTTTGGTACAATTTTGTGCGCTTAATGATAATGAAAAATTAATGTCTCATGGTAAAGTTATATCGCAAGCATTTCACATAAACAATAAATCATTGTACAAAATAAATTTTATTGTTTTACCTCACTCGCCCGGTATAAATATAGGCTTTCGCCGGTAATTATGTACGTATTATACCAGGGGTGTCTGATTACTTTCAGCGAATTTTTATTTTTATACGCAAATCGATTAATAGATAATCGCACGAATTGATTTTAAATTGCATTACATTTATAATACAAATTGTTTGTTCCATTTGATGTGGTATTTAAAAATTACGTATAATCATTTTGAAAATCTTCATTTACATTTTTAATTTCTCACGCAGATTATTATTGTAGCAAAAACGTAAAATATGTATTTTATATAAATATTTTGTTATTATGTATTCCGGTACAAAGATAGTTGAGTTAAGTAGGGGGAAAATTTTAAAATCACTCATCATAAGAAATATCGTCTGAATTATAAATTATTTATTAAATATTTAATTGGAATATTCAAAGCGTTTCAATTTAAGAAGATTTTGTATTTTATAGTTTTGATGGGGTTTAGGTTTCTTATTATTTAATTTAGTCAGAATTGTAAACATTGGATTTACATGGGATAGTTGTATACAGCTTATATTTGAGTGCAGTAGTTTTAAAAGTGGGGCCCGTGGACCCATGTGCCTAAAAATATTACATTTAACAACAGCTTTGCCAATCAGAGAGGGTTTCCGAACTTAAAAGTTTTATATTTGGGGGACGTTTTAGGCCTTTAAACATTTAATCACTATTTCTAAGGGATTTTATAGGGAATATCTCCCCGTATGTGCGTCCGGTTTTCGTTTTTGGATATTTTGCAATATGCATTCTTAACGATCAGAATAATATGCGAGTACGTTAACTGATAAGTTATGTGGTAACTCACATTGAATAAACATTATCCTGTTGATTAATTACATACACTTTTATTTTGTTGGTGTTAAAACATTTAATAAAAACTTATATAACTAAAATAAAAACAGACCTGGATCATAAAGATGTTCAATGAATTTATCCTCTCAACAGAAAGCATTCAATGTAGACATCCAATAATGTTAGTGATGCCTATTCAATTATCGTTACTTTTAAACATAACTTCATTTGTTGCTAGCCCTATGGCAAAATTGCAGCTGTTTGTTAAAAACGTCGTTTGATCATTTTTGTAACGATAATATGTAGCAGAAGTGTAGACAGATATCCCTAATATCGTGCAATATTGCGAATGTGAACCCAGTGATATTGCTGGTTCAACAATTTCGTTCAACAATAATCTAAACACCGGCTATTTTGTAGACGGCTCACCCTTCGTATCCTACATATTAATATATTGAACTTTTCTTTATTAGTGTATACATCATCTCTATAACAAAATTGACCAAATCACGATTACAAATCCGTATTCATGCCGTGTCTTACGCTGTTCACTTCTTTCAGCAGAAGAAGTTCTTTTAGACGGATCGGTTCAATTGATTGATACCGCAATTCGTTTCGTAAAATATGTTAGAGTCAACAGTACTCTCTTCTGTTCGCTTAGGTGAACTGCATTCCCAATTGCAGACATTTTTGGGGAAAAATTATATGGATCCACCTAGATTCAGGAGGCAGATTTCTTCAAAAATATTACGAAAACCTGCTCATTTTTGTATAAAATCCCTTTTCAAAATTTGAATCCTATTGGATGAATAGAGCAGGAACTTATAAGAAAAGTTCCCTTGACCCAGGGGTCGGACCCCTCGGATGCGATCGCGTAAATAATTTCATATAACCTCTATCTAAAATCTTTCCCGTGAAAAAATTTTCAAAAAAAAAATTAGAAAAATTTGTACTGAGTAGTCTAGCCCATTCATAAATATCGTATTTTGCTTCTGAACATACAACTTATACATGGTAAAATCGAGCTGCTGAGACTGCTGAAAAAAATTGCATGGGAGCAACTTGCTCATTTTTATATAAAATCCATTTGCAAAATTAGTATCCGATTGGATGAATGGTGTGGAAACTTATAAGAAGGGTACTCTTGATCCAGTGGACGGACCCCTCGGATTCCAGCATGATATTAATTTCATAAATACCCTTTCTTAAACTAATTCCCGTGAAAAATTTTATTTTTTTATTGCAAGTTTACAAAATCAATTTAATTTCGGATTAATGAATGATTTGCCCATTGAATCTTAGCCAGCCCTCGGGGCTGTTAGAAGTTGCATGCTTTCGCTAGATAAAGTATATTGGCTTATCGAGGCGGAAACATAATCTCGATTTTTCGCATTCTTAAAATTACTTTTATTCTGTTCCCACGCGATCATCCAAATTTTACTAAGTAATCCAAGTTGTCGCATTGTCTCTCTCTACCATGGTCTGGAATTTTGTCATGTTGAGTGAACCTGATTATGAAGTTCTGAAATATGGCTATGCAGTAACGGACCGGAAGGTGTGCTCTACTTAATCGATTTTGGTCAACCCTTAATTGCAAAATTTAATTGGGATACTAATAAAACTATAATTTTCGACAATACTGTGGAATCTGGTCACGCTGGGTAATCATTTTATTAACCAATTACAGTCACCCTTTTAAAATCAACACGAATTCTGAACGGGTTTTTGGAATTCGACTATTTATTTATTATCTATGGCTAAATTCGGCTTATAGGATACCGATTAGGATTAGTACAATAATTTTGGACGAATAGAGCCACATCGATTCTTAACCGATAATTAGGAGGCATGCCAGTAAAATTCGTTTTAGACTGAAGTGCCTTTTGCATATGCCCCTTAATAAAGAAAATCTGTAAAAGTAACCAGATCCACACTTTTAACCTAAAATACCTGAATTTTTTACTGAAATTGCTTTGGGATTTAATCAAGTTATTCATCTAAAAAACATTCTCTCCCATTTCCCATACAACCACTGCAGAATCTTAATTTAGAAAGACGTTTGAGCACTTTAAACTGCCTTCTTACTCTAACTAAAGCAAGCATAACTGATTCTGGGATTTCGCTTACTAAACTATCCGACCCTTGTGTCGATGGCATTTGACAATTTACTTCTTTCTGAGACACTCGAAACTCAACTAGTGTATGTTCGGGTCTCCTTCTTTTTTCAGTTTTGGTTGAGTGATGTATAATTTGCGCAAAACAACGATGCTAAGCCCTGTGCTTTGAAGGAAGTTGGATCAGAAGATAATTCACACACTTTTAATTGCTTGAATAAATATTCAATGAAGAATCTTATAATGTGAAACGGGTTTTAAGCGCTTTCCTGCGAGATGTTGTACTACTTAATTCAATGAAATTAAAACGTTTGAACTTCAAGTAGTTTTAACCATTCATACATAAATCAGTAGAGCTAATTATATTTGAAATCTTTATCAATATGTTCAGTTACTTGTTGTAGGAAGGACACAATAGCTTGTTCAGTATTTTTATTTTTTCTAAAACTATATTTGTCGGGAGAAAGAAAATCTCTTTTGTTTAAGTAGGAAATAATCCTACTTTTTACAGTTCTTCAAATATTTTTGAGAACACAACGCAGTGAGATTGGTCGATAATTGCACAGACTTGTTTTATCATTATTTTCAAAGATCGGAACAGCAAAGGCTCGATCTCAGTTACTCAACTTAAATTGGAAATAAAAGATAAAACATCAACGAAGAACCAGGAAATTTTTTTAACAACAATATTGGAAATACCATTCAAACCAGGAGTTGTATTATTTGTTAGCTAAAGAATGGTAATATTACTTCTACCATTGCTGCTGAACTCGCAAGAATAAAACCTTTTTTTGCTATGTCAATTTGAAGGTTAACAAAGTCATACAGCGTCAAGATTGTTTCAATCTACTGTTGTTATTATGTTTTTTTGCAAAGCGACAAATATTTTTTGTTTACTTATTGTTCTCAATAAACCATGGGTTTAGCTTTGTTGATCTTTTTTCGAACAACTTAATTGAAGTACCTTTTTTAATATGCGCGATCTTTAAAGATTTTAATAAAATTATCGTCCGCCTTAAAAGCATCTTTGCACTAATAAACATCAGCCGATTACTGATACTAGTCATGTTATATTAGTACCTGTGTCTTATTAAAATCGATCTGGCAAGCTTCAGAGGTTCTTCGAAATATACATTTGGTTTAAAAGTGATCTGAAATTTTTAAGTCTAATACACTGTAAGAAACTAGCGAAAAATAACTTTCAACAAATCTATGAGTATATTATCAATACAAGTGGCTGTGGTATTTGTAATTCGTGTTGGTTCAAAAATAGTATCCAAACCATGCCCCGATAATAAGAGCAGTAGCCTACCTAGCATTGTATTCTGCTTGAGAAAGCCAATCTTAAAATCACCCAGTGAAAATGGAATATGTTCCAAAAGCATATTGAATTCATCAACAAAACTGGAGATACAAATAATAAAAACTAATTTAGAACTTAAATTAGAAGGAGTAATTTAGGACCAATACCAATAGCGTTGAATGTTTGGGAAACTAGATAAAAAAATTTCCAATTCCAACTGTTGCAGACATAAATAGCTACGCCTCCCGAAGGTTTATCATCTAAATGTGTGTGTCCTCTAAACAGCTCGGACGGATTGACTGATGGGGCGATACTTCATAATTAAAATTTTTCGATAAATTGAGAGGTTCCAGCGATTTTTGTCCCTGTGGTTTTTGGTTTTTTCTGCAAATATTTTGAAAAATAAATCATTTGCAAGAAAAACGATTATGAAAAAATTTAATTTAATTTTGCACAAAATCGGTCCAGTTCTGTTTTCCAAAATTTAAGTGGAAATGGCGGTAAAAACTGATTTTAGACAAAAATTCAACCTCTGCACAGTCCAGACGTATTAAGTGACCGGAGTAAAAATGCATACTTAAGTTTAATTAGAAGTTCCAAGTGATTCTTGGTCGAAATCTGTCCACCGGAAGTGGCGGCTTCCGTACAACAAAAAACTACAAAGAATTAAAATACTCAAAGAAATTTAAAGAATATTTTTCAACCAATAAGGGTTGACCGTGTTGGTTTTCTGAAATTTAGGCATAACAAATGATTTTTATTATAAAAACCAGTTTAACCTAAAGTTCGGTAAGTTTAATTTCTCGCTTTTGAAATAAATTCAGTATAGTGTATTCGAGATCTATGTTTATATTCGCACTAAAAGAAAGTTGGATGTTGGCCGCAACATATTCACATCCATTTTATTATAAAGAGAAATTTAAAATTACCCGAATATTATATTTTCTACAAAAATTGTAACCAACTTACCGGTAATTGACGATACATGTGTAAGCTATAAGTACCAGGTGTGTAAATATGAAACCGTAATTTACCAAAAAATGGCACCACTTGATAATATACCTTTCGACAAACCACGTCATTGGCGCTATTGTTTTCTGGTGACAACATCCAATTCAAAACCATACAAGTTTCATACAATAACGCATGTGTTTTACGTGTTCAAAATGTCGAGTTTTGTGCCTAAATATTACGATTTGCGGACATCATTGATTTTTTGTTATTATTTGAAGAAAACTGCTGCAGAATCACATCGAATGATTGTCAAAGCTTACGGTGAGCATGCTCTTAATGCTCTAAGTAGTGATTTTGACGTGAGCTACGAAGATCGTGGAAGACCACCAAAAAAGTTTGAAGACAGTGAATTGCAAGCATTGTTGCTGGGAAAATGGGCTCCGCACAAACTGAATGAGCGGCAACAGTAAAATAGAAAAACCACTAACGAAATATTGCTCGCCAGATACAAAAAGTCATCTCTCCATCGAATTGTGACTGGCGATAAAAAATGGATCTATTTTGAGAATCCAAAGCGCAAAATGTCTTGGGTTGATCCATGGCAACCATCGATATCGACTGCAAGACCAAATCGCTTCGGATGGAAGACAATGCTCTTTGGTGGGATTAGAAGAGTGTGATTCATTTTGAGCTGTTAAACTCTGGTGAGACCGTAAATACTGAATACTACCATCAACAAATGATCAATTTGAATCGAGCTTTGCGTGAAAAACGGCCAGAATATGATAAAAGGAAACACAAAGTGATTTTGCTTCATGAAAATGCACCATCACACAAAGCTAAACGGGTCATAGAAACGTTGGAATCACTTAATTGGGGAATACTTTTACATGCGGCTCACTCGCTAGACTTGGCTCTGTCAGATTATCACTTATTTACAGGAGCATTTCACTTCCTACGAAAAGCATTGCTAGAAAGAGGGGAAAAATGTATAACTAATGATGGGCAATACTTTGAATAAAATGCTATTATACGATGAACGTGTACTTTTTACTAAAAAAAAAATCCGGTTACATATTTACACACCTGGTATATGCATTGTTTAGTGACACTCATTTTCGAACTGAGGATGAAATTTGTTAATTGTTAATTAATGTTTCGTTAAATACTTTTAAGTTTTTATAGGAGCGCAAAGGTTCTTCAAAATTAATGTTAGGGGCGGTAAATTTAAAATGGTTGGAAACAATTGCTTCAACGGATATGATAATATTGTAATTACAGCGGAAGTCACCGTACAACCACAACATCATGCGTCTTTTATATTTAGCATATAATGTTTATTAATTTATGTAACGAAAACATTAAACCAACTAATCAAACACAATTTTAACAATAAACAATAATTTTCTTCAATTGTCTTAAAATTTTCAATGAAAGCAAAATATTTTTTTTCACTTTACGTGTACATACGATCTCGTTTTTCATTGTTTTCTTCTGAATTGCGTTTTTCTTTTTGCTGTGGTAGTTTATGTGAACATAATTATACTCGTAACGTTCGAAATGGTTTAAACAAATTAATTTTATTCTAATTATTTTATACTTTCAAAATATAAAATAAATAAATAATGTATTTGTATGTATAATTTTCTCAAGTCCCTCGACTCCGCGCATACGGCCTCGAACAATTGAGTTTCCGCGAGCTTATTTTATATCAGAAACCAAATAAAAGTGATTGTTTTTAAATACGAATGTATTACAAAAATAAATACTCAGTTTTAAAAATAATTTCATGTCAGTTAAAAATTAATATTTTTTTGGAACGCAGGGATGAGAAATAGTTGCAAAAACTATTTTTAGTGTACGTGGGAAAATATTCATATACAATTAATTAGTACATGATATGATTTGTTGCTGTTCTATTTTAATGATGCTATAGTAGCAAGAAATGCAACACAATTGGGAAATATACTACATAATATATACACAACAATAGTGCTAAGTTGACATTAATTGCTGTCGTATACTGTAATTGCTTCATAATTTCCGCTTTCTACAGATCACTTTTTTCTTTGGGTAGATAAAAATATACAAATCTTGACTAAAAAATTAGTTGAACTCTGAGATTAAATTAAATAAATTTTCGGCGATGTGTGTATAAAAATAAACAACCAAATTATAAAATTTTGTAATCGGAATAGAATTTTGTAATTTTAGATGATGTTTATACCTACTTAATTAATTTATTGAATTTTTTTTCTTACAGTGTTGACATTGGTATTATGTATAGCTGCATCAGATGACCAACTAGACACACGGGAGGGTGCAGACCTAACGTTAAAATGTAGATTTAATGAGAATTTTGGTAATAAAAATGAATTTGCGTACTATTGGGCGCGTAATTTGGGGAAATATGACAATGTTGCTGTAGGACCAGTACAGCTGAACACAAATTATAGGTAAGTCAAATAAATATATTAGCTTTGGCAGACGTCCCATATTAATATTATTGTTTTAAAACTATATAACGACCTTTTGATCCCTCGCACCCATTAATTTTGTCACAATATTTTTTATTAGCTTCTTGATTTAGTAATTTGTTAATTTTTTTAATTATTTTATATAGTTTTCACAGCAAAATATAAACTTTCACTGTCTCACGCTTTTTAATTAAAGCCTAAGTGGACTAGTTGCGATATAATCATTTCATTTTAGTGACAGTTTTATAGTTCAGTGAATTAAATATTTTTGTAGTATTTTACACCTCCAGCGTAAATAAGAAATTGGTTTAAAAATTTTGTTCGTTATCTATAGACATTAAGAAAATACGTCTTAATATTAATTATTAGCACAGCTTGATACAAAAACGTTTTTGTATACAATAAAATTCTTCTGAAACTAATTTGAATGTTTGATCGCAGTTTCTCGGAATGAAACAAAAAAAAATGTTTTTCGATTGGTGTTGAACTATATACTACATTCATTCGAACAATTTAGATTGGAAACTAATTTTAATTACGAATTACAATTTGATTTTAATCCATTTTGTATTTTATTAATATACATCGAACAAGTGTGCGCAGAGGCTTTAATATCAACGTGAGTTCGATCGGATTATCTTAATTTGAAACTAATGTATTTAAATATTCCAGAGTACAATCACTTTGATTATGGAACATTCACCTTAATCAATGATTGACTTACTCAGTGTTTAGTTCGATATGCTGTTAAAATTATATCGATCATCAAAACCGCATAATTTAAAATTATAAATCTTTGATCCCAGATCAAATCGCACGCCGATTTGTTACTATGAAGCGCCCCAGCACCATAGCTATTTTCTGTAAAATCCAGCGCGCATTTAACATATTCGAGTAATAAATGGGACATAGTCCTTCGTCTTTCATTTAAATTAATTCGAATAAGTAAAATTAAGGCTTTCGTTAACGGATCGGTGTTATCTGCTTATAGGTTTTTCACTTCAAATTCACGATTTTGCAAATGATATTCAATTTTTTTTAGTTCATTCACAAGTTTTTACAAGTCAACCACAATTGTTTATACTTCATTGCCAATTTTCTTTTTAAATCAACCTCAATTTTTTGCAAAGCAAATTCGTGTTTTTTCAAAGTAATTTAAATAAATGTAGGAGAAAATTAAAATATTTTTAAAACAAATTCAAGTTTTAATATTTCAAAATCTTAATTTTTGCATTTCAAAATCAAATTTTTGCAAAACAAATTCAGTTGGATGACAATAGGATTCTTAAATGATTTTTGGAAGAAGTTTTGGAATAAGGCCACTTGGGACAGAACTCGGTCATTTCTTATCTGATTGTGATGGGATTGGGTATGTTGGGGAAGCGGGATTGTTAAATGATTTTTGGTAGAAATTCTGGAATACGGCTACCTGGGAGGGAACTCAGGCCATTTCCTAGCTGATTATGTTGGGATTGGGTATGTTGGAGGGAAATGGGATTCTTCAGTTAAGAATTCTATATCCATCCAACATATCCAACTCCATTATAATCAGTTAAAAATAGGCCGAGTTCCGCCCCAGGTGGTCGTATTCCAGAACTTTCTCCAAAAATCAGTTAAGAATCCTATTTCCATCCAACATAGCCAATCCCAACATAATCGGCTAAGAAATGGCCTGAGTTCCGTCCTAGGTGGCCATATTCCAGAACTTATTCCAAAAATAATTTAAGAATCCCATTTTCATCCAGCCTATTCAATCCCGTCATAATCGGTTAAGAATTGGAAGCACTGAATTTCTTTTGAACAAAGTTGATTTGGAATGCAAAAGTTTACGAATTTGAAATATTAAAACTTGAATTTGTTTTAAGAATATTTTAATTTACTCCTACATTTATTTAAATTACTTTAAAAAAAACACGAATTTGCTTTGCAAAAAATTGAGGTCGATTTAAAAAAAATTGGCAATGAAGTATAAAAAATTGTGGTTGACTTGTAAAAACTTATGAATGAACTAAATAAAATGTAAAACGTGCTTATTATATTTATGATTTTGGAAAACGAGCAACATTTCTATGGCCTGATGGACATGCTACACTTTTAATCCAAGCATTGTGGTTCTGAACGTTTTTATTACGACGTTATGGTATCCAGGCTGAGCCTATTTCCGATTTATACTGCATCGTTCTATTTTCGTTATGTTAGGTGTTCGGTGGGCCTGAAGATCAAACCCTGTTTTCCTCCCTGCCGCTTGGAAGCGGACTAAGGATCCGTAGTAAACCCAAGCTTTTCACTCTGGCTAGGCGAGACGCTGTAGAGTGAAGTTATTACTTGAAAGGTTTTAACTGTTTAAAATAAATTGAAATCACTATTTATTGAAAACCTCGAGTCATAACTTAAACATTTTTTAAAATTGCTAGATTATTGAAACTAAAGCCTGAGTTTCTCTATCGATATCATGTATGACTGTCTCGCGTTTAACATACTGTCACAGCTGGCCAGACTAAATTAGTTTCCATATAAAACTTATCTCCAGCACTGCAGGCTACATCAAAATCAAACAACTACGAGTATGCTTGTAAACTGCGAATTTGAACGCTACCGTAGCTAACATCTGGTCGCTTTCTAATTTTATTACTAATCAATCGTTCGTTGCATGTTTTAATCAAGATATTTTGTTACAAACCACACCTTTCAACCACAGACCCAAGAAGCCTTAGGAAGCGTGCCGTGGTTTGACACAACAGTAGCTGATCTTTCAGAAAAGTATCTCTTAATAATCGAATAAAGATTAAATGGGTAATCCATTACCCTTAATTTTTTTATTGTGTGTCACAAATGATTAAAAACTCCAGTTACATCTAGAAATGCTCCCAGGACATTCCCTTGCTCCGACTCTTTAACTATGTTGTTCAGCCTTCTCTGTTGAGCTATTTTTTCTGAAGCCGAACTGTTTTTTGCTGTGAAGCACTATATAATTTAACAAGCATCCTTATTGAAAATCCGACAGATTAATTTGTATACTTATTACAACTGAAAATCCCGGGACCCTTGAGAAATGTCTACGAGTATGCAAAAGCTATGGTATTTGTCCAAACATATATTACAAATGTTTTTTTTGCAACGAGTGATAAAGCGTGATGATCTGCCATCAAATTGCAATTTATAACTCTTACAACATTACATTCGAGGATACCAATAACAAAATGGGAGTATATATAAGATAACGTGATGAGGAATTTGCTCTTTTATTAACTAATGTGTTCTGACCGTGGTGAACCTAAGGCCTTTTATATATTACAAAACAAGTTGTTAATTTTATTTTTCGTTCATTTTAACATAGACTCCATACTGGTTGCTCTGATTTCATTATAGGCTTAACTTTTAAATTTTAAATTTTTTTCTGAACGCCAGTTTGCTAAACATGACTTCTGATAGTTCATATTTGGCAGGCGCAACTAGAAAACTACGTGAAATTTGGGGCGGGGGTTTACTAAATGATTTTGAAGGGAAAGGTTCTATAATAGATAAGTATAAGCCTGCGCCATGTATATGAGAAGTTTAGCTAAAAATATTTCAATTTAAAAGAGTACGCATGGCGATTTGCATTTGTGTCCATGTTACAAAATAGCACGCTATGTGGTGTGTTTAAGAAAATTAATGTGACGTTTCGGTTACTGAGGGGGACATGATATTTAATAAACCGGACTTCTTTTTGTGGGAATATCTAAAAATTGGGGTATAAACGATTTGAGCTTTTCAAACAAAACCTTCGTGATGAATTAAATGAGAACACCTTTATCTGTATGAACGTGAAAGCTAAAAAGATAAAAACATTTGGCTGACATTGTTTACCATATAAATAATTCCCAACCTTCAATAAAACATTTATCAGCATTAAAGCATTTTGTTTTCATTTTTTATAAAATCACCGAAGTTAATTACCTACCAACGAGTGAACGTTGATTTAATGTTCTCCAAAAAGTATGAATAAACTTCATTGAAATTGTGTAAACTCGACAGAAAATATAAAATAAAATAAAAAATAATGTTTGCATTATTATCGCCACCGAATTAACTTGGCCAAAATGTAACATGGTTTAAAATAACGAGCCGTATTTGCTTGCACAGTAAATTTAACAATTATTGGAAATGAAATTCGAAAAATATAAATAGTGCAGCAACAAATTATAAGTGTAACACCGAAAATAAAACTAAAACTGTTTTCCCTCGTAAATAACGCGCCTATGCGTTTATTTGCGAGTGCCAAAAACAAGATTATTTTCAAAATCTAAAAGAAAATTTCAAATATAACACCCATTAAAATAAAAAGCCTGGCCTTTCTATTTAATTAGAAATGTGTAAAAAAATAAGATCTCCGCACTCCGCATACGTAATTTTCGACGTTGTTGCTATACATTTCAAGATATCCAAATTAATCATGGATATGGTTAATGCCCGCGCTTTGCGGATAGACATTCATAATCTACATCCGCAAATCACTATTTCTACAATGTCCGATGTTATCTGCATGTATTCCTATTCGATGAAGGACTCTAGGCTCGACCTTTGAGTTCTATAAAGTAAGGGCTTCTCAATTACATTAACGTTACTGAAATCTATGCCCCTTATGCTAACGTCCCCATCTTAATCACTACACCATTTGGTTGGCCAATTTAATTCAATCACCTTTCTCATTTTAATACAATCAAATAGCTCTTTAAAAGTTGGTTACTAATTAATTCATTCGTAATTCATCAAAAATGACCAATTTAAAATATAATTTTTTTGGTCTCAAATTTTGAATACAGCACTCTGGGTGTTTTATTTGAATAAAGCGCCTAGTGAGCATTTTATTCGTTTAAAATGGCTAGCTAGACCTTATTTACGAGGGAAAGCAGTAGTGCATCGTCATCAACTGATTAGTGCTGTAATCAGCGTATTATACAAACAAGAATGGATAGGTGCATTACAGCTTAGCCCAAAAGAAAAAGAAAACCTATAGTTCAGCGGTTAACGTAAGCATAAGAAGCCAAGATTCAGCCACTGAACTCAAATACCTTTTGTGCATTAATCAATCATTTTAGAGGCAAAAAGGTTTGATTGGTATTGTTAAAGAGATTGTAGTTTACATGGAAACAAATGATATTCATGATGCTTTCAAGCTTCGTTGGTTTCTACGACAACATCATTCACAAAAAAATTTAATCAAGACAAAATCTCGAAACCAAAGTTTCGAATCGAATTTATTTATTTATAAAGAAATCTATTCTGTGTTCTACAAAAATTAAATTAAATAAAAAAAGGAATCAAATTTGGATTTTACCGACCAAATGGCACAGTGGTTAAAACTTTGTGAAACGCCAAAGCTTTAATCGGCGGAGGTACCGGGTTCGAATCCCAATAGCGGCAGGATGCAAAAGGAAATTTTCATCAACGATCTGTGATTAAAAGAAACACAACTACGACTCCCTATCGGCGTGCAAAACTCACGGGCCGACCCATCTTCCATGTCCAGTACTATAGGCAGGCATGGAGCAATGCAATGCGCAAAAGGTAACTTAAATCGGCCCTATAGCCGTACGATTTCGATTTGGCAGTAATTGCGTAAGACGGGAAAATGAACCGTGAAAGAGCAGGGAGTGCTTCAGCTCCAGAAAAGAAGGCATGGATTAAAGCAAAACAAAAAAAAGTTTGAAATTTTAAAAACAATTCTACAGGATTTTTCTAAAGTTATCGTTTGATAAATTAAAGTCAAATAGGTCATCGATGATGTTGAATGATTTAGGCAACCTATTAATGGGGTTGTTTTCTCCATAGTTTATAGAATGGTGTTCTAGTGCTAAAATATCATGGTTTCGACACATGAGTTGATATGTTATCCAAAATATAAGCTGAATCAATAACTGTGTTACCAATAAGAGTCGCGCACAAGACAAGTCGTCTATTTTCAAGAACAAGAATGACAACCAGATGACAGTAAAGTCGAAATTCCTGGTATACAACCTGAAATACCTACTCCGTCGAAAAATAATGATCGAAGAACGGAAAACACAAAATGATGTTTCCGTTATTTATGGTAATTTTCACAACTGCAAGCAGCAATAAAAATATAAATGAAGGCCACGTGAAAAGGTGCATTAACCACGGGCGGAGCAACAAATATTTAAGATATATTCCTCTGTCAGACCGATGGCACCTACACAACAGTTTTACATCAAATTAAACAGTTACACAACAGTTTTATATCATTTTAAAGAAACTCGCGCAGCTACTTTGAAAGTCCAAACAAATTAAATAATATACTGGCAGCTATTAACAAGGGTAGTCGTTTACAATGAAACACAAATCACTTAACATAATATACAGAAGAGGTCCAGCCTTTTCTCATCGAACACGACATTGATATAATGTTAATATCAGAAACACATTTCACAAAAAAAATCATTTCAAAATTAATGGATATCCAATTAACGATAAAACATTCAGACGGCAAAACACATGGTGGTGCTAAAAAGGAGATTAACAGCCTGATTCTGACATACAATCTAGCACTATTCTGGTAATTCCCCGGGAATGGGGAATTAGGGAAAGGATTTATATGTAATTTTTATATAAACATTTTTTTCTGAGCTAAAAGGTTAGTGTTAATTTTTTTGAAAAAAAATGGAATGGGGAATAATTTTCTCTGCCAATTAAGATATCGAAAAATTATTCCTAATTTATAAATATTTACATCAAACTGTTCTCCTCAGTAGGACAGAAAGTAGACCTTCAAATAGTTCAAAGAAACTTTTGCCCATGCTGTTTTTCTAGCCTCAATTAAGGATTTTTTGTTTTAAAACTGCGCTTCGTTTGTGTATACCGCTCTTACTAACCACCCGCAAATATCCTTCATTTTAGTTAAGAAGTTTTTTAATTCGTCTGTATTAATTAATTAATTTTAAGATTTTTTCGGCTTTTCAGACAAAATATTATTTTTAATGAAATTTCACAATGTTTACGACTTTTTTTAAGTCATTAAGACATAAACAAAGAGGCCATTTATTGACAATATATCTACCACAAAAAGTAGAAAAATTCACTCCCCCTCCCTCCATTTTTAACCCCAGGGTACTTATGTAAAGATACACAACCCTTACAAAACTGAGAACTTCCTTAAGTTTGTTCTTTAGCATCTTAAAATAAATCCTTCATTTTGTTTAAGTCCGAAGAGTACGGTGGCCATGGTCAGAGTTTCACGTGTTGACCTTGAATCCAGGATGTTATTATTTTGTCCACGATGTTTCTATACTATCCACCGAACTGGCCCAAAAATATTTTTGAATTATGGAACGCATTTTCCAGAAAAAAAATTATATGATTTTGCGGTTATTTTGAACTTTCAAATATTAATTCGATCGTTTTACAATATAGGAGACAGCTCCCCAGACCATTATTCCGACTACTCCGCTGTGGTGTAAAATGATTTATGAAAATAAAAATTATAACCGTCAGGGCGGTCCATATTGTTTGTTTGTCCAATTGTCTTTCGTCAGAAGACACAACTTTTCTCCACTCGTTGGTCCATACATTTTTTCTTGCTAAATTGTAACCGTTAATTGTTTTGCGCTGTGAGAGTACGCATGATATAATAAGACGGATCTAACCACGGTTTGACTCTAATTTTAGCTAGCTTGCGATTTGCCTAAATTTGGTGCTGCTCGCAGTACTAAAAGATTTTCAGTGCAACCGTTTATGTATTTTTCATAGTATTTTTTTAAAAATTATTATTAACTAATGTTTCACTTTCCCAGTTTTTTGCATTTTATCCCTCCTCATTCGACACCTCGATTTTGGTCATTTCTGCGACTGATTACATTTTTCCTTTCACCATATCTAGTTTAAAATAATAGCTTTTAAATTTGAATATTAAAGTATGTTGAAATTTTTGAAGGCCTTTCGTGATAACACAGTAATGAAAACTGGCCTTATTCTAATGAATGACAAAATAAAAAAATTGTTGCTCGTTATTTTCTCTTAGTCACTTCGTTACAAATACTCTCACTGATGTTGAGAGAAGTTGTATATAAATTACAACAACAAAAACTGAAATGAGCAAAAATAAAAAGAAAATAGCTGCGGCCTTATTCAAATGAAGCGCAGTGTATAAGCAGTTTAACGAAAAATCACTGGTACAACGATGACATTAGAATTATCAGAAATAATTTTTCTTTTACTTTTTTAGTTCAAATGAAAATTATCTTTTAATTGTATGTGTTGTGTTGTTCTTGGGCCAGTGCTATATTTGTTATACACGATTGGTCCAGCGGTCACAAAATTAAGAGTAATAATTTTTGCTACTAATACGCAATTTTTGTATCATATCTATTGTTGTTTTGTAATAGTTTTGTTGTTTTCACCTTTTTTAAACCCGCTAGAAATTAGAACAACAAATGAATGACAAAATGAATCTTTATAGAGTTGATTTAGCAGTCCTTTGTGCTAGAGTTGATTTAGCAGTCCTGTTCCTTTGTGTTTCAAAATAGAATTTCATATTTTTGCAGGTTTAATGAAAATATGCCCGCCCATCATAATAATTCGTATTAAATTTTGACTCTCAAGTGTCACCACAATTCGCTGAACTATTGGAAAATATTCAAATTTAAATTCTTTAAAATTGCTACTCTCTGCTTAATCCGAGTATTAAATGAGATGCGAGTAACAATTAATCATTATTGCGGCATTCATTGCCTTCATCAAATTCACCAAATTACCAAAGAAATTATGTTTTTCTTTTTCATTGATATCAATTAAATTTAATGTTACAATTTCTCGATTGTAAGATATATACCAATTACGTCGTTATAGTAAATTAAATAGACACAACTAATTTAATAATAAATAGAGTTTTTGATTTGCAACCAGCACCGTACCAACTAAGCTTCATATAAAATAATAACAAAACCAAGGTTAATTGAATGTTGTAATATCATTAAAAACTAAATTGGATTACCCGAAAAACTAATCAAAAATAATTTTCGTCTATATATTCTCTATGCAAGACAAAAACATGAACATAAAGAATAATCTACAATTGAACAAAAAATTCAATTTTTTATGGTTAATTATGGTATATTGGTACATATTATGGGCACCTTGTTTAAACCTTTTGTTTGTCTTTTATACCATGGAATAACGATTTTTTTAGTAGATAATAAAAGAACAATAGAATCAGAAACTAGATGAAATGACCACCAAAAATAACAAATTAGATAAACTAACAAATATTTCCCGCTCATTTTCAGGGATGACGGATTGTTTGATTGATTGTCACCTCAACATTTTGTTGTGATTTTGATTAAGTAATACATTTATAGTAGTCACCATTCACCAATTTTGTTGCGCTTTCTTACAAATTTTTCATTCATTAAATCCTCCCCACCAAATTTAAAAACTTATAATAAAACAAAAAGTTATTGAACTGGAAAATTAATTCCATAGTTGGGAGCTTATTTGTTGCGGTTTGTTAAATTGTCACTACATAAATTTTATTGACATATTGGAACAATACCGTTATACGAATTCTTATGCTAATTAAGAAAAAGAATCTTATATATTGTAAAACAGTAAATTGTTTTTTTTTCTTATTTATGATAAATGAATTGTTAATTAAATTAACATTTGATTTCTTTTTATTTTAATTTTGTGTAAATTTAGAATCGACTTTCGACCACAAAATGGAATATACGATTTACACATTCAAAATGTGTCGTATGCACGAGATAATGGACGATTTGAATGTAGGATAAAAGCATCGGGTACCGGGGCCGATGTTCATCAAGAATATTATAATTTAACCGTACTAACCCCGCCAACTGAACCACTAATATCACCCGGAAATTTAGCGATTGCGACGGAAGATAAAAAAATCGATTTAACATGTAGCAGTGTGGGCGGTTCGCCGGATCCAATAATCACGTATGTATCAAAATGGTTCACAATACAAATTTTATTTACTAATATGTGGCTTTTATTGCATTTGTTTAGATGGTATCGGGATGGAAGTAGCCATCCGATTCAAGCGCCAATTAAAAATGGGGGATCACGGGATATCGCGACAACGAGTACAATATCAATTGTGCCAAAACGTGAAGATGATGGCGCAAAATATAAATGTGTGGTGTGGAATCGTGCAATGCCCGAGGGCGAAAAATTAGAAACAACTGTGACATTAAGTGTAAATTGTAAGTACAAACGATTTTATTTTATTTAATTAAAATTTCGTATAAATTGTATATATTTTAAATGGTAACAGATTAATTATATAACGTAATGTAAATTAAACGATTAGTTTTAGGTATAGGTGTGAGTACTGTTCATAGCCAAGAGCTATATAAAATGTGTTACACAAAGAAATAATTGTATATGACTTGAAATCAATATACTAAAGAAAGTTACGTCACCGCTCTATAATGCGATTATGGCGTGTGCACACACGTTATAGCTATTTTACCTTTCAAATAAAGCATATATCATATATAGTGTTATGGCGCCTTATTTTACAATATAATTATCTATAACACACAAACAGTCATTAATTAATTATATCATATTGTGTGTGATGATGATGAAGATAAAACACCATACGATTCGTGTTTTTGATCCAAAAATACATCCAAAAAGTTGATACAACTTTTTTGATATTGCTTAGTATAGAGTAGCATTTCTTATTTATTTACTTAATTTTATGTTACTTTCTAATATTTTGTTATTTATAATAATAGTATTTCACACAACTTCCTTGTCATATATGTCATGTTTTAAATTTGAGTGTTAGTAATATAGAGTTGAATGTAATATACTACATAATGTTGTTGGAAATGTCTACAAATTAATGATATTAAAATAGCAAAATACAACTATTAAGAAATTGAATTGAGGTGTGAATTGTGTAACACGGATTAGTTTAAATTAAATTGATTATGAATATTTGCGTAAAAACGTGCGGCGGTGTAGGTATGCGTAACACACGAATAATTTTATGACCTATTTTGGAAGTTATATTCAGTGTAACATCCTCGATTTAGATGTCCGGATGAACGTATGCCATTGAATTTTAAATTAAACGCAAGCCATTCGTTTGTGTGCAATACTATATCTTGCAACTTTTTTTCTGTTTAGTTTTTATTAGATTTATTGTATATATAAATAAAATAATAAACATAAAAAAGGCACTAACAACTTCCGAACTATAAATTTAATTTAAAAACAATTCCTAAGATAAACACATCAAACACACAAAAATAGAAACTCTAAACCTTCTAAACTTAACTAAAATCTTACAATCACACATGTAGCATCTTATTTCTCCAACTAATAGGAATTGTGTATCGTATAATATTCAATACAACGAAACAATATGGAACTATAACTAATAGTAAAAAATTTAAAGTTTACAATCTCTATTCTATTATGTTATAGCTAATAGTTTTTATTTTTTTTATTAAGTTACATTTAATTCTTATGGTAAAGTAGTATTACTTATAATTAAATAAATAAAATTTGTATTTAAGCACTTTCTAAATTTCACAATCTAAACGTAATTACTTTGTGTGCAAAAGATTAAGTTAACCGTTTGGTTTAGAAACACTGGTACATTTATATACAAGCACACCAAACAATAATAATGTATATAAGTTGTTTGATCGATTTAACTAATCATGTATGGTGATTAGGTAATTCAAAGTGTAAATACATGGTCGGAAGTTGAATATATGTAAGTGAGTGGTTTTTGTCTTAAAGAGAATGGATTTCCTTGAAAATATACGTAGAATAATAGTTTTTAATCTGAAATGACGTAATGCTTTTAGATCATCTGAATCATGATTGGTTTTTTTTATAAACGTGTTTTTGGTTCGCGAGTCGCAATTTACGATTCATAGAACCAATAATGGAATGCAACATTAATATTTCGTATTGGAGGTGATCAGAATTTTGAATGAGTAAAATTCAATGAAATTTATATTTAATAGGTTTTTATTAAAAGTAAAATACGGTAGCGTTTTTGTGGTTACAAAAATACAAACACAATCCGAATGAATTTCAAAATTTGTTTAGAAATGATTTTCAAATTAAATTTGTTTTGGCCAGAAGTTGATACTACAAAAATAACAATTTCTCGGTTTTATTACATTTTTTTAAACTTTTCCAATTTTTCTGTCAATTTTTATTATTTTTTTTTAAATTCTCTATTTTTAGTTTTAGTTTCGTTGAAGTTGCTCAGAAACAGTTATCGAAGTAGGCAAAGTAAACTTCTGTAAAGTTCAAACTAAACAGAATTGAATATTCATAAACTTGCATAAAAATATTTCAATTTGATTTATTTGAAATGTTAAAGGAATTTTGGAATGACGTATTTTTTGGCAATTAACAGCCTTATTCCGCTAATCGAGTCGTTTGTCGTTTCAAGTGACTAAATAAATCAAATGTTTGCATGAAAAATTAGCCAGTTGCCATACCAATATGTGACTTGAGGCGAAAGAAACAATTAAAAACTGTCATTTTGAGTCGAGTGAAATTTTGAGGTGACTAGAAAAGGCATAAAATACGCCGTTTGTCGTTTTAAGTGACTACGATACATGCTTATTCAATATTTTGGCAAGTCAGCCGAACTGAAATTCGCTTTCTACAAATTTTCGGTTAAGAAAGTGACCTCTATGAATTTTATTTGATAAAAATCCCGAAAAATGATTATAGTTCAATATGGCAACCCTGATATGTTTAAATGAAACCATTCCGAAATAGAACTACTTAAAGAAATAATAACCAATATTTTCACGATAGCAAATTACAAAAAAATTATTTAAACAATAAATCCACCGTTATTACTATTATTAAATGATCAAACCCCAATAAAAATTTATGTTTCATTTTTGTAGAAAATACAAATCCAGGTAAACAATAAAATGAAAACATATAATCATTAAAAGCTTTGTCAACATAAAAATCAATTAACAAGCAAAAACTTATTCGACATGGCATGGTAAAAACAAAATTCAATTAGCCGTTTGACTGATATAGGGTCCTAAAGTCGATCTAGACATTAATTAACAACACGGCTGTATGCGCTTTTCGTAGATAAAGAAATTAACTAGGAAATGGGAAAATAAGAAAAAAAAATTCAATTTGTCTGATATAGTGGCCTGAAGGGGAAAGAATTTGAGTGACTTCAGCGTACTATATCAAACAAACGGCAAATTGAATTTTTTCTTACTTTGTCATTTCGTGTGCTCGTTAATTGATATCTTGAGCGACTTCAGGGCTGTTTATGAAGCAGACGGCTAATAGGATTTTTTTCTTACTATGCCATTTCAAAGGTGGCCTTATTTTCTATAAATATTTGTTTGTTGATTGTAGATCAGCTAATACAGTCTTTTTTTCCGTGTATATATATCTCCTTTGTGTAAACGTGGATTCCTTTACTGCACAAACCTCATAAAATGTTACTTGTTAATTAGAAATGTCTAGTGCTTTTTGTGATATAAAAAATATCTGTCATTTTTTTCGGGATAATATATAAAAGATTAGTAATAACGTTGGATTTTTCAGGTTGATATTGAAAACTGACATGAAATTAGAATTTTAGTGTGGTCATCGTATTTTATCGGGATATTTTTCGGGTTAAAATCACAGACGTAAGGTCATCAGAAAGTGGTTACGGTGAAATACACGAAGCGCACTAATGTGAACCGCAGTACTAGATTTGCACTAGTACGATCTGTAAAATCTAAAAAATAGAAAAAATTTATAGGTGCAGAAAATTTATTTAGGGCGGGAGTAGGGATTTCCGAGTACAAAATAGCGATAATTTTTATTATTTTGTTGACTTTAATTACTTTGTTGGTTTCAGACTTTTGCGATTCTTATAGCATTCCAAAATAATTTGTTACTTAGCTGTACTGGAAAACGTTTTCTTCTTTGTTTTCGATGTTGTTTTGTGCTTATCGTGGCACAACAGCAAAAAAATCAAAGGTTTTTCCACTGATCATTTTTATCGGAAATTACATTTGACATAATTATTTATTCAAAATAATTAATTCGTGTGTTAAACAATTTCTGTATTTTGAAAATATTTTTAAATAAAAACGTTGAAACATTATTTTTGGCTCATTGATCAGTTTTTTTTCGAAAACAACCAAAAATTAATGATTGTGAAATACATACCAAAAATGTACACAGTTAAATTTGAAAAAAAATAAATGGATATTTCTAAAAGAAACGTTCCAGCTCCATGCAAAAATGTACCGCTAGCTCTTATCATGGACAAATAACCCTAGTTTCATACCAATTTTATCAAAAACAATACCCAACACGACCAAAATATGTCAAGCCAAATAATTTTTATGATTGTCAAAACCACAAATTATATTAAAAATTTACACGGTTAAATTTAAAAAAATCCAACTGGGTTTGTTTTGTAGTGAAATTTAAGCGTTAGATTATTTTTAACTCTTATCTTAGAGAAGTCCGTGGGTCGCTCATTCTATCGTTGGAATCAATTAATTTCCTAACGATTTGAGAAGAACACGGGAAAATGTTGATACAATTTACAAATGTTTTTTAATTCTATAGAAGGCTATTTTTGACAATGTTGATGGGTCTCACATATATGACCTCTAAATCAAAACAATCAACAACAGGTGGTGCATGGAATTTAATTATGATAACTTTTACCTTGTCCAGCATTTTACATTTGTAGTTTTTGATTTCAATCTATTTAACAATTTTTCTATTACCGGTCCTAGAGATATTCATAGATTTTTGAAAATAGTTTAGAATAGTTTCGACAATTCGATTTTTATTACAATAAATCGGATTCGTAGCGTATTTGGGAACGTCATTGATAAAACAATTAGCAAAAATACCAAAATTTTCTATTGGGAAAATATTTAGTAATTAAGAATTTTTTAATTCTGGGAATCGTGGTAAATATTATCAAATCTCTAGGATCGGTGAAATACAATTTAAAAGTTTATTTGAATTCATGAAACTTCTAAGTAGTGTATGGCAGATTAAATATCATCATAACTAATCCCTATTCGAAACTATAGTCGAAACTTTGACCATCTCTAGGATTTCAGTTATTTGATTGTTTTTTTTACAATAAATCAGGTTCGTAGCTTATTTGGAAATGTTAGTTAGATAAAATTCCTATTGGCGAAATTCCCTAATTTCAATTGAGAATAAAATTGAAAATTAAAAATTTCAAAATGGGGGGTTGATGTGGAAGCAGAATATAAACTCTTGTAGAATTTTGATATTTAAATATGGAATCACTAACAATCTTTGTAAGATGAGCGGCAAACCACTCTGCCTGGCGCCCAACACAATTCGTATCAACCATTCTCTATGGTCAGCAAGTCTCTAAAGTCACCAAGTAAATTAAATGCGCCGTAGGGATGTTGGTTGCGAATGTAAACACATTTGTCTGTCAAACCATCGAAGAAATTCATAATTTATAAATCCGTCTGATTGGGGGATCTAAACAAACAAATTAAGCAAAGAAGTTTACTATTAACGGTATCTGTGAAAATTTCGTACATACTTCTGATGTCGAGCGTAGGGTGCACACTCCACGTTGCAACTCGAATGCTTGTGCGAACTGGTAGCGTTTGAAGTTCTCGTAAATGTTATGAAATACTTTTGTTCCCGTTAGTACTAATATGTCGGGTCTGCGTGAGATCAACAAGAGATGATCAACAAGAGATGTTGATGGGCGCGGTTTTTGCTAAGCACGAGTTCTCGGACATTGGGAAAATAGAGATGGTAAGGCTATCAATTTTATCTTTACGAGGATGCTCACGATTCGAAGAGTAATATTTCGGCGATTTTCGAGTACTAATAAATTTCAAAAATTCATTTTTGTGTGCAAGAATGCAGAAACCCTGTCCCAACAAAAGATAAAAAATCTAATATTAAAAAGTAAACTGTAAAATTAAAAGGCAATTAACGCGAGCGAAATCATAAACTGCACTTAAATAACAATTACAAAAAAGAGAAAAGAAACGAAAAAAAAGTTTTATAAATGTGGGTGGAAGCACAAGAATCTGTGGGTGCTGTGGTGGAATTCTAGGCGTACTCAACAACTAAGATGTGTCAAAAAATCTCTACTTTTTGTGTCAGGATTGATTAAATGGAGGTAGAAAAGCATATTTAAGCTTTTTTCATAAATTGGAAGGCTAAAGTTTTCAAGTCAAGTTGTTGTGAGAAATTTTCCAGCGGAACCTAACGCCTTCTATTTACTACGTTTCGTTTTGTGCGTAATGTTTTGCTATTTAAATAAACTAAATTTTGCCTTTTTGACAATTCATATTTACGGAACAAAGTCATATTTAAGGGACAATTCCTATTAACCGGAAACGGCCGGTCCCTTCCCCGAATTAAATGCTTTTCAAATATATTAAGTCTAATAGAAGGAAGGCGAAGTTCATTTGGAATAAAATGATGGTTTGTCTCTAAAACCCCTAATCCATATTTAACTAAATGTGTGTGGCGCTTAGTTTCGTTGAAAACCTACTAGAAGGATACATAAATCTGATATCTATATGGAAAGTATTTAAAGAAAAATTGTATTCAATTTTATGATACCATTTTATGATTCCTATCAAAGTAGCTACCAATGATTCTATCTGATGAACAAATTGTGAACGTATAGAAACTCGTATAGAAATACCTCGACCAGTTTTCGATTTATAGCCAACATTTAAAACGCCATTTCTAAAGAATGATTGTGTATTTAAACGATTTTGTACATGCCCTGATATCAATGTCAAATACACATTCAGAAACATTTCCCTGATTTAACTGGGTCATTTATAAAATTATACATTTCAGTCATGAGCCCCGATTACAAAATATGCACAACGGAAAATAATTTCAATTAAATGTGTAAAACAACAAACAATGGACATTATTATAAAATAAAAGCTGGGTAATACATTTTTCAAGACAATTTTAGATTATATAGAAATGTTAAAGGTATTTACCTGGTTATATACTGTTCTATATTTTCCGAAAGAACTCGGATATGATGTTGACTTCAAGCTCACCGTATTTAATTGCACAATGTCTAGTCTGATCTTATATGATTGTGTATCACCACCGAAATTTTCTATTGGAAAAGATATAAATACCCGGTACATATTTTGGTTCAGTCATAAAGAACTAATGTTATGTATGAAATACGTGCCACTTTAGCGATTTTATTTTTTTATTATTTTTATCGTTGACAACAAATTTTTGTAGGAAGCCGGGGGGAATTTACTTATAAAATGAAGACGAGTTTTTGTATGAGCTGTGAGGTTACTTTGTATTATTTATTTAGTATTTATTTATTTGTATTATATTCATTCGTCTGTATTTATTCGACAAAAGTGAAAATCTATATCTAAGATTTACTTTCTTTTTTTCTATATATATATATATATATATATTATGTACAAATATAATACTCCTTCACCTCGTCTACGTATATAGTATATTATGTAAATTACGTTAATTTGATCAATCCAATGTATATAATAAAAATATATCAATTAACTATATTTTTGCTGCCCAGCTGCATTATTACTTTATGTTCATGTTACAAAATTTCATAAGAAATAATAACAATAAAACCTTATAGCACAACAAAGAAAATCATAATAAATTATAGGACGGTGGTGGTAAATGGCGCCGGGCAGGGAAGGCAAAAGAATTTTTTCTTTATAAAATTTTTAATTTTGCTTTAGTTTAGTATCAAGGCAATTATACTTTTTCTTAACCCGTTATGTGTTTCTGTTTGACTTTTAAAAGTTAAAACATGACTAAGAAACTTAAATATGTATACGAAACAATTACCATGCTGTTATCGTATAAATATTTTGCTTTTTAATTTTAAAATTAAACTTTTCGTTATTATGGTTGGTCTCCAATTTACACCTATGCCTTATAGCATTGGGTAATTTTTGTGGGTGGTAAACTGGAAACCAAAATTTTAATCTTAAATCGTAACATTAAAATTCCAAAAAATACTTCATAAAAATTTCTTGGAAAAAATTTCGTCTTCAGCCGGATACACCATTATATACAATATAACATTGTATGTATAAAGCATGATTAATGCAAATTTTTCATCACCATCGCATCGCGCAGAAGAAATGGATTAAATAAGGTCATTTATTTCTTTGTTGATTAAGAAATGTTTTTCTTACGTGTACTTATAAAAAAAATCAGTTTCTTCTATTTTTATTACTTGTGTCCCCGTTACAAGACAACATTTAGTTGTATTGTCTGCTATCACCATGCCTTAGCATAATATTTTCATATTAGAAAACTGAAGAGTTACATTTATCTTAAATGAAATATTTGTAAATACAAAATGCTCTGGATGGTGGTAGGCGAGAATCATTAAAAATGCATACTTTTTATTTGACCAATCTTGCGTGAGTGGGTGGCGTGGGTGGTAAATCATATTTTATCTGTATAATTAAAATTAAAACACTTTACGCTTGGTCTGGCTCGATTTTATTCGGAATTAACAAAATATTATAATGTAGTCGTATCGTCAATCAATCTTTCGACATAATCGAACATCAACAGCACAATTTTTACCACTAATTTTACCATGAAGAATACTCTTATTAATAAAATATAAGAAACTTAAAGTAAATAAACTTTTTATAAAAATACGTTTTATATTACATATATATATACATACGTATACAACGACGCGAACATCACCATGTTCATTATATTTAACATCTTAAGTTGTTGTTGTCTTTTAAAACAACAATAAAAAATAAATAAATATTAAAAAGCAAAATTCAAACAAACTCTATATAAGAAATGTATATACAACAAGAGATAAGTGCATTGAACTGTAGAATTTCTTTTTTAAGCTTGATACTTCTTATAGTTCTGTATTCTTCACGTTCAGAGTTCTTTTTTTATGTTATTTAAGGCAATACACATACGAATATTTTATAAGAAGAATAAATAATAAAGATAAATAATCAAATAATGAGTAATGATAAAATTTTTATAAATTTATTACACTCGTATGCATAATAAACCTAAGACACGAGAAGAATAGAAATACGTATTATGCTAAAATGTATGCTATTGAAAAAAAAATTGTCTAAGACGTAATTTTCTTACGATATACATGTGTAGGTACGTAACCTCCAATAATAAAACATATACAGCTTCACGTGAAACCTTTTAAACGAAATGACAAAATACAAAGTACCAAAGGAACTAAATACATAAGAAGCGAGGCAGCACATATAAGAAAAAGTTTAAGTTCTTTGTGGGTAAAGTAAATGCTATAAGAGAAGCAGGAAAACAGCACAACACGAAGTTCAAAAATAAGTACAAAAAAACAAGTTTGTCCAGAAGTGCTAAAGTAAAAAACCAACGATTTTTTTTATGATGACAGAAAAAAATCTTTATATTCACAAGACAACAACAACATATGATATTGATTATATTACACACGTTCAACATAACTGTTCGATCAATTTAGAAATCTGTAGATTATTAATATCAAGAGACGTATAAAAATAGTTTTAACAAGACACCAGCCACTTGAAATATGATTAATGCAAAAAAAATTACAAAAATTCGTTGGAACTCATTTATAACATTTCAAAATGAATTTTCTTTTCTTAAAACGTACTCAAGTACATTAAATTCGCGGTAATTTACATACATACTTCTTTTATTATTGTGTTCTTTGATAATACCAATAAAACGAATTTCGTAGAAAATTATTAAATTTATCTTTGTATGTTTATCTGTGTAATATTGGATAAGTATAATATTACTTAAGTTGCACCATTTCATGATACTCTTGACATTTACAGATGAGAATATTAATCAAAAAATGTAAACAATGTAGCACGAGTTGCGTATCTTATTTAAAAGTATTATAATCTTATAAACATAATATCTCTTAAACTAAATGTTGTTTGGCATAAATTATAAATCAAAATAAATTGTTATTGCCGATATAAAAGTCGTATTCTTCGAGTTCAAATAAAGTTCATCGAACAAGTGGTGGTGCGCGATGAGGCAGATATGAGGCAGATTACCACAATTAACTAATGATTAGAGCCTGAATGAAATTCAAAATTATTAAAAATTTGTTTATTTTAAAACTGTTATTCATAATTTTGGTAAAAATTTTAAATATCGCATATTCCGAATGATGATATTCCTTATGGTCGTGTTCATTGGGACAAAAATGATAAAAATACTTACTTCTTTTTGTTATATTTTGTGTCAAAACCGATTTAACAACCAAATCGAATAAAAAATATATAAAAAAACCTTACAATTTCTTATAAGCAAATCACAGAATACAAATTTAACCAGAACAGACTTGGCGTATCGGTATCCCTTCATGAGATGTGAAAGCTCGAGGGAGAGATAGAGAGACATTGCATAGATCAAGTTTTTTCCTACTGTAAATTTTTTTTAGGAAACATAACTTTTAAATGTTTTTATTAACTTTATTGTGTCGAAATATACTGTTAAAACTTCTTTATGAGTCCCCAATTGTTTATTTGAAATAAAACTATTCAAAAATAACGAATTTTCCTTCCTTAAGAGAGCCAAATTCAAATGGTCGATGAGTCGATATTTTTCCATACAAAAACAGCGTTATGACGTCGCTGTGGTTACGCTTTGGTCATATGAAGACGAGTTTCAATTCAATTTCTAAAGAACTGAAATGTATGGCACAATTTATTGGACGAAAACAATTTCGAAACTAATTATGTGTAACTGTATTAAATAAAACAAATAAAAATCATTAACAAAAAATGTATTTATGATTTTATCTAACCGGTAGTCTTGAACTGCTGAAATTTTAATTTCTTAAAACAGATAAATTCTCCACTAAGCTCATAACAAAAAATTTAAAACGAACGTAGAAACATTTTAACAGCTAGAAACAAAAATCTAGCATTTGTTTTTTGTAATAAATGAGTGCGTTTTATGGCAAAACACGATAAAAATATCGTGATATTTTTTGTCATTTCAAATTGCCAGCATGAGATTGCGCTCTCACATTTATCCAGCTTACTGTGTTATTAATTATTGAAAGCATTTTATGAGAAACAATTCTACAATCGAACATGAGAATCGTAGCTATCTTTTCATTTCACTAATCATTTCATTAGAAAATTTAATAATATGTTAAATGTTTATGTAACAAATGATAACACCAATAACAATACAGATGACAATTCACAATCACTAAACAATTCAAGCACCAATACGGAGATAATAAAGAAATACAAATATTGATAGGGACAAATGGTTGATAAACATATCTAATACAGAAATACCTCCGGATATTTCTTACGTATTAAAGTTGGGAGAGAAATTTTGCCCTCCAATATCTAATAAATCGGTCCCTTACGTTCGAATAATTGGAAATATTGAAAGTGCCCTTATCAATATTACGGATGATAACAATTGAAATGATGCAGCAGGACGACTAGGCAGTTGTCAGTTTTATTCTAACTTATTGGCCTACGGATAGAAACAAAATATTCGATTCAGCGAGAGGATTATGTAGTTCTACGATTGTTAAGAAAACTAGTCCATCTTGGCTAACTAATAACAAAAGCTCTGGGAGAAATTTCAGAAACTAGTTGAGGATAATACTAATCTTCAGGTGCAAATTAAAAATCCGATACAGCTAGACGAAGAACTATAGATAACTCAACTCAATCATTAAACAGTAGAAAAGTACATCGAAGTACAAACATAATTGAAGATGAACTTGAAAATAAGAAAGTAACGGGTGATTTTTTAAGAGCTTGAGAACTTTTTTTTAAAAAAAAACGCATAAAATTTGCAAAATCTCATCGGTTCTTTATTTGAAACGTTAGATTGGTCCATGACATTTACTTTTTGAAGATAATTTCATTTAAATGTTGACCGCGGCTGCGTCTTAGGTGGTCCATTCGGAAAGTCCAATTTTGGGCAACTTTTTCGAGCATTTCGGCCGGAATAGCCCGAATTTCTTCGGAAATGTTGTCTTCCAAAACTGGAATAGTTGCTGGCTTATTTCTGTAGACTTTAGACTTGACGTAGCCCCACAAAAAATAGTCTAAAGGCGTCAAATCGCATGATCTTGGTGCCCAACTTACCGGGCCATTTCTTGAGATGAATTGTTCTCCGAAGTTTTCCCTCAAAATGGCCATAGAATCGCGAGCTGTGTGGCATGTAGCGCCATCTTGTTGAAACCACATGTCAACTAAGTTCAGTTCTTCCATTTTTGGCAACAAAAAGTTTGTTAGCATCGAACGATAGCGATCGCCATTCACCGTAACGTTGCGTCCAACAGCATCTTTGAAAAAATACGGTCCAATGATTCCACCAGCGTACAAACCACACCAAACAGTGCATTTTTCGGGATGCATGGGCAGTTCTTGAACGGCTTCTGGTTGCTCTTCACTCCAAATGCGGCAATTTTGCTTATTTACGTAGCCATTCAACCAGAAATGAGCCTCATCGCTGAACAAAATTTGTCGATAAAAAAGCGGATTTTCTGCCAACTTTTCTAGGGCCCATTCACTGAAAATTCGACGTTGTGGCAGATCGTTCGGCTTCAGTTCTTGCAGGAGCTGTATTTTATACGGTTTTACACCAAGATCTTTGCGTAAAATCTTCCATGTCGTCGAATAACACAAACCCAATTGCTGCGAACGGCGACGAATCGACATTTCACGGTCTTCAGCAACACTCTCAGAAACAGACGCAATATTCTCTTCTGTACGCACTGTACGCATTCGTGTGGTTGGTTTAATGTCCAATAAAGTAAACTGAGTGCGAAACTTGGTCACAATCGCATTAATTGTTTGCTCACTTGGTCGATTATGTAGGCCATAAATCGGACGTAAATCGCGAAACACTTTTCGAACCGAACACTGATTTTTGTAATATAATTCAATTATTTGCAAGCGTTGCTCGTTAGTAAGTCTATTCATTATGAAATGTCAAAGCATACTGAGCATCTTTCTCTTTGACACCTTGTCTGAAATCCCGCGTGATCTGTCAAATACTAATGCATGAAAATCCTAACCACAAACAAATCACCCTTTATGTTCAAGTATAAAGTTCAAGTTCTTGGCCTTTGACAGAGTATGTCATACAGGCTTTGAATATAAATTATAAAGAAACTTACCAAAACAGTTTTATGAAATACTAAAATCTTACATATCTAACCGACACTTTCGTGTTAAATTACAAAGAGATTGCGAATATTCAGAAATAAAGAAAATATCAGCAGAAGTACCATAAGGTAGCGTTTAGGAAAGACTAACATAGCAACGTTTACCGATGTTACAAACATCTTAGCCGTTGCTGATTAACAAGCAAATTGCAAAGAGTTACTAATGTTGTCAGTACCTGGGGCCCTGTTCTTAAAATCGGTGATCATTTCCGCGTGTTTGTAAATTTGCGAATATTTAATTCCCTACTAAGGGAATAATTTCGAATCGATTAACCCAGTCAGAATTCTTCACTCACTAGGGAAACAAATGTTAAGAAATACGCAAAGAATTTAAAAAAATGATCAAAGTAACCGGCGATAAAACTGAATAATATATAGAATTAAGGCGAAGACTCATGTACAAATTTTGTCTGACAGGCAAATAATAATCGCTCTGATTGGATAAAGGTCGGCCATTTTTTTATCGTACGACAAAAATTAAAATATCACTCAATTTTGTGTGAGATTAAAAATTTTGACAGCAGTGAGAATAAAAGAATACATAATGTAAAATATAACAAAAAATATTTTGGAAAATGAATTCGCATAGTGTTTTATGGATTATTAATTTGTTTTCGTATTAATATGTAACATATTCAATTTCATGCAATTTCGAAAAGAACAAGAATAAAAACACATTTTAGGTTATGCTTTATAAAATGTCAAAAAATATCCATACAACAAAATTTTATACATGTATCGTATAAGACAAAAAAATATTAACCAATCAGAGCGATGATTATTTATGTCTGTCAGACAAAATTTCTCGCCTTTATAAAGCAAAATAATTTTCGAATGCTGAAATTTACGCCGATTTCAAGAATAAGGCCCCTGGACGAAAAGATGGCGCATAAAACTTGATGAAACTAAATCAGGGGTCGATTTTGTTCAAAATCCGAGACTTGACAAAAAAATAACTGCAAGTATATAGTAGTGGTATGTGTGTTTGTGTTAGTGCAGATGCGCGTCATTTAAATTTTTTGGATATTTCTAGATAACATTTCTATTTATAATTTAACTTTTGTAAATGCAAATATGCTTTAAAAATTAAATTGATTTAATTTTAATCTAAAAATATGTCGAGATATTCCTTAAAAAATGAAAGTAGTTTGCGCGAACGTGTTAAACCCGAAAAAGTTGAATGTCTGCTATAGCAATCATTGGCGCGAAGGTGTCGACTCGCCTTTTCAAAAGCAAGGGAGATGTCAAAAAAGTGAGAGGACAAAACGGCATAAGCACCAAAATACACTACTACACACCACTACATTGGCAGAAAACAAACACATATAACCACAGAAAAATTACACACACTAATATATAATTGTATACTAGACTCCTTGTACGTGTACGAACACGTCATGTCTCGTGTCTCGGATTTTGAACAAAATCGACCCCCAGTTGACGTAAACTTCGCCAACAGAAAGGTCAACTGAATACCAGTAGAACTGTACGCTCAGCAAGTTCCCTATTAAATACCGCAAAATATCTAGGCATGACTAGTCGCGGTACACGGTGCATTAATTATTCCACTTAGGACATTACATTGGGATGACCGGATGATATTGGCATTGGTTTTCTTTGTTCAGCCTCAGTTAGTTCAGAATTTTTTCCTAAGTGTCAATTCATCTTCCTGTATTTAATGTTTAACTCTTTTTTTGCTTTTTGACATTCTCTTTCCATGTTAATTTCGAGTCTAGCCATGCCTAGATATTTTGATGTATTTAATAGCAAACTTGCTGAGCGTACAGTTCTACTGGTATCCAGTTGACCTTTCTGTTGGCGAAGTTTACGTGAATTGGGGGTCGATTTTGTTCAAAATCCGAGACACGAGACATGACGTGTTCGTACACGTACAAGGAGTGTAGTATACAATTATACTCGTATATTAGTGTGTGTAATTTTTCTGTATTTGTATAAGAAATGACAATATCCATAAACATCTGAAGATGGATTCCATTAGTGATGAAATAAGAAACACGCGAGAAAACACATGTAGCGTATTAGTCTACTTAGTCTACACCAAAATGCTGACTGCATACTTGATCTACTTGATCCAATCTGGATCGACTTCAGCCTTGCCCCAAATTCCATCTGGGCTTAACTAGGAATATAACCTATCTAATGGCCATAGCAGGATGATGGGAAAGTGGGTAACGCAAATGTTACAAAACATTTTATTAATTTGGTTTCGAAAATTTCTAAATTTATTGTAATTTACCAGCCATAGGGTTTGGATCAATCTGGTAAAATTATCTAGCTCCTGCCAGATTTTTGCTGTAGTCTGTAAAATTAGGTATATCAAGTAATAAATCTTTCGGCTATAAAATATTTTATCGACTGGGATAGAAAAGACACTATCTGCATTACCATTTTTCGGCTGGAAACTGTCGGCCTACTTTAATAGGGTGATTCTTTGCATATTAAGAAAAACTTTATTGCGGGTGTATAAAGAACCGTGAATCGATTAATCGAAATGTTTGTCATTCCGATTAACCGGTTAACCCGTTTCGAAAGCGCTATGTTTTGCTGTCTATAGATGAGGGTGTAAAAAATACATCAGCTTATATTAAAATTCTAAGCAGTCATTCTTAACTGGAATGGTGGAAATCCTATATCTTCACACACGAAAGTAATTTGACTTTTCAAATTAGAATAATTTCGAGACAGCTGAAATTTAAATGTAACGTAACATTAACCCTATAATAAAATAGAGCTCGTAAACATGTGGTTTACAAAATTTCTAATTAAACTTGAATGCTTATCTTACATATAATGCATGTATACTTCATTTTCTGATTTGTTGATTATAATAAATCCTCAAATTTCGAAAAAAAAATCCTATAATCATTATCGATATATTTATCGAGCTCGTCATCATCATCATCGAACATAAAATGTATAAAAAACGATAAATTATCTATACAACATTAGTTTTCCTATTTCTTGGTATTCGAAGGGAGAAGGACTGTTAATCTTTTGAAAAAAGATCAATTATTTTAAAACGACGCATTCACCATATGTATATAGAGAAATATATGGGTACCTTCCATTTTCGTTTATAAAATTTATTGTGCTGTGTAACACTCTTGTGTACCTTTTTTACCTCTAAAAATCATCTAGATATTCCTTTTGTGTGTTGTTAATTTTTGAGGCTTCGTCTTAATGTTAACATTCAACAACAAAAAAAATTTTATATAGTTTTTGGTTTCTTTGATTGGAAGATGTTACACCTGAAATAAAATATCTAACTTTATATGTAAAAAAAAAACCCGATACGATCCATAATGACTTAGCCAAGGTGTTTCTAATCTTTTTCTATTTTTATAGTGTTTGTATGTGTGTAGGTTTTTTAATTTATGAGGTTTCGTATTTTGTTGAGCCATGCCGTAGACGTTAACCATATTCTATATTATA
This sequence comes from Nephrotoma guestfalica, assembly GCA_963691935.1. Classification (NCBI taxonomy): domain Eukaryota; kingdom Metazoa; phylum Arthropoda; class Insecta; order Diptera; family Tipulidae; genus Nephrotoma; species Nephrotoma guestfalica. The sequence continues at coordinate 126,703,433 of OY829913.1, read as the reverse complement.
CTAGTAGTGTGATAGTGGAATAAATTATTATAAGAACAAAAAAATTTCATCAAGCATTTTTCCTAATAGAATATAAAATTCTATTTATATGCAAATTGAAATACATCAGTGTAGATGTCTTATGTCTTTTCTTTTACTATCTGTATATTGTACATGCAGCTGATAATTAATTTTTCAACCTTCTGTTAAATGATTGAAGGGAATAATTTATATAAATTTTCTTTGACTTTCTGTCTGTGCGTCTGTCTGCTTGTTTTATATGTTATATCCTGCAGCCAGGTAAGCTAAGTACTTACAAATCTATCGTTATATGCTGATGATCATGATGAGTATGTATTAAAATGTTTATATAAAAACACTATAAAGATGATTTAATTGGAAAAATGAAGATGGGTTTGATAAAGGAATGATAGATTACTGACTATTAATTTATAATATTTTTTTTTAAATCGATATTTGATTGGACTGATTTCTATACAGAGTTTTTCTACAAGATAAATTGAATAATAAATGGCGAGTAAACTGATGAATTTAATTGTAATAGTAGTTTCAATTTCAATATTTTTAATGTGCATTTTTTTCATCGGTAGGTACTTATAATACGAGTATATACATTCGCCTTAACCTTAATCGTAGCTCTGTTTAACTTAAATCTTCTTAAATCTACCTAAATAATTGGGACTTCGATCTGAAAGTTAGGAGGCCTTTGTTGGACCAAACTGGTGGTGTAATTGCTGTGGCCAGTGTTGTGCAGATTAATTGCGTTACATTAATTACGCTATTATTTACACGTAAATAATTGTATTAATTACGCGAAACTGTTTACGTTACCTGGCGTAACAAATGTATAAAATGTAATTAATTAGCGACATCTAAAAAAAATAATATAAAATACGTTATCTAGTCGTAAATACAACCATTCATGCAGCTACATCTATTGAAATTTTGACATTTGAATTTTATTTTTATTGTTGTTCGAAAAACAGTCGTAAATAAATCACCCAGCGTTATTCAGCATTATTACCAGCAACCATACCATACAATCTACCTAATGAATTCAGCCAAATGTGCCATATCCAGCGTTTCAGAAATGAGATAAAAAATTTCGTTCTAAAATGTATTTTTTTTAAGTAACAGCACATCGAAATTCTAAAATAACTATTCCACCGTCCAATCCAATCAAAGATCGTTTAGAGACAACTTTTCTATAAGGAAACAATAACAATAATGAACTCCATAGGATTTCATATAGACTTTGGATGCTCAACATCCATGATTCAATGCTAATGAAATTGTTTTTAGTTGTAAAATACGATTTTTCTTAGGTTAAATGTTGAGTAATTCAATTTAATACTAGGAAAGCTTATGAAACCACGTTGAGGACAAGTAATAGAGGCCTAAAGTGGTCTTTCTTTCAGTGTTGTGCAACTACGAGTACTTCAGAATTGTCTACATGTTGGTGTCTAATGATTTGACAATGTCGATAATTGGTAGAGGATGTGGGCAATGTAGACTATTGCTTGTTTGATGTTTGTTTTATTTTTTTCTGGCTTTTCCCGAGAATCGGGAATTCGTGACGGTGTTCTACCACTTCGGAATTTATAATTCTCTAAAGTGTATTTTGATGTTTGAGATTTTTTTTTTTTTAAAAAATTAATTACATTTTCTGTCAGCTTTGACGTTTACTTTTTTTCACATGATTTCTGCAAGAAATTGTGCTTCGAATAACTTTTGAACTTTTAAACTAAGTAGCTTTTAATAAAGTCACCTTTGCTATGTCTAAAGCACATAAAAAAAAGCGTTCCTAAAATCAAGATAAAAAAGTTTTACCTGATACCAGAATACACTTTTGGTAATGGAATTGCGAACTTCTGAAATTGATATTTGAAGGAAAATTTTCCCCCAGTAAAAATCATTTGTGTTGTTTACAATACCACGCCATCGATTCAATATCGCAGATTTTTCGGCCGAATTATTATTTATTGTTTGCAGAGATAATGTAGACTGTATGACAAAGCATTCTCAAAACAGATATGCTGCTGGAGTTGTGAACCAAGCCTTCTTATGTATGTATAGCTTCCGACGCGAAGATACTAATATTGATTGATCAATTCAAAGAATTGGAATATGGAATAAATTCTTTTCTTGGATATATGTGTTGCGATCTGATAGTGTTTTCTGAAAATACAATTTATCGAAATGATGTTGGACCGACAATTTAAATTAAGTTTTTCCCACAGATGTTGCTGTTTGGTAATTTCCATTTTATAATACATATAATAATTTCTTGATTTTGAAACATTTCCTGAAACGTTATAAAATAACCCTTCATCAATGAATCCGGCAAATTCAAGTATCATCAAAGAAATTTTCTGTATTCAACGTTGCTTTATTGGAAACAGTAATTTGAATTCTGGTTGGAATCGATCCGTAATGCCATCAATTAAAATGCCGGTGTTTAATGTATTTTTATGGGCTTCGTCGATAATCATAACACTGTACGAGGCTGTACAGCTATGATAGAAACTCCATATCACGTCTATCACGCATATGTCTCTGTTCATGAATCCTCCGACTTCATTTCCAACTTTAACGTTCATTTCTTGTCCAACATGGATTGTATACAAGTATGGCAGCCACATGATGAGGTTATGCACAATAGATTTTTTTTTTTTTAACTTAAACCAGTTGCTAGGTCAATCGATGCTTTCAATATTGTGACAATCATATTCCATTCCTCGCACTATTCATTTTCTTCTAGTTAATTGATTCTAAATCGACGAGTGCTGCCTTGTTTTTCAGTAGGGTTAAATTTCCGCAAGCTTTCAATCAAATTATGAACCGATTAACTTGTACTTGTTCGTTAAATATTTCCTTATCAGAATTTTTTTTTCAAAACGTTCTATACTTTTTAACACGGTGCATATTACACGGTGTGCCTGAGCAGAAATAACACAAATTAATTCACAAAAAATTTATAAAATTTTGCTCCTGACCACTCCAGCATGTGCTCAAGCTAAACAAACGTAGCTTCAAAATATATAATAGATAGACAAAACCAGATACACAAAATATCGCTCAATTTAGTTCAGTTGATGTTGACTGAAAATTGAGGATTTCTAAATTTACGATTACTCTGAAATTGTAATGAGTGATGGGAATAGTTCGCAAATGTTTACAATCTTCATTTTGTTAATCTAAGCCCGCAACGATCGAGCACTCAAGAGCTTAAAATATTCGGGGTTTGGACTATTTATATCACTGTCATTGATTGCAAAACTTTAAATTTTAGCTTAATTTTAACTAAAAGTCACTAAAGTTTTGATTGGCTTAAGCCGTTAAATTAAAACTGCTATCAACTTAAATCTTTGATTAAAGATAAATCACGTTCAACCTTTGAAGACAAATCACGAATAATCCCCTATTTTTAGATATCCTGTGCAAATGCTCCTTTCGCACCAGTTCGGGCGGGTTTAAATTAATTCAATGGAAACCTACCTACAGGTATTCTTTCTACTTGCTACCAGGTAGCACCATTAGCAAAAGGAATAATAAGTATTTGGGGTAACATTCTTCATCAACAAAATCGTATAATAAAATGGTATATAAATTAATCTTAATTATAAAAGATTTGTTAGATCTTTTTGGGATGAGATGAGAAGGATTCAATTGTTGTATATTAATTAAAAATGTAAGATTTGATTGATGCAAAATACTATTTTAATATGAAATCGTCGAAATTAATTTTATTTTGACTCCAAATTTTCTTTTTTAATCGCCTAAATATTGGTCGAGTTGTTAAACTTGCCAAAAGTACTTTCGAACTTGATTCGGTACCCCGTTTCTTAAAAATCAGTACTTAAGATTTATTGCCAGTATCATCCATGTCCATGAGTCCCTGCGAATTTTTATTACCGCCTTTGAATCATAGATGGATCTGCTATTATTTGTATTTCCTTATCCAAATTACGCAAAGTGAATTGCGCTTTTAAATAATATAATATGCAACGTTATAAAAAATGTTTATGTAATAATTTACACATTAAATTATTATAGTAGCTCCATTAATTAGCAGATGTCAGCCCGCAAAATAATCTATAATATATTAATTTAAAAAATTCAATAGATGTCGCTGATTAATTACATTTTTTACATTTATTACAATTTTTTGTAGATCTCGAATACACCACCCTAGATTTCTAAAGCGAAAAATTAAACTTACCGGATTTGTTTTTATTTATTTTGTTAATCTATTTAAAGAAATCTATTCTGTGATTTACATGTATGATTTCAGATAATTTAATTTAAAACAAAGATTATATTAAAAAATAAAAATTCAAATAAAGAACTTTAAAAAAAAAAATATAAATCAAATTTTGATTTAACAATTAAAAATTTTAAAAATAATTCTTCAGGTTTTATGGTTGTAATCCTAGTCACTTTTCTATATCATATTATGGATTCCAGACCGATTAAATTCACCTGTCCATCTTTTAGCAAATCCAAACATGCATTCGCTTTCGCAATACAATTTTCAATATGCATATTGAAACAGACATTTTCGACAAATGTAACACCTAGATCTATGATCTTATTAACTCTTTGAAAACTTCGTTGTTGACTTTGTATGAAGTAATTAGCGGATTTCTCTTACGATGGAAAGGCATGATCTTGCATTTCTTAATATTTAAGTAAAGCGAGTTTCGATCACACCACTCACTTAATCTATCGATGTTTTCTTGAAGTTTCTTCGTATCTAGCATTCCATTACCAGTTCGAAAAATATTCACGTCATCAGCAAATATGACCACGTTTGAGTTTTTGATTATCTCGGTTATTTGATCTATGAAAACAATAAATATCCGCGGCTCGATGTAAAATCCTTGGGGAACACCAGACGTAACTTTAATAACGTTTGATTTCTCATTTCTCGTTATTACAAATTGTCGCCGGTTTGACAGATAAGACTTGAACCAATTTAAATAATCGAGTGAAAATCCAAATGCGAATAAACTCTGGAGTGCTTTTTGATGCCAGATGGAATCAAATGCTTTACTGAAATCCGTGTACACTACATCAACTTGATGATGTTTTACTTAGATTAGTTGATGTGAATCGGCCAGGCATAAACCCGTGCTGGTTTATTGATAGATGAAATTAATTTTTGAAATTTTCCATTTTTCGGGAAACTCGCCGGTGCTTCAGGAGTAGTTGAATAGGTAACATAATAGGATTTGTAAAATGTCGGCGTACTCCTTCAGAATAGAAGAAAGTATATTGTCAAGACCACAACCGTCTCCAAATCCCTTTAAAGCCGATAAAATGTTGTCCTCAAAAATAACAGGAGGAGATATTGATACGTTGTTATTGCTGGGTTGTTCGTACCATCCACTAGTAACACATGTCAGCTATATCTTTGGAGTTTGGGGAGCTGGTATTGTTATAGGTCATATTAGGTATCCTTCAATTTCACGTTTATTTCTAAAATATTTTGAAAATTGTTTTAGATTTACTTCGATTTTTCCTTGAAGTTGATCGAGATACGACCTGTATTTTGATTCGAAATAAATTTCAAATTCGTTACTATGTTGTGGTTTCAGTTCCGCTTTTCAACATTTTGGGATGCGCTTTCGACTTACGATTTTTTAAGTTAATTAGTCTATCATCGAACCACTGAGGGTGAGCATTTTGTGGTTTATAGCATGTAGACACACACATAAAGTTTGAAGCCAACTGCATATGGTGCTTAAATTTATCAACATTTTCGTTTATATCAATGAAATTGAGAGATGTTTACCAGTTGATGAATTCCAGGTAACTTTGTAGCCCCTTCTGACTTTGTAGTTTTTTTGAAATTGTATTTGATTGGTTGTAGGTGTTCCGAACTTACCATTAAATTAGTTGAGTCAAATACAATATCTAAAGATTTGTGATTAATATCATTTATGACAAAAGATAACACGGATTCTGAAATTTTGAAAGTGTTAATGTCGGTGCTGAAGACAAGATCCAATAATCTATCACGATTATTAGCAATTGTGCTTATTTGGTTCAAATTACAACCAAGCATGGCGTCCACAAATAAAGATTCCGCATCTGTTGTTATATTGTCTGGCAAAATACAATTAAGATCCGGGTCCAAATTCCAGATTATATTTGGAAGATTAAATTCATCAAGCACAAGAACTAAATCTGACGAGTTTGTTGTATTAATAACTTCATCAATCGCATCGATGCAAGTTGTGTAATGATCACTATTAAACTTAGTTAAACAGGTGATATAATGTGTTTATTAAATGTTAATGTGTTTCGCCAAGTACCTACGGGGCATAGTGTTAAAAGTATATAGTAACTAAAACCAAAAGGATCATGTTCAGGCGTCTTAAGAACTAAAATTGTTGGGCCACTATTAGACTCAATAACAGCGCTTAGTGGCCTGGGTCTTGATAAAACCAGGTTCTCAGTAACCGCTGACGAAATTTTAGCCCATGCATTCGAAAGGGCATTTTTAATGAATTCCTATTGGTAATCCTATATTTCCGAATCCTTTGTTCCAGTTTATACTAGATATGCTCTATTGCATTCAGATCCGGTGACTGGGGAGGCGGATGCTGCGAAGTTGTTTCGGCACATTATATAGAAGTCATTGGCTTACTACCATCGCTTGATATAAGATCCACTGGTTGCCTAGTTCTAAGCATTATACGGACGTTGTAAATTGCTACGCAATATGTTCAAATACATTCGGTGATCCATACCAATTTTCCGATTTCAGCTGCAGCCATAGATCCTCAAACCATTACATGGCCACCGCCGCGTTTAACGGTGGGAAGCAAATTATTTGGAGCCATATGTAGGTTAATTTCTCGCCAAATTTTTCCCCCTCCATCGGTTCCGAACATATTCAATTTACTTTCGTAGTGAAAAGCACTTTGCTCCAAAATTCAGTGTCTTCATAACGCATATTTTCCAAATTCAAGCCTTTTCTGCTTATTTAGTAGGCTTATGTGCATTAAGTTTTTTAGGACGCTCGGATGGTTGTTTATTTTGAATACTTCCTCTGTTATCAAAATTTCGCACTTTGCTCGACTTTTACCAATAATTTCAGATATTTCATTATAACTTTTATTCTGTTACCGTAGCTTTATATTAAATTTCGTATTTCGATTAACACTTCCGTTCGAAGCACCATTTTTGAATGCCAAAGACGAAAAATATTTCTCACTCAAAACGAGTGCAAAGTTATTACTGAAAGTGTCGATAGACGTGCCTAGGTATTTATATAAAATAAAATAACGGTACTTTGCAATAATTCGAGAATAAATCGAACTTAAGCCTTAGACACTCCAAGACTAACTTAAGACACACGTCTGTGTGCATCGCACCCGTATTTATATACCGCGCTGAATATTCCAGATGACCCGCGAACAATCGCAACCAATCTGCAACACCACTAAATTGATATAAAACTATTTCTAAAGCTACTACTTAAATCTAGATGTCACTAATCTCACAAAAGTGATATTAACCCAATTTACAAGGTCCAGCGACCAATCTGCGCTAAATTTCGCCCAAGAGGCGAAGTCGTGGCTCCCAACATCCTTATAAACAATGTTGTAAATTTTTAAACTTGCTTTTCAAGGGCTATTTTTTATAATATTTTCTTCTTTTTTAGCATAAACAGGAGCAGAGGGGTTTTATCTGCTCTCTTCGCAATTTAAATAACTCTTTTATTTTTTAAATTTTTCAGAAGTAAGTCTTTTTTTATTTCCTCTGTCTGGCAGGATGGACGCACCTTTTTGGCTATAATTATTGGTCAAGATGTCTGTCTTGGTACGAGTACCATTTATTACTCTTCTCATTAGTAGAAACAGTAAGTTTGCTGTAGTTATCTGCGTCTGGAGCATTTACTTTGAGGTCTATTCAGCGATGCTGTTTGATCCATGAATTTCTTATTTCCTGATAGTTTTGAACTTTATTTACCATTACTGGTGGCGGTTTTGTTTGAGGCGCTTTTTTATTTTCATCAGTATTTGCCTGGTTCCGCCGCATATCCTTTATGGTTGTTTAGCGGTTCGTAACTTTGATATTAGGTTTCTGATGAGCGTTTTCCGTTTCTTGAATCCTTGCTTGAACTAATTGTTTAACACTTTCTATAAGAATCATTCTTTCTGTTCTTTGCAAATGCGGAGCCTTACAGGAAGCGTTCTTTTTCTATAATCAGTTCATCCTGTTCGAATATAATGATCTCTGTTTTCAATTTTTTGTTATCTTCGATTTGCAACGGTTGGCTCCTCCCAAAATCCATGGAGCCGACCTTCTTTGGCTTTCTTTAGGTTTCTACTTGGGATAATGTTTCTTTTCGGTGTGTTTGCCATTACATTGGTCCGCGGGGAGTATTTTACTCCCCCACTACACTTCCTGAGTGTAGTTTCCGCTGATGTTCTTTCTGTTTTTATGGAGAACGTAGAAAAAAAATTAATTGGTTTGAAGGAACCTCCTCATCTCAGTGCTTATTACTGCAAACTTCACTAATTGTACGCCTCTGGTAAGATTGAACACAAAAACAAAACTATTTTCAGTTTTTCCTTTTTTGTTATAAATTTGTTTGGATTGTTTTACGCTAGTATAGCAATTTCGAAGGGATAATTATTTATACGATCGAAAGCAGATGCTACGGTCTAAATCCACACAAAAAAAAATAAAACGAAATCTCTTAATTTGTATCACAAATTAATTTTTTTGTGTTGTTATTTTTGATCCAAAAAAATGTTTTGTGTTGTCGAATTATGAAATTTACATAAAGGACTGAAACGATTAACCTTAAAGTGTACAGTAATGTAACCATATGTGATCCAATTTTATAATATTAGATGTTGTTGGTGTTGTTTGTAGTGCGGTTTGACCCAGATGACTTGAATGTTCTTCTTTCTTAATTCATTCGAAATTGCGATATTTAATTTAATTTCGTTTAGCTGGAGGAAATATGTTTTTCAAATTAAACAGAACTCGCACTTAGCTGGTTTTTGTGTGTGTGTATGTATGAGCTTGTATAATTTGTTTGTTTACAAATTTTACAAAAAAAATCGAAATTTAATTTATGGCCGATTTCTTGATTTCGAGAGCTCTCGATACATGTACGTCTGTATGTGGTATATATGTATAGTTCTTGTTCTATATATTCTTTCTTAATATTCCTAAAACGAAATGATTCGAAATTTATATCTGTTTTATATACATTGTACATACTCGTTTATATAAATCTTCAAAGGAAATAAAACAGACCACCGTAAAAAAATTCTAAAATATCCATAAAATTATTACAATTTTTTATTTTATATCTTCAATAAAAAAAAACACAACAGAAAATTTTTGTGGAAGACGAAAATTTTGAAAAGGGTTGTTTTAGTGTAAGCCCATTTTTATTATGTGTAAATATATTTTGGATTCATCGTGATCAAATATATTTTGGGTGTCACTCGAATTTGATTCGATTATCCCATTCAATTTATTATTGAAACCATATTGGAATATAAAATTTAGTCTATGGTTCGGTATAATTTGTTTGCGGTCATGCAAATGTATTACGCTAAAATTAATATTACTCATATGTAGATTAATTAACACTTGACTCTTAAACATCGACAAAAAATTTCCAATTTGGACTTAGATAATTGTTTGGTTAGCTAGCTAGTTTTATCTGGAATATTTACGACCTACAAAAATTTATGTAAATATTTTTTTAACGTCTTTCTTAATTTATTTTAATTACAGATTATCCACGAGTCGATGTTGGCCCAGAAAATCCGTTAAGAGTTGAAATTGGCGGGTCCGCAAAATTAGAATGTAATGTTGATTCAAAGCCATCCGTATCGACGGTGAAATGGACGCGAAATGGACGATTTATTAGTTCACAAATGACACACACGATTACAGGGGTGTCGCGACAAGATGCAGGAAAATATGCTTGCTCCGCCGATAATGGTTTAGGAAAAATTGGTGAACAAGAAATAACCATAGATGTTCTCTACGCACCGGTAGTTGTAATAGAATCGAAAACACGTGAGGCTGAGGAACGTGAAACAATTAGTATTCGATGTAATGTAACAGCTAATCCGCCACCCGTTCAAATTGAATGGTTGAAGGAAGGCGTTCGTGATTTTAGATATAGTGGCGATGTTCTCACGTTACGTGATGTACGCGCTGATAATGCAGGAACCTATGTATGCCGGGCAATAAACACAATTTTTCCGTATGACGGAAAATCCAGCGAAAGAATTGGAAATTCGACAGTAGCCCTTCTAGTCAGACATCGTCCGGGGCAATCATTTATCACGCCCAACAAACCAATTGTGCATGTTGGAAATGGTGTTACACTCACATGTTCTGCAAACCCACCAGGTTGGCCTGTACCACAATTTAAATGGTTGCGCGACTCCATAAACGAAAACTCATCAAAAATATTGGCACAGGGACCACAATACGTAATTCCACGTGCGCATCTCGGCAGTGAGGGTCGTTATCATTGTCAAGCCGGAAATGAATTAGGTTTTGGTGAAATGGCCACCATAACACTCGAAGTACATCAACCACCACAATTCCTAGGGAAATTACAACAGCATATGACAAAACGTATCGGTGATGAGGACTATTCTGTTTCGTGTAGTGCAAAAGGTAAACCAAAACCAACGATACGGTGGTTAAAAGATGGTAAAGAAATTTCGGCCGAACTTAATTTATTCAAAGTTGAAACAAATCCCGTTGATGGACCAAATGGTATGGTAACAGTACAAAGCACATTAAAATTTGTCGGTAAAGAGCGTCCGCATGGCAATAAATTGATTCCGGGCGATCGCGGTATGTACACATGTCTATACGAAAATGAAGTAAATTCGGCCAATTCGAGTATGCGGCTCCGAATCGAGCATCAACCAATAATATTACACCAGTATAACAAGGTGGCGTATGATATTCGTGAAACCGCTGAAGTTATTTGTAAAGTTCAGGCGTATCCAAAACCCGAATTTCATTGGTTCTTTGGAAGCAATCCTAATGTGCTCTCGATGTCATCTGACGGCCACTACGAAATTAACACAACCACAGACAATAACGATATTTATACGAGTATACTTAAAATTCATAATTTAAAACATCACGATTATGGTGAATATCATTGTCGGGTTGGTAATTCACTCGAAACTATTCGTGCCCCAATCAAGCTACAACCGAAGGGACCACCAGAGAAACCAAATAATTTGCAGGCGATCGATGTTGGCCCCAATTATGTTACACTCAATTGGGATCCTGGATTTGATGGTGGTATCTCGTCAACAAAATATTTTGTTTCGTATCGCAAAGTCACCACACAAATGGATGATCAAGTGCAAGGTGATTGTGGACCAGTTGCGATGGCCAGTAATGAAATGCTTGAATTTGATTGTCAACATAATTCGCCGTGTAATGTTTCACCATTGGATCAGCATCAAAGCTACATTTTTAAGGTAGGTTGAATAATTGAATATACATTTCAAAATTAGAAATTAAATCTTTCTGTTTATGTTTAGGTTAAAGCTTTAAATACGAAAGGTGGATCAGAATATTCGAATGAAATTGCAACAACGACAAAAGTTAGTAAGATACCAAAACCACTACAAGTCTCATTTGATCCGGCTTCCCGGACTATTGCGATTACAGCGGGAGCTACATGTTTATCATTAATCGCAATCGTTGAATCAGTTATAAACACGGATACGCCAGCATGGCAAATTGTTGAGACAATTCAGTTCAAGATGTCAGGCAACTCGCCCACATACAAAGAAGCTATAATCGAACATTTGGTAACCGCTCGTCGCAGTAGCTCAGCACGTTCGCTAGGAAGTAGCAATATGGTAGAGGATGATATAAATTTAAGTTTTGACGATGATTCTAGTCCAAAAGTTCGGGTTAAATTTTGCTTGAAAGCAAATCATGAACACTGTGGTGATTATAAAGATGCCGAAATTGGCATGTCATACGTGAAGGAAGCGAGTTCCCTACACATTCCGACTGTGATAGCTATTGTTGTGTCGTGTGTCGTATTCCTACTGTTTGTTGGTCTACTGTTAATGTTCTGTCGGTGTAAAAAGAATCAATCGAAGAAGAGTGCGGCGGCTAAAGATTACGAAATGGAATCGGTAAGGCCATCCATTGTCGCACAACAAAATCAAGCTCCACCGCCCTACTATCCGGCGAGTGGGCTCGAAAATAAGGCACTCGAGCATTCAATGGATTTAGCATTGGCGATGGAAGATCAAAAGAATGCAGTGTACGCGTCACAAAACGGTTATGGATATCATCCTAATGCCGGTATGCAAGTTCCTGGACACACGATACCTGGTAACGAATGTAAGTTTATTATTTTTGTATAATAACTAACATAAAATTAAGATTAAACTAAAACATTTCCTATTCCGTAATAAAATATATGCTTACCTAACAGCAGGACTAGGTACAAAAAATGCAGGTAAATCCGTCATTTGTTAGGTTTTTTATGTGTGCCTAGGCTAAAACGTGTGTTTTGTAGTGTGACATCTACATTCTAATATCTGTCGTTTTAATAATAATATATGTATTTGCTTAATCTACTTTTAGGGGTAAATATGGGTTATTTAGACAACAGTTACTCAAATTCGAATAATGGCGGTAGCGTTAATTCACAAGATTCACTATGGCAAATGAAAATGTCCGCAGCTAATAATGCTGGTAATTTAGCACCATCACATAATTTTGTAGATAGACAACCATCATACGGATACGATCCATTAACGCACGGTGGTTATGGTACGGTCGACGATTATGCACCATATCCACATTTAGCAACGCCCAGCCAACACGGAGATGATTATATGCGACAAAGTCAGAATCCATCAAGGCAGGACTACTGTAGTGATCCATATGCGGCCGTTCATAAACCAAAGAAACGACTCGATCAACATTTAGAATCACCATATCATGACGTTAGTGGCCTACCCGATCCATATATGGAACAAATGGAACAGGAAGATCAAAAACCACCGCCTCAGCACATGTCCCTTAGTTACGATGAAAGTTTAGAAAGTGGATATTCAACACCAAATTCAAGAAATCGACGTGTAATACGCGAAATAATTGTCTGAGATAAAGCCAGGGTACGTTTTGCGAACGGAACGTGCCTGTGAATCGCGATTTAAATCTAATAAATATATTATTGTTTTTTGTTTTAATTTAATTAAAAGTCGTTCGCAACTTTAATTTTAAAATTTTTTAATTGTATTTTTACATTTTTTAAGTTAAGTTTTTATTTTTTTTAATATTAAATGTGCCCTTAAATAAATAAAGAAAATGAATTAAAATTAAAAATTGAAATAGCTACACAGAAGTAAAATAACTAAAAAATATCTTAAAAAAAATATTTAAATGTAAACAAGACTGATGTAAAATTATTAATTATTTTTGGACCATTATAAAAAATGAAATTAAAATTTAAATGTTTTATGGGCTTAATGAAAATAATTAAATTACAAGAATTTTTAATGATTCCAAAACCCTTTAAAAATAATAACAAATCGTGTGATTAATTTTTTGTTTTGTACAAATTTATAAAAAAAATATTAAAAATTAAAAATATATATATTTCTATATATATTCTGCCCCGCCGGTGTAATGGATGGTTAATTATTGTATTTTAATTTAAAATTTAATATTTAACCTAATTAATTGTAGTGTTACGACAAAAACAAAATGGAAAATGTTATAGATATTTATATATAGATTTTAAAAAAGTTTTGCTCAATTTTTTTCGTACTTTTATTTTAACGGTTGTGACAAACGTAAATTAATTTTTTTTCTAATTATGTAAAAACAATTATCTGCCTGCCATAATCTTAAATTAAATCACATAAAAAATATTGAGTGAGGATTGCGATCTACAAGGTGTAAAATGTTTAATAAATTTTTGTTAATGTTTATTTTTTTTATTCTACAAAGTTTGCTGTTCTCCCGCGCCCCATTTATCCTTTCAGTTTTTGTCCGACTCAAATTTACTTGCCATAAAAATACGACGAACAAAAAATAAAACTCGGCAACACTCATAAAAAATATATTAAAATTTTGCGCAGTGCCAAAATATAATTATATAATTTTAATTTTAGAATTATTTAAATTACCTAAATTAAATTATGGCGCTAATTTTAATCCGCACAAAATACTCTAAAATACACGATAAATAAATAAAAAAATATTAAATATAATTGTAAATACACTTAAGTTTTATTGAATTTAAATTTATTTTTAATTAATTTTTACTTAATATATATATTATATATTAATCTATTTAATTAATATAAAAAAATCGAAAAATGTGTGATCAAATGCAAAAAAAAATTTTTCTTTAATTTAATTTTATGTTTTTAAAAAATTTATTTTTTAATTATTTTATTTTTTTATAAAAAAAAAACAACCCCATAAAATATAAATGTGAAAATTATATTATAGATATATACATTTAATAATATTATTAATTATATAATAATAATAATTATATTATTATTATTATATAGAATTTAATTGTAGATAGGAAATAAAAATTTTAAGTAAATTCATAAAACATATTTTAAAAAAAATTCGATAAAAACAAAATATTTTTCTTTTATAATTGAAAAATATGGCAAAAAAATTATTTTTAATTAATTTTTTTTTTTAATTAATAATTATAACATAACATAATTGTATTTTGTAAATAATAAATATAAATTAAAAATTAACATATGCATAAAATTATATTATATATATACAATTAAATAATTAATTATTTTAAGTAAGGAAAACAAAAAAGAATCTATCGATAAGTAAATATAAAAATTGAAGCAAAAAAGAAAAAATTATAATTTTTAAGTAAAATTTAATTTAATTAAACAGAAAAAATTATATAAGTAAGAGACTTATTAAAACGAAGAAATATAAAAATTATATATAAAAATGAAAAATAAATATTAAAAGAAAGAAAATTATGTGTACAGATTTATTTGAGATAAATAAAAATATTAATTAAAATACATTTTATTTTTTTCACTACGATTTTAAAATTTTCCAAAACAGACAGAGTTCGGAAGATTTATAATATTTTCTTCCGAAATTCTTGCTCCCATTTCTACGGCAAGAGCTAAACGCAATTTACGTTAAAAGCGTCTAATTTACAGGAAACCAGTTTGCTTTTATTAAAACCATAAACAGAAAATATTATATCAGAGACTTAAACCAGAGTAAAATTATTTGAATGAGCAAACAATTTTACTCTGGTTTGTCTCTGGAATGTGCAAATAATTTTACTCTGGATGAAGTCTCTGATAGAATATTTTCTCTGTGTTTATGGCTTAAATAAAAACTAGGTCTCCTGAAATGATATAAACCAAGAAATATGTTGTTACGAATTTTACCTTGCAAATTCCATTCAATTTTGGGACTAAAATTGTTCAACGATTTTTGTCAAATTTTGCTGATTTTTAAGACGTACAATTTTTTGTCTTAGATCTTAAAAAATTTGTTCATTTTCGAAATAACTTGATATCCCGAAACAATCTACGTTTAAATTGGGCTTCGATATTGCGTCGTTTCGGCCTAATCTACATTTGAAATTGAAGCTTGTTTTCACTTCCAGTGGAAATGCCGCGCTTGCAATACATAATGTATTCAACATTTCTTCGTCAACGCGATGTCTTAATGGTCGGGTCGTACATCAAATTCCATTCAATTTTGTTACCAATATTATTGTCACAATATTATTAACAATGACAGCTCTAAAGCGTTCTTAAGCTATCAATTGCCGATTTTTTTATTAGCGTCTGATAGATGTATCCGGAACACCCAATTTTCTATGTCAAAACTTATATTTAGCGCGCTATTTTTGCATATAATTAATTTATTTAACTCCAAATTTTTAGTTAAAAGCCGATAAAAAATATTTTGCTCTACCTATTTATCGGGTGCAGCCAGATGAATTCTTGTTTATACGTCATGTCAAAATAAATGTCAATTGGTATATTTCAGGTCGTTAAAAGTTTGTTTTATGTATGAATTTATTTTTAATTTGAATGGTACAGCGACAATGTTCGCTACTACTTTAAAATTGTCCAGTACTTCTTGCGTGTGTTTAGGTCTTATTTATTTTATTTCTATAAAAAAACGTAAACAAAGATCTAATTGGTTCACGTGATTAGCGCTGCGCAAATCAAAACGCATGTTAGATAAATAGGGTAACCTTTTAGAAAAAATGAAATTTTGAACTAAAAGTTTTTAGCATTGGATTAAAAATAGCCTGAAACTGTACTGTCATTGAAAAATATAAACGAAATTAAACTTGCCTGGCAGAAAATTTCATGTAATCTAAATTTTTTACTATGGAAAAGTATAATGGCGGTTGTCTGTCACTAACACTAACAACGAATTTGTTTTATGTTGTCATGACCATTTATTTATATAGCGGCGGCAATGTTATTCACCCAATCCTCACTACGTCTATTGAGTCCGGTCTCATTCTTTGTTTTTTACCCCTTTTCCCTTGGGTAATTGTTTACGGGATCCAATTGGTTAAACTAATAATTGCTATAAGCATAGCTTCCATTTTTGGAAATCGATAGATTCAAGTGTCGACGGTGAGCGGCAAATTTAAATATGCATTAATTTGTTTATATTTTGTATAGAAACCATAGTTTAAACAAATATATACGAATTATTTATAAAAAACAATACAAATTTTGGATTTTAATAGAAAAATTGTAATGTATGGAAATTTAATCGAATGAAGTTGGTTTTACTGCCGCGAGATTATGTCCACACCAAGCGGTCAAAAAAATTCCTCCATCACCACCGCACATAACCTAAAAATAATGTACTTCAATTGTGGTCCATACATTTCTCATTCGTCAGTCACGTATGCATTCATACTATCTACCAATATTAAAGATTAATAAAACAAAATGCCAAAAATCTCAAAATTAATCAAAACAAAAAATCGCCGCATCGCTGTTGGAGTGAACGAATATTCGTGTCGAGAAGTATGTATCATTTGGAATTTGACGCACCGCGCTTGGTGTGTAATAATAAATTTTCTATTGCGAGTTTGAGAAAAAATGTTAAACTGCTTATTGGGATCGGTCATTGGTGTATGTATTGCAATCCCTATTTTCAAACGCTGCCACCTACAGTTTAATAAAACAACTGCATCAAATGTCAAAACATCTTTCGCGTTCATTCATTTCATATTTCATAATTATTACGAAATGGAAGCAACCCAATCTGAAAAAGACGATAAAACTAAGATACCATTACAAAAAAGCGGTAGTCTAACCGTAGATCAATTAGATATTGAAATATTGCCTGTGATATATGAAATAATTCGGAGGTACGTTTACTCATCAATTGAGGTTAAGTTGATTTATTTATGAAAGGCTATTTGAATTTAAATTACAGTATTGAAAAGGATCCAATTGACAATTCAACGAAGCAACGTGAATCACAGGATTGCTGCATGAAGGTGCTTGAATTGCAGAAACGATTAGATAGTGCGCGGTCACAAATTATGCAATTATCCGGAATCGAATATAATAAAGATGAGCAGATGAAGCAACTGGACGTAATGAAAAATCAAGTGATTCTTAAACAAAATCTCATTAAGAAATATAAAAATATGCAATTTTAAAAGTAATTTAGTGATTTTGTATTTTAAAATAAAATTTCTATAATATCATTTCACAAATGATTTTGATGAGCCAACTGTTTCATGCTTTGATTTTTAAGCCTTCGCCATCGTTCCAACGGGTTGAGATGTATTTGGTGTTGTGGTGGGAGTGGAAGTTTGAGGTTGGGCCACGCTATTTATATTAGAATTGCTGGTTCCCTTTGATCCACGCTTTGTACGTCGGCCACCTCGGTGACCGCTACCGCCGCCCCGTCCACCGCCCGCATAATCGCGTTTGTCGGTACTCATTTCGAGTACTCCATCGACCGGCGCTGACTTAACTTCTGAATTTTCGACTACGACGTCTGATAAAGGCTGTTGTACGTTAGGATTCTGATTTTGATTGTTGCTCCCACCTCGAGATTGCATTTTGTTTATCTTTGTCCGGTTCTGTATCATCACCGACGTTATGGGTAGAGGTTTTATTACATTTCCCACCGCCTTTGTTCGTCCCTCACGAAATACCATTCTCTGGTTGGGTCGGATATATTCGGGATGTTTGATAAACCGAAACTTGACTAACGCTTTATCTCCCGTTCGAAGGCAATCCTTGGACATGGACAAAATTGAAGCAGTTTGCCTAATACTGCCACAGTGAACCATCGCTTGATAACGTGATGAAATTGTCGTTGGATGATGTAACACCACAATTTCACCTTCGAATTCCCAACAAGCTTTCGGGTTCAATTCTGGGCTTACCATAACCATTCCCTTCCGAATTTGCGATCGCTTGATTTTCTTCAAAGCAAAACTGGCTGTTTGCCCTCCTCGTACCTCTTTCACATTCATTCTCTTACGGTGAATACTACGCACAGCAATCGGTTGAAATTGACCAAGAGCATCTGGCCCCAACAGTAACGTATCATTTAATTCAATTGTACCCTGTAAACAGGTACCTGAAACTACAGTTCCTACTCCGGGTACCGAATATGTATCATCAATTTGAAATTCGGCGGGAAGTGAATCTTGACCAGCCATTCGAGTGGTGAGTAAATTTAAAAACATTTTAAGTAGGTCTAAATTTTCCCCGTTTACATTGGACACCTGGAAAATTGGACACAATCTTTCTGATACAAAATTGGTTGCGCTAAGCACTACCTCATCAGCGTTCTTGACCATTACAGGAACTTTACGACAGCCTTGAGATTTTAAGATTTTTGTAAGTAATTTTAAGTTTTCTTGTAGAACATTCGGTGGGCACATGTCAATTTTTGTCACAACCACGAAAACAGGTACAGATAGCGCAAGGGCTAAGCCTAAGTGCTCTTTTGTCATGCCCACGATGCCAGCATTTGCTCCGATCTATAATCGAAAGTTCATAAGTTCAGTCTGTTAATTATGATGAAATAATCATCTAAACTTACCATTAACATTCCAAAATCAGGTGCATGTCCCGTCATTCCAAAAACTGTGGTTTTAAGATATTTTTCGTGTCCAGCCAAATCAATAAACGTTATCACCTTGGCAGATTTTTCACAGATTTTTACCCAATCAAGTGTGCCATGGTCTGGCTTATTAACTACATTGCCAATACTGTCGAATCCCAAAATATCGTTACCTACAGAACTAGTGCGACCACTTTCCATCTCGTGCTTATGACGGAATAGTCGTTGCCGTGCATAACCTCTACCGTTATCGAGTTCTCCGTGTGTCAATACGCCGAGTAGAGTTGATTTGCCAGCATCGACATTTCCAACGACAGCCACACGAATTTCCATAAAATCTGATAGATCAACACGCTTTCTGATAAGATATTGACCTGTCAAGCCTTCGGTTGCTTTACGCTGTCGCAGTTCGACGCAGTCGGCATCTAAACTGGCTGCGAGCGATTGTAAAGTCGCCAACGAAGCAGCATATTCCTCACCTTCTAAACCACTTTCACTTCCATCCTCGCCAATTCCAATCTCGTATATAGTTTCACCCCGACTTGCCGCAATTCGTTCTTCAATACGCATTCGTAACAAATCAAATTGCTTTTCGGTCGGGCTGATTAGAACGGTCTTACCCCTAATCGACGAAAAGTCCATTTTCGTAGCACTCTGTTTTAGATACACTTTTAAAATTTACTGTTTTTGGATTTGATGTTTTTTTAAAGATGTTTAGAAATCAATAAAATTCACTAAATGCGATATTCGATACATTCGCAATATGTAGTTTTAAAATTTTTAACCAACGAAAATTTTAGGAATTACAAAACAAAAATGGTGAATTAGTTTCGTTGCTATTATTTTTGTTTTGACAGAAAAATACTACATTTGTTTCTACGACACAGAGCCACACGCTACACAAAAACTTTTATTACATATTACTTATTTAGTTCGATTAATAATACACAAACTTTATCAGTTTATTGCTAAATATAAACTTTTTTAAATTTTTCCCTTTTTGCTATTTCGCAATACACAACACGGACACGAAAAATAACAAATTGACATTTGCAAAACAACACGACATGTCACCTTGCCAGTAGTTGCCACAAGACAAACACTCTCCTACTGTCTTATCGACAGCAAGCCCTTGACGCCGTATTTGTAGTTGAATTTCTGTGTTGATAATTCGTGTCTATTGAAGGGTTGAAATTATACGTAAATACAAATTTCGAATATGAGAATATTCCATGTGATGTAAATTTTGAAGCATTGTGAAATTGGATTTAATTACACAAGGCTGATGAAATTTTCAGTTTGGTGAGAGCAATATTAGTTGTAATCATATTTCAATGGCGCATTTTGGGTTGGCTTGGGTTTATTAAAATTATCAATTCTTTATAATAATTTGTATAACGTCCCTTGCTGAATGAAATGATTTAACCAAAATTTAAAAATGCAATCTAATTTTCATTTGACAGGCAAATATTATAGTGCGGCACACATTGGGGACGAGTAGCGAGAACGGTTTGTTTTATTTTACGAAATAATAAAAGAAAATTTACAAAATTGTGCAAATATTAAATTTTATTTGAACTATTACTTGTAAATCTTACATTTGTAATAAATGATTTTAAAAGTTTTCATACATAACTTTTGTTTATCGTCGATAATTTTGATTTAATAAATTAAAATTTTGAAGGAAAAGTTTTAATGGTCTATATTATGTTTTTTACACAGGGTAACTCTTAAGTAACTACAATAAATTCGGGAGGCGATGGAGGACACTGTTATAAATAAAAAATTATATAACAGCACATATGTATATCCTATATGTAACCGTTATAGAGATAATCGAAGTTCTACTGTAAAGTTAGTCACTTTGAATTTCGCTCAAAACTTAAAAACTTACAAATTTCTCAAATATACGTTTTATTATCGCAAATTAATTAGTTTATCAAACACAGGGCCTAAACGATATGGAAATCTTTAATTTTTTCAATAATTCTTGAAAAAAATGCTTAATTAACGTAATTTTTTGCATATTTTCATAATATTCGGAAAATTTACTGTAATTTTGAGGTAATAGTCGTACTGATCAGTTACATATTTTCCGAACAAATGCAATTATAACATCGATCTTCAATCTTGTTTTGTACGTAAAATGTAAGAAATACGACAATAATGGTTTTTCTCATTTTTCTTACATTTTACGTATACAATAATTGACGCTGATTTTATAATTGCATTTGTACGAAAAATACGTAACTGTAAATATTTTAAAATATGCAAAAATTTTGCATTTTGTACAGGAATATTGAAAAAATTAAAAATTTTGACACCAGTTTTAGTATGAAGTGTTCTAGTTCTTATCAATTTATTATAGGCGCTGTGTTTGATATAAACTAATTAATTTGCCATAAGACAATGTTTATTTGAAAAGTTTGTAATAGTTTTCAAGTTATGAGTGAAATTGAAAGTGACTAACTTTACAGTAGACCGTTGGTTATCTCTATAACAGTTACTGATATTATATGTGCTGTCGTTTAATTTTTAGTTCAGAATAGTGTCCTCCCGAATTTATTGTACTTTAATTAAGAATGACTCTGTATAAATTATAAAATTAAGATTTATAAGATATCGTTTTGAAACCAGATGATTACCCCATTTCGCAATTTTTCTTTAAGTATTTGAGGAAACTAATCATAACGTTCTCGCTACTCGTCTCTTATGTGCACTGGTTTAATAAGTGATTTGGTCAGTTAATGGTACTATTATATGCGTCAGCGTAAGCCGCAGCGGGAGACCTAGAATACACTGGCGCGACGACGTCGAACAAAATCTGTCAACATTAGGATGTCGAAGCTGCAGGAAGCGTGCGATGAACCGAGATAGTTGCGGTAAAATCAGTTTAGAGAGAAAGAAAGAGACAGAGAGAGGGAGAGAGAGAGAGAGACCCAAATTAATGGAAAGTTTGAAGATGAAAAATATTGGACAGGCAGGCTATTGCCATGGAATGCGAATTACACGGGACCGGGCATATTTAAAAATATTAATCGATCAGGAACAGTCTATAATTGAAATTTTGCGGCGATTCAGTATAAGTGACTGCAATCCTTGTGCAACGCCCATGGATCCCAATGTGAAGCCCCCAGATCAATGTATCCTAAAACAAATTCTAAACGTGACCAAATGTGGAACGTGCCATATCAGCAAGCAGTGTAAACAATTCAATTCGCGTCTCAAGTTTCTCGACTAGATATTACTATGCAATCAGAAATATCAGCAGATTCAATAATAATCTCGGAACTGCGCACTGGCTTGTAGTGAAGAGAATTATGCTGTATTTAAAGGGAACTGCTAGCGCAGAATTAGTTTTATCTTAATTAACAATCTTGAGTATCACTGGTTACTGCAAAGCTGATTGGGGCAGTGATGAAGACAAATACATATCCGGTTATGTTCTGGACATATGGAAAAACAAATGGAAGTAGAATACACGGCACCGTCATCTGCAATTCAGGAAGCTCTGAGTTAAATCACTTGAAGAGGAGCTATTGACGAGTCCAAATCTCGGAACTGTTAGGTATTGCGACAACAAAAGTGCAATTCATCTTATATCAACAAATGTTTTTCATGCCAGGGCAAAACGTATAGATATCAGGCATCATTTTTACATGCAAAAGTGGAGTCTGGCAGAATAAATATGAAGCTAATCTCAACGAATGATACAAGGGGCAGATGTGCTGCCGAAAGTCGTAATGAACCACAACATTTCAATTGTACTTCCGGATAATTAAATTGAAATAGCTTAAATAAAATATTAGTTTTTAATAGATAGGCTCTCAAACTATGCCACGATAGAGTTTAAGCAGTGCTTATTTTAAAATTTATATAAAAATCTCAAGGTCGTAACACACATTCACCAAAAAATATAAAAACCTTAAAGGGTAGCAAACTCAAATAAGGACTAACTTTAATAAATGAGTAAAGGATACCTATTCAAAAATACGCGGAAAATTAATGTCACTGGTAAAAGCCAGTGAAAGAATTAGACATCATAGAATTAGATATCATAGCTTAACATCAGAGAAATAAATAAAAATCAAGTATCACAGTGAATACATCAGAAGTTGAAATCACAACCGACTCCCAGCAAGGAACCTCAATCGAACAAACGGGTCGCAACCAAAACAAATAACACACCAAAGATGAATTACACCAGCAATAAATTCAATAGAGCACAGAAAAACTTTTGATAGTCTGATTAAACTAAGACTTACAGAAGACGAAAAAAAACCAATGGAATACATCAACTACCAAATGCGTACTACAAGTCACCAAATCATGAACTATTCAATACACAACACTTAACAGGCACACCACAAAATCTCCCGAAAAACCCGCAATACTAAAGTTTTACTCACATTACAAAGTTAATACAGCCGGACCTCCCGGTACAAATGACCTAGCATAGAATGTGCATTAACGCAATATTTCCTCAATCAGCACAAAATGTTACTATGTTATTACTAAATGTTACTGCAGCGGATCATATTCAAACCAAAATAACACAAAATCAGCAAGGAATCGAGCACACATATTCTCTCTAAATGACACAACACTAAATAAAACACTTCCAAACAAACAATCTTAAGAGCCCAAATGTTCTTCCAATAAATTAATCACCCAATGCATAATACACAAATCAATCAATTATCAAATGAAACTAAGAATTATAATGACACGCATAGCAAGTGAAATCATAAAACTAATTAACCTCTAACCATGAAACTACAATTAAACGACGAACGCAATGTACACCATCAAATTCATAGGGACATCTTCAACAAATTTAAGGCAGACATACTACTACTATACAGCACAAATAATATTAAAATTAACGATCATTTACTTAAAATTTCAACCCGAACCGACAGCAAGATCATATTACCTGCATGGAGCTGTTATAGAAATTCAAACACCAACAAACAAATTATCAATGTATATTGCAGCATCAGAGATAAAGCTAGGAATATTTATACCACACATAGTATTACATAGATACAGGAGTATATACAATCTAACATGTAATGATTGCACCAAGTTGTATATTGGACACACCACAAGCTATTTTCAACACGTTTCAAAGAACACTTGAGCGATATAAATAAAGCAGATCCAAAATCAAATTACGCACAACACATTAAATATGTTTTTCAGATTATATTATACAGACTTCACCAACTTAACGGTTTTACACAAAGCTAGAAAAGGTCATACACTTAATCAATTAGAAGAACTTGAAATGTACAAGAATCAGGACAACGACCAACTAAGGAACGATAAACTCAACACAAAAATTAATAAAATTTATGATCTAATATAATAGGAGGAGCTGAACCATTATTAACTTATCTAGTTACTATAAGGAATAAATCAATTAAACATTGTTTCAATTAGTTATTAAAAATTAAATTGATCCAGAACTTGTGTACGAGTATTAGACATTATCTTTTTAAATTTACATCACCGTACCATATACTCGTATGTCTTACCCATCCACGTGTAGAGCAATTTGTTTTACAAGTTTAAGGCCTTTATTCTTTCAAGAAAAATTTACTGTCAGTAAAAAATACTGAAAAATCAGAAAAATAAAAATTATATAAAATTGCATTAGAGTGAGCAAGACAAATTTTTCAGTTTTTTTATTGTTATAGCAAAATTTTATAGTTAAATTTTGACAGCTATAAAAAACAGAATCAAACAAATTTTAGTATTTTGTTCGTTAATTGTGAATGCTGCTAAGATTGTATTACAATTTAATTATTTTTTAATTCAAAAAAGAATTACAATTTATGCATGTACACGTATTTTACTCGTTTATTAAGACGCGATATTTTTATAAAAAATTAGTTAATTTGAATTTAATTTAATTTAAGTATTTCCACTTAATTATATGTTTTTTTTGGAATTTTTATATGAACAATTCAATTTTATTTCACTTGCTCACTTCGCATACGTCAGAAAAGAACGTTACTGTTAAATAGCTGCAAAAAGAACGAGTATATGAGTGAGAAAAATATTTCCCATCGCAAAACGACATTTCTTTAGATGTATCGTAATGTTGCCATAAAGAGTACTTTGGTTAGATATTTTTTTAAATTTTTTATGGCAACATCACGACCGCATATACAAATATTTTGTCAGCAAATTTTACTGATTTTATTTTTTGTTTCATTCTATTAAGTAGGACATCTATATTTTTATCCCGTTTCGTTTTTACTGGCAGTAAATATTACTTGGTAGAATAAAGGCATAAAGCAGAAATATCTACTTATTCAGCTTGTTTTTCTTTTTTACTGCTACCACCTGTGCGATAACTTGACATATTAGTTATCGTATAAAACATTAAATCAAAACCAGTTAATTTTTGTTGTTACTAAATACTTTTATTATTTTATGACGGTGTGCTTTTACATGTTCGAAGTACAACAGACTTCCATTTTATAACCCCATACTGCCGTGAACATCGCACAGAAGGACACTCAATAAAAATAGCGCTAATAACACCCTATGAACAAGGCGCTGATAGCACAGTTAACAAAACTCATGTCATAATAACTGTTAGCGGTAACATTCTTAACATGTTTAGGGTTCCAAGATTTGTTCAAAATTCGTACATCCCATGCAAAACTTGTAATTTTTTTTTACCCGTGGAGCTGTCTATAAAGCAGCACAATCATATCAACAATAAATAACTCATTTATATGTGTTTCATAATTCACGGAGTCAAGGGCATGGTCGATTGTACCGGTTTTATTCTATTATTTAAAAAAACCGTTAGAAAATTGTTAGTTGATACAAAACTTGCTGCATTGTATTTTGTTGTTAAACAGTGGGGGTTTTCAGATCCGTCAACTGTTGGAATCATGATTAGTGAAGTCATCGCCAGTTTGATATGAAAATTTTAATAGAGTTTGAAATATTTATTACATTGGCTGTAGTTTTACCCAATATGTTGCCAACTGTGTGGTGTCTTGAAATAATATATTGAAACAAATTGCATGAGTTATGTGTCCTGAATTCAAAAACCCAATATTTGGGGAGCAACGTATGGATTGCAACTAGCTTAGAGATATTTTTACCGAAAAGTTATTCGTCAGTCGTCACCCAATAAAGCCCAGCAAAATAGAAAAATTGTTTCTTTAGAAGTCCCTGTCTTAAATAATTAAAGAGTGGAGTAATTTTATTGTTACCAATGGCTTATTGACATTTTAATTATAAACGTTCGAGTAAATATGAAACTTCTAATTTGAATTACAAAATGTTCGTTAAATAAAAATGTTTTTTATACCACAAATTTTGCTTAATTCGGACTACTAGATTTGCTTAAAAAATTGGTATATTAGTTTATCATTGTGTTCAACATTTTATTTCTGGCAATGCATCTATTTCAGAACTCGAAATTTTGTTAAGTGCATTGTTAAATAAACACGACTTACTTTGTGAAAAATTGATAAAAAACATTCTGATGTGAATAGCCCGGTGTGTGATACCATTTTAAAATCTGCAGTGCTGCATATTTTTCTAATAGTGTGTATCGACCTTCTGTAGTGTATTATTTTCCCGCTGGCGTCACATAATAAACATCAACAAAAAAAATTGGGAAACAAAAACACTTTACAAAACCATCGTTTTTACTTGACAGAAGATAATACGGCTTATAAGAGTGTGTTTCAATTGGTTTAAATACCGTATAAAAAGTTAAAAAGTTTAAAATTGAGGTGAATACAAATGTCAAACTTTTTATCTGGTTCAAGAGCTGATAAAATTTGTTATGGAAAACATTTGGCAGACAAAAATATTTGTTTGTAAACAGAAATTTGCCATGTACAAATTGTGAGAAAACCGCAATGACAACTGACCATAATTGGCTAATATATATTTAAGTAGTATTTATTTTACATATTTTCATATTTAAATTTGTTATGTTCACAATTACACATAAAATAAGCAACCATAGTTATTGTTAAAATTTTACCCAATTGAAACAGATAAAAAGTTAAAAAATATTTACCTCGAATAAATTTTTAATTTTTTAACTTTGCCTTAAAGGCATACTCTTCTAGATCGCATTATAAAAGAAAGTTAAACAAAAGAACTCTTGGGTTTTTAAAAATTTATGTTTTGATGGGTCAAAAATCAACAATTCGAATAAACTTTGCTTAGCTGTTTTGTTGTAATGATCGTCCACTTCTGGGACACCCTGTATACTTCTGTATAAGGTTGTTGATTGCATTTGACGATTTCTGTAACATTTAGCTGGTCCAAAATATTTAGCAGGGTTTGAATTAAAATGAAAGAACGTTTAATTTAATTTTTTGCTAAGGCCAGGCATTGTTTCTTCCGTTTTGCGCGGTTCTGCTTAATATTTGAGCAACATCAACGATTATCAGGAAAACCAAAAATTTTCCGATTTATAAAATACGTCTGGTAACCCTAATCATGTTTTTATAATTTTTCCAACGACAGCGTTTATGGTGCGGTGCGGTACGATACTATGGTATTTTTTCTGAAATAACTCCCAATGTCATGTACGTACCAAAAATATTGCTTTTGCTTAATACAAAGTGGAAAATATTTCAAATCAAGTATGTAACTAGTAGGAGGGGCATACTAGAACTAGTATTTCGGGGGCGAGTATGATGATCTTTATTTCCAATGTTATGTACGCAGCATTATAACGCTGCAACCATGTAGGTAGTTTACGTTGTCATTTTTAGTTCACGAATAGTGTATATATACGGTCATATCAAAATATATGGTATTTAGTTTTTACATATGCAGGCCTATAAAACGTTAATACTGAAAAAAAAACATACAAACATTATGGAATTTTTTTGACTTTATTTATTTAAATTTCGTAAATGTAGCGAAAAAATAAATTATCGTTCACCTGAACTGAATGTAAACTTAATTTATTTATCTTTAATTCTAACAAGTGGTTTTTCATTTTTAAGATAGTTTTAATACAGAATTTCCCATTTTCAGCCATGATGTCTTTAATTTGTGGAATATTGTATAAGACATAGAGCAAAATATGTGTGTATGCATGAAAAGTAGTGATTTTGTTCAATTTACTCATCTCTATGTTGTAAGAAGAAAATAAAATTTGAAGCAAGATTATAAGGCGAAATGTCCTGAGGTCAGATCCACTCTATAATCTTCAGGAATAAAAATAACATCGCTCCAATGCCATAAAAGAGTCGGATTAAGTGCCCGCAAATGAGAGCTAGTCTGTTTGTAATTAAGACAAAATGCCTTGAAGATTCGTTCATTTTACATCGAGAGTGATTAGCTTATGAACTAAATCCCAAAAGTGCGGATAACCAGTACCATGCGATTGCTCGCATTAAACAAAATTATAGTTTATTCGTAACCAGGTATACGGTAAGTAACCAGTTACTCTCCCATTTCCTTTGGAAGAGGTCAAGCTGCAGCTGTTTTTTTATCTTACATAAATATGAAAACCGCAAGTCAGTGGCACTAGTACAGGTAACCCTAACTATCTTTCATGGCTGTTACTTTTGAGTAGGCTCAAATGTCATATTATTTATTTCGATTGTGTCACACACAATTACGAATTTGAATTAGAAACTGTAAGAGCGTATTGATATTTGGGCATGTACTCGTACATTGTACTTACTTTGTATTGTATATATACAACAACAATTTTTAAACATTTAAATCTGGAAATGATTACAATATAGCGTCATCCATTCAGATATATTCATCACGCACATAACCTTGTGCAGTTTGATAATTTTCTTTTTAGAATAATGTCATTTTAATTGACAGTGAACCCTAAACTATAATTAAATCATTTAGAGTTTTGATTAGCTAATTGTTTGCGTGTGGTACAGAATGTGTAATCTAGTATAGAATATGTGAATGTGCGAGTATATAAACAGAATGTGCATTTCAATTCGTGTGAACTAAATGCATTTTAATTATAGAGCCAAGTTTATTTATGTGTCGTTTACGAGCATGTGGTTATTAAATTAGTTCACTTCGTTAGTGGAAATGAGCACGTATCTTTCTATCGAGCGTGGGTGTATAATGTAGACAAACTAAATTCTGAAAAATTCAATTATTTCATTTAGAAGACGACATAATTGACATTAAGTGTAAAATATGCGATTTTGGCCTGCGAAAATATTAGAATAAAAAATATGCGTCGGCACTACTTAATAATGTACATGGCGCACCGTCTGAATATTAGCAAAGCAAAACTTTATCTGTAGTTGAGAAAACAAGTTGCCTAGGTGAAGAAAGTAAAAAAAGTTGTTGGTGTTCTTTGAAAACGTAGAGTGTGGTCTCTGTTGTTCTGAAATTGATAACAAAGTAAAAAGTATGATACGATCAAAAGCCTGGTGATAGGCGAAGGAAAATGTCGGAGGCATTTGAAATAATTACATTAAAAGTACAGCAAAGAATAGCCTAAATTCTAGTCAACCTTGATCGAGATATATGTCATTCGCAAACTCAACAAAGCAAACTCAAAAAGTGTGTGGTGGAAGAAGTCTTAACCAATACGGGTCCGGAGTTTTACCGTATCATGAAGAGGGACGAGAATCTGATACGTATCATCAATAAATGTTTTTAAATCCATCTCCACCCAAACTAGCAATAGTTAAGAAAGTAGGGAATTAGTTTTATAACCAATTATTTCGAAAGCTACAGCTTCCAGACCGTACACTAATATTATTGTAAACAGCATGCCATACCTACGTTTTTAGGATAGTGGCGCAAGTATTTTGGTATCGGGTCGTGACACAGCCCAATTCTTAAAGTATATCGTTTTTCTATTGTTTCTTGGAAGGAAAGACTCGAAGAATACGAATGTATATAACCCCAAATCTAGACAACCCGTTATAGGGATTGGCTTTTGGGATTTGTTTTGTCTAGTACCCCTAATCGTACTCGATATTAAGTATGTTAAACCCATAATACCCCGATAATAATTAAGTTAAAGCTTACTTTGACTGTTGAATAACAATCCACTCTTATTGGAATTATCAGTTTGTTTGCTTCGAGCAAACAAGTAGGGCTTGAATGAACTCATTTACTGTCTCATAAAATTGACGTTATGCAGGCTGTACCTATCAAACAAAGGTACTACCCGGTTTGTCCAAAAAACTGGAAGAAAATTTTAAAGAGCCAGACCGAATGTTACCATCAGAAGTTATTGAGGAAGGTTTCAACTCTTGGTCATCGTCAGTTACTATTGTAACAAAGTTGAACGAGAAGGTTCGTCTATATTTCGATGCCAGACAGGAAAACTTGGTTACTCTGAAGGACACTTAGATAGACCCGATAAGACCCGCTATATTAGCACATCGACCTAAAAGTTGTTGTTTTATAAATACCCATCGTCGAGGGATAAGACGGCCTTTACAGTATTGGTTCATCCACTCTACCAATTTGTCACCATGCCGATTTTGCTGTGTAAAGCAGTCGCGATTTCAGTAATGCATGAAATCCTCTCTCATCGTTGGACTGACCGGTTATTCGTTTACCTGAACAATTTACTGGTGATTACAGAAACATTTGTTGAACACGCATCACTATTGTCGGAAGCGGTTAGATTAGTGAGAGCTGCAAACATAAATGTCGAAGACAATAAATTTATCCTGAAAGAAACCAAATTCTTCGGTTATGTGATCGGAGATAAGAGCCTTTTAATTCTTTGCCATTTTGTAAATGCTAAACTTTTCAACATAATTACAAAAATTTAAAAAGCTCCCATTATAGCTGCTAGTTTCAGTACACATATGTGCACCAAATATCGCATGGAGACAGTTTAAGTATGAAGTTTTGGTGAAATAAAGTTTTTTATCAATTCTTGGCATTTCCGGTAAAATATAAAAAATGATCTGATCTAATTTTGTTGAAATTTAGGATCTAATGCACAAACTATATGTAGCTCTGTCACTGTAAACTTTCCGATGTGTACTAAAATGGTATTCATAAAATCTAATTCTCCTCTATAAACGTAAGTTTTGTTCTAAACTTTACAGCACCAAATTTGATGACTTAAAGTTATACATCAAGATTTCGAGACCAAATAACTCAAAAAAATGTGATTTTCTGAAACAGTTCTCGCATATACTCGTATATGTTGTTAACAATAGCTTCTCTTTACCTACAAAAGTTGAATCTAAAATGCCGATTTTTTGTATATTGTTACGAATTTCGGGCGTTCGACATTTATTCGTTACTCGATTTGCAATTGTTAATCACTTGCATGTACATAGTTGTATATTCATTCCACTAACGCCGTTGATAAATCCAGTATTTTCGTTATTTCCATATTCCCCTCCACTTGGAATTCCCATTCTAAAATTCAATTTTCCAATCAGTATTGTAGGAATACTTGATCCGACAACATCAATGATGGTAAGAATAATAATCGCTTATAAAAATTATGGTCTTCAACTGGATTCGAACTCGCGACCTGTGGGTTGATAACAGCTGGCGGTGTGTATCTTAACCACTCGACCATTAAGTGATTTACTTGTTTAGAGTAGAATTCGTAACACTACCGCCACCTTAGCTCTGTTCATCTTGAACAGAAACATCCAATGTCCTGGCGTTCGTGCAGTTGCTCTCTACTACAGATCGATCTTTATCCATTCTTACTGCTTGATAAATCGGTATTTTCGCAGCTTTCTGGACGCTTTCCGGGTTTGATTCACCATATCCCTGATCCTTTCTCTACCTCGTCGCATTCCAGCACAGCTCCTTCTCAACTCCAATGGCTGCAACCTTTGCAAGACTCTTCGGCGCGGCCTTCTGGATCGCTCTCTCTTCAGCAATCAAGTCATCTGAAGGACTCATCCTCAACAATCGTACTGGAATCTCTCGCTGTGCCTCTCCCAACGATTTTTGCTCCATGTGATAAACCAATTGGTCCCTCCTTTTCTCTGGCCGGAAACTCTCTTTAAGCCGACTTGCACCAGCGCGCTCCACCAGAACAAAAAAATTAATAAATATATCGAAAACAATTTAGAAACAGAATTAAGCATTAATTTAAAATTATTATTTTCAATTTTATCGTATTAAATATTTCGTACAATAAGAAATTTCGAAGCCATCAGCTTTTAAACAGCAAGTTTGGATCAAACGGTAGTACTAATGGTTCGAACTGGCGTCTTCCAAATATTTGTCGGATATGAATTTAATTTTGCATTTTAGAAGAACCCTTAATGAATTTCTTAGACACATTTTAAAGCAATTATATGAGTCAGACGGTAGTACTAAAGGTTCGAGCTGGCCTCTTCCAAGCATTTGTCGGACATGAATCTAATTTTGTGTTGTAGAATAATCTTTAATGAGCTTATTAAACAAATTTCAACTTAATCGTATGGGTCAGACAGTAGTATTAATGGTTCGAGCTTTCCTCTTTCAAGCATTTGCCAGACATGAATGTAATGTTTTACTGTAGTATAATTTAACTAACTTACTAGACGAATTTCAAAACAATAGTTTTGGTCTAAAGAGAGTTGTAATGGTTCGAGCCGATTTCTGCTAAGCATTTGTCGGACATGAATTTAATTTCTATTTTGAGTGATGAAGGGAATACTAATGTTTCGAGCTGGGAAAAGTTTGTCAGGCATGAATGTTTTTTATATTAAAATCAATTTTTTTTCGGGTAATTTCAAAAGATCACAATATCGTTCATTTGCCCACCACGGCTTCGTCTACAGGCCTGCATCTGAACATCAAAATTGTCGATGACTTTTTCCAATAAAAGCGGATCAATGACCTCAATTTCAGCTCGAATGTTGTTTTTAAGTATAGTTTGTGGATGATTAGCGTACCCCTTACCTTTCAAATAACCCCACAAATAATAATCAAGTTGTGTTTAATCCGGTTTTCTTGGTGGCCAAGGAACTTCTCAATTTCTTGAAATTATGCGATCATCAAATTTTGTTGACAATAAATGGATTGTTTCACGCATAGTATGCCGCGACTTGTTGAAACCAAAGATCGTTGACACTCAATTCATTCAATTTGGACCACAAGAACCAGTTAACATGTGTGCTACGTGAATAACATGAGGATTCTCCGCTCCCCAAATTCAACAATTTTGCTTATTGACGTACCCATTAAGATGAAAATGAGCATCATCGCTAAAGATGATTTTTGATGAAAAACATACATTTCGTTCAAGCACCCAATTAACAAAACGACGACGATTTAAATGGTCCGATGGCTTCAATTTTTGAGTTAGTTGAATTTTGTGTGGATGCAAATGAAGATCAACAAGCAAAATGCGTCGTAATGTGGTTCATGAAATGTTTTTCCCGTCAACGAAGCCTGGTTGATGTGCTGTACGAACTGGGTGAATATATTGATACGGTCTACGACCTTCCACTGAACCGTTTCTTCAAAACGATCAATAATTTTGTCGAATTTCTCAGTAGCACACGTCCATGTTGACCAAAACTCTCACGTAATTTACGAAATGTTGTTATTTTCATACATGATTACTATTAATTATTATTTGTGTACGTGCGTACACACTAAATGTTTGTAGCTTCTCTGCAGCCCAGACGGACTCATTGATCGGGATGAAACTTTATACTTAAGCTTTGAGATCCCAATGATTCTTGGTTGAAATCGGCCCACCAGTAGTGGTAGCCTCAGGAGCTTCTTATTTGCAAATATTTTGAAAATTATATTATTTACGAGAAACCGATTATGAACTAAAAGATTCTAAATTAAATTGGCAACAATACCGGCCCAGATCGTTTTTCCAAAATTTAAGCGGAAATGACGTTTTATGACAAAAACTGGATTTTAGTAGTGATGAAAAATATTAATCTCGAGATTTCTGCAGATTTACCGTTCCCTATATGGCCGAGGTCAAAGAAATTAGTTCGTAACAAATCTCTGTGTGTGGGTGCGTTTGTGTGTGGTTCCTTGCCGACTAAATGTCTGTAGCTTCATTACAGCCAAGACAGATTCAAAATCGTGAAAAACTTTATTCTAAGACTTTTCTCATAGACTAGGAGATCCCAATAACTTTGGCGAAAATCGGTCCACAGGACCCACAGGAGCTGCTTCATAGGAGCTTTTTCGTGTTTTGCAAATATCCATATCGGCCCAGAGTAGTTTTCCAAAATTTAAGCTGAAATGACGATTTTTGACAAAGAATTGATTTTTTAACAAAAGTTCGACTCCTGTACAGCCTAGACGAATTGATTGATTGGGATGAAACTCCATACTTAAGTTTTTACCTTAAATTGGAAGGTCACTACATTTCATCGGAAGTGACCGCTTCCATCGAAGATTCGTGTTTTGCAAATATTTTGAAAAAAAACTTAACATTTACAAAGATTAAAAACAAAAATTGCGATCCTTGCGAAATTTGGTTGAAATCTGTGTACCGGAAGTAACAGCTTCAATGAAAGCTTTTTAGATTTTTGCAATGATGTTGAAAAGTGTAGGGTTTACAAATTACACAAAGAATTAAAAAATTTAAATAAAAATTAAATAATCGACCAACACAGGATGACCCTGTTGGTTTTCTGATATTGAAGCAGAGATGATGTTTTGCGATTATACAAGTATGGTGTATTCAAGACCTATACATTCGTGATAAAAAAAAGACGCGTGTTGGCCACAACATATTCACTCATTAATTTTTTTTAGAAACAAAAATTATAAGTCTAAATAATACACCACAACTTATTCAAAGCTTCAGACCTTCCCGCGTGGGAAGATCTGTAGCAAAATTTGGAAGGGGGGAAATATAGGTCATATTGAAATGGCAAAAAAAACTTAAAAACAAACATTTATACAGTGGTTTGCAAACGTATATTGAAGTTTGATTCCAAGATCACACTCACGAAATGACTAAACGGGTAACTGTGCACGAACATGAAACATCAACTGATCTACAATCAATATAGCGCAACAACAACTATCAATTACAATGGCTGGTTAAAGTACTTAGTACTAAAGTACTAAGTATAAAATGTTTGATTATATTTTTTATTTAATTTAAATGGTAGGTGGTGTGGATGAATGTGAGTTGAATGAAGGCTATCCTAAGTCCGAGCCGACGCAATCGACCGTTCATCGGAATCTCTGAAGGTACAAATTTCTGCTTGCGGGTCACGTTTAAGAATTGTTCCATTACAGCTATATACAATTTTAAATTGTTTTCAAACCGCGTTGCCCTGTAAACTGTGAAATATTGTTGAAATTTGACGATGCAACTTGATTTTGTATCTACGTGCGTGGTCCACATCCAACTACTACACGCTCCCTGTAACATATTCCCCGTCATATACGCATGTAATAATATTTTGATAACAAATAAGTTATCACAAATTATAAACTCTGACATTAAAAAATTTAAATTAATACTTTAGTGTTCATAATCAAGACCATTCTAAAACGTAGCATATTACGTAAGACATTTATATAAAGCAGACAATTAAATTATTTTACAGCTTAGTTCATTTAAAGAAGTGATACGGTTAACATCCATCTAAGAGTGAAATAAATTAAAATTAATTAAATTAAATAAACACACAAACATAATGAAATTTCTATTTGTGATTGGATTATTTATTGCATTTATTGCAACCGTGTTTGGTGCCCCAAGTGAGTTTATTTTGAGTTACAATCATTTTAAGTCCATCGCTAATAAATTTTCAATTTGTATACGTTTATAGAAAAAGGAACAATAGCTAGGGAATGTTTAATGCCTCAAGATCCTGGACACTGTACTGGATACTATCCCGCCTATTATTACAACACAAAAACAAAGAAATGTGAAATATTCGATTACACCGGCTGTGAGGGCAACGAAAATCGTTTCACTACAAAAGCTGCCTGTGAAACAACATGTCTTTAAGACAACGAATTCTAGAGTTTAATTTAAAATTATCGATTTGTATGTAGCTGTTAGTATAATTTTATTTAATAGTTTGACCATTAATAATTATATGAAGTTGTATCTTTATGGATTATACGACATGAGCATTTTTATGAATTTATTATGCGGACTTCCTTATCTAACATTTAAAATTATTAAATGGAATTACGCACAACCGCGCTCAAAATAACTTCATTAATTGCTTCCCGCGCAATCATGCATATTTTGCAATCATTTTCAGCGAAGAACAAAAACATTTTAATATTTAGGAATCTTGTGTAATTCTCTCAATTATTTATTTATATATGTCACACAATTTTTGGTTTAAGTTTGATAAATAATAAAAAATTTGATTAAAGATGCACATCAATCTCTGGAGTTTTTATTAACGCGCGCGGTCAATGAGCTCTCGAATACAATCGTAATTCTCCAACCTTTAATTTCATGATCGTAAAATATGTTTTAATTTTTTAGAACGTCACAATGCATGCAAATACAGCGACGAATGTCACATAAAGGGTGTTTTTTTAGAAGTTCACAATTTTAAATTAAAATAGAACAAAGAAAAACATGTTGAATATCAGTGAAACTAGCTTTATTGGATAGATAAGTTTATGCCATTAATGTTTGAATATGGTTTCGGCCATGTGGCAGCCGCGGCTGGTGCGTACATATCGTAATCTGGAGGTCCAATTTTCTATCACTCTTCGCAGCAATTGCGGCCGTATCTCGCTAATAACTCGCCGAATGTTGTGTTCCAAGTAACCAATCATCACTGGTTTATCGGCGTAGACAAGTGACTTAGCATATCCTCAAAGAAAATAATCTAATAGACGATCTCGGTGGCCAATTAACAGAACCATATGTTTCTTTGAGTGAATTAATTGTATCTCGCGCTGTGTGATATGTGCCATACCGTCCTGTTGGAACCACATATCAGCAAGATGTATGCCAGCCAATTGGGGTACAAAAAAGTTAGAAATCATGTCTCTATACCGTTCACCATTGACCGTAACCAAACAGTGATTTTTTCTGGATAATAATGTAGGTAATGGTGTTTCGGCAAAGGCTTGTGGATTATCTTCACTCCAAATCCGATAATTCTGTTTATTAACGTACCTATTCAACCAAAAGTGAGCTTCATCGCTGAACAAAATTTTGTTTGGAAAATCAACATCAATATAAATTTGTGCTTCAGCCCATTGGCCGGATTGGCGGCGTGTGCGATGGCTTTAATTCCTGCACAAGGTGAATTTTGTAAGCACGTAAATCAAGATCCTTGATAAAATCTTTCAAAAGGTGGATGGACACACCTCCAGTTGCTGAGAACGACATCGAATTGATTGATTTAGGTCTTCCTCAATGCTACACTGTAAAGCGTCTATCGCTTGTTCGGTACGCACTGCTTGGCGTCTTACTGGATGCGTATTATCACGTATCGGTTCGTATTATAACGTTAACCGAATTACTCGCTTTGAAGGACGTTGTGACCACCGTGTAATGGACGTAATGCACGATGAGTTAGGAGAACAGAACCATTATTTTGATATAAAAATTTAACAAGTTCCAAGCGTTGCTCTGGAGTGATTCTATTCATTATGAAAAGGCAAATCAAACTAATGACAAGGCAAATGTCAGCTGTCAAATCGGTTGTCAAACAAAACAGTGTTGCCAACTTAAAGATGTGAACCTTTGAAAAAAAACACTCGTTATAATCAGTATAGGAATAAAGAATACATGTAAAGAACAATGTGTTACAATCAGCCAAATTTTATAATTTCTTTGTAAATGGAATCCTTTTAGCCTGGAGAGCTTCGTCCTCACCCCACATTTTAAACATATTAACCCTTGTTTTATATTACAATAACGTATAACTATGTGTTATTGTGCTTACAAAACAAAATTATTGGTAAAAATGGCAATCTCTTGTATGCTGCAGTTAGTTTAGAATAATTTCGAAAAAAATCGAAACGTTATACATCCGTGCTAATAAGTAGAACTTTTAAACAGTTAATTTTTGAACCAAACACAGAGCTGTCAAAACGACGAAATTTAAAAAAAAAGTTTTTCAAACAAGTGAAGATTTAATGAATAATCGTAGAAGTTGGTTCATAAATTTAATAAATGTGAAAGCTCGCTAGTTATTTCAGGAAATTTAACTCCACTAAAAACAGGACAACAATAGTTGATTTAGTATCAATTGATGAATCTCTCGCTCAAATGTAAATATAAGTTAACTAGAAGAAAAATAATAACACCGGAGAATGGAATATGGTTGTTCCAATATCAAAAGCATCGGTTAACCGGACAAATGTTTTAGGGTTAAAAGAAATATATTGTGTTCCACAAGAAATGAACGATAAACTTGTCTAACTTGGAGATGTTTGCGTGATAGACGGCATAGTGTATGTATCCTACTACTGTGTTATGATTATCGTTGAAGCCCGTGAAAAAACATTAAATACCGATATTTTAATTAGTCTCATTAAGGATCAATTCCAACCAGAATTGTAATGACTATTTTCTATATACCAACGCTGGATGCAGAAAATTTCTTTGGTGATGCTCTTATTTTCCGAATTCATTGTTGATGGATTATACGAAGGGAAATACATCGCGACGCCTGCGTAGTATCAGTACTACATACATATAACGAATCTGGAAATGTTACAATTGCTGCAATGAGCTACTCCACTGAGTACGAGAAAACTTATGGTAGACCAAATGTTGTTCAAAACACTCGCTTTAAAACCGTTTTATTCTGATCCAGCAACGAAATACTCGGAGGGTTCATTAA
The DNA here is from genome assembly GCA_963691935.1 of Nephrotoma guestfalica. NCBI lineage: Eukaryota > Metazoa > Arthropoda > Insecta > Diptera > Tipulidae > Nephrotoma > Nephrotoma guestfalica. The sequence continues at coordinate 126,664,560 of OY829913.1, read as the reverse complement.
TAGACATGGCACCAGAGGTCTACGCGGACAGCTGTAGCCAGCTAAAGCTCAGGAGCAAAACCGCAAAAATTGAATAACTTTAAACAACAACCAACCTATTGGTTACTCATTTTACAATAATTTCTTATTCTAATTAGAACTGCCTAGCTCCAGCGGTTTCTGCCTTTGGAGACTTCTCGCACCATTGGTGGTGTCCAACAAACGACGGATATTTTCATTTTCTTACCGAGATAATCACTGAACATGTTTCCTTGCTTGTTTCTTTATTTCATCGGTGACGTATTCCATCTTCAAGTCTCTATGAAGAATGTCGTTACTAATGTACAAGGGACAACGGGGCATTTACAATCCCCCGCAGGACTTTATTTTGGGAGCATTATATCATTTGTACATTGGTTATTTCGGCACAACCCCAAAGTTGAATACCATAGGTCCATACTGCTCTTAACATTTGCCTGTATATAAGCAATTATTGAGAGCTCAGAATTTCTATCTATGAGCCAGTTCATTTACCTATATTTGATGTATAACTCTCTTTTATCTTCGCTATGTGTTCTTTCCATCTTAGCTTAGTATCGATGCTCATGCCAAGATATTTAACTGTACTTGCATATGGAATTTGGTATGAGTTGAGAACCACGGGAATACTGTTTACATTTTGGTTTGTAAAGTTGATGTGTACTGATTTGGCTTCATTTAATAAGTTTCTTTTTAGTCTAGTTGCTCACAGTGTTAACTACATTTTGAAGTTTACTTGTTGCTTCCGAAATATCTTTTCCAATTGCTAGGGTAGCTGTATCGTCTGCAAATGTTGAACATGTACATTGAATACTCGGTAAGTCTCTCTTATAAAGAATAAACAGAATAGGTCCAACTACGCTACCTTGTGGTATACCTACTGACATTCTTTTTAGTTCAGAGTACTCATTATCAAATATGACTCTAAAGGGTCGAAGTTTAAGCCCTTAAAATACTGGATGATATCTTCTTGTTCTCAAGTGCATATCCTCAATGACATCCGTTATTCTGTGAATGGGTTGTAGAGTTGTAGAGTGATTTTCTCTAAACCCAAATTGGTGTGGTGGAATTAAGCATCTCTCTTCTGTTTTTCAAATTTTTTTGATATGAGCGGAAGTAGTGATATCGGTCTATATGATTCTTTATCGTTTCTTGGTTTACCTGATTTAGGAATCATAATTATGTCAGCTACCTTCCATTGACGTGGAACATATTACCGTCGGAAGGCTCCATTAATTACTTAAACTAATTTACGCTAACCTTTCTCGGAAATGGCTTTCACATTTTGCCGAGTAATTAAGTCATAACCTGGAGCTTTTCTGATACTTAAGTTATTTTTTATATCAGTTTTAAGTGCGAATAAGGTCACATGTCTTATGTTAAGATCGTCTACTTTGTTTAAGACCGTTGCATTTTCATTTGCTGTTTGTCTCGGCAACGGTTGAAAAGTCTCTTCTAAATAAGCAGCAAATAGAGAGACTTTCTCCTTGTCACTTTTAACCCGGGATTCATCATCGTTTTTGATAGGTGGCACATGCATTTTGGTTCCTTTTAGCCTCTTCGTTGCTTTCCAAAGTTCCAAAGAGAGTAATCGTCATTCTTTAGTTCAGTAAGACTTTAATTCCATTATTAGTTGTTTTAATTTGTTACACAGAAAAATAAGGATATTTTTGTGTTGTGGAGCACGAGTCTGCTGCCAGATTCTACGAGCTTTCCGTTTCTCTTTAACTAGAGAACTAGTGACTCTACTTGACTCAACTAGTTCCCAGACCTCAAGAGGGTAGTGGTATATTCCTTGTGGTGTTGGTATGAGAAAACGATGAACTTTACCAAGCTGCTTGTTGGATATTATTATTAACTGCTTCTAGTTCATCTTCATCTGCATCTTCATTCTTATTTGTTTCTCCGAGATTTGTTCGCTCTTCCACTAAATTGTTGAATAAATCCCAATTGGTTTTATTGTTTGTTAATTTAGATGAATTTTATTTATTATCATTCTACTCAGAGTCATGATCACAGGTGGGTGGTCTGATGATAGTTCGCCACTATTTTCGATGCACGTGTAGTCCTCTAAACTCCTTTTGATACAAAGAAGTCAAGAAGATCTGATATTTTATGTATGTCAGCAGGCCAATATATTGGTTTATCGCCAGAGAGAGTTTCACAGTTGTTCTCGCAAGTTGCAAGAAATAACTATTTTCCTTTGCAGGTTGTAAGTTTAGATGCTCAATAGGTATTCCGTGCATTAAAATCACCGCCTATGATAAAATTTGGTCCTAGCGATTTAAAAAGTTGACTGTAGTCTTTTTTAACTGATGGCGTGGGGGACATTAAATATAGAGAAGATACTGAGATTCCTATTACTGATTGATTCAACCTTTGTTTCAATGTTTAATATTATTTTATGATTACGGTAGATCCACCTCTAGCGTTTCCTCCTGGATGAATAGCGCATGGTAGCATTCATAGTCATGTATTTTAATAAACGAAATTTCTGTTAAACGAGTTTCCGATACAAGACATTTATCTTTTCTTTCTAGGTTAAGAAAACTTTTTAGCTCTGAAACATGCTGTGCTAATCCATTCGCGTTCCAAATAACAATTCAACGTGTTCTATTCATTTGGTTAGTATAGCATTGATGCCAGCCCATTCGAAGCTTCTTGTCTATCCAGCAGCGTATTGTGCCGATATTCTAGTTGTAGATAGAATACTTTCTCTTATAATCTTAGTGTTTTGAGTCGATTGGAGTGTTTTATTTCTTAATTTGATCAGTTGTACCGCTACTTCGAATTCTCTATTGTTGGCTGGGTGTTGTCCCTTACAGTTTATATACCTTGCAGGTTCGGTTCGGCTAAAAAAACAGTCTTTCGCGTTGTGTCTGCCGGCACATTTTACACACCTAACGTCTCGCCCGCAAACTCTTTGGGTGTGGTTATAACCTTGCCATTTCTTGCATTGAGGTATTAATCTCGTGTTCTTTTTCAGTGGTTCTATTTTAACGCTCATATTGATTATTGCTTTGATATTTTTAATTTTTTCGCTTTTGTTGAATGTGAATATGAATAGCGGGAGCCCTGTTTTAATGATCTTGGTTCATTTACTATTTTCAACTTTCTTTCGTTTAAGGATGTTTATTGCGCCTTCAATTTGCAGTTCTTTCATTTTGATGTCTTGTGCACGCCAACTTCTGGCGATAATTCTGCTCTTCGTTTTTTCCTTGGCCTTTTCTTTTGTTTGTGCATCCAATGAGTGTCTCTTGCAGGTTCCTCATCATCTGTATGGTACTTAGCGTTAGGACAGGCGAGTGTGCTAATTTCGTTATAGCTAGTAAGAGGAATTTCCAGAACTTCTATTATTCTGGTCTTCTTCAGCTCCTCATTTCCTCATGCCACTTTTTTTATTTCACTCAGTCTTCTGCGTAGTTTAACGTTTTCGATTTCTTACTGAGTCGCGAACTGTGTTTGCCTAGGTGGTGATCTAAATATTTTTAAAGTTCGATCGAATGGGCATTGCAATGGTTGGCTCACCCCAGAATCCTTTGAGCCAGCCTCGTTAGAGGATGGATTAACCAACTGAGCAGTTGGGCTGCGACCTGGGGTAAAAATCCCTTTTTAAGGAATTAGGGACTGGTTATTGAAGCAGCTACCAATCTAACCAGTGAAATTGACAGTGGGTTAGTGGAGATTACATCAGTTTCTAGGTTCTCGGTGTTCGGTTTCCCGCCACTTGAGATAAAAATAAAAAAACGAAAACAATAACCCGAGGGTGCCCATTACATTAGTTTGAACGTGTTTTAATTTGTTTTATTATGTAAATCAAAATCAGAATTCTGTAGATAAAAATAAAATAAAATTTGGAAAACGTGAAATGATTAAAAATAAATCCAAAAACTATCGCCTTGAAATAAATTTATTCTGCATCCACCTAGAGAAAAACAATTGCGTAAAATCATTAATACGAGACAAAATATGCCAAAACGATACCGACACACGACACTGTACCTCGATTCAAACATCAACAGAATATCGATCAAAAACAAATTTTCAAAATTAATGTTTTTTTACCAAACCTAAACGTGTCTTTAAAGCAGCTGACGCGAATGGTACCGTTGGTTAGCTTAAACGTCCAAAGTTTAATTTTAAATATTGACGAACTTCCTCATACTTTTAATGGGGTCCCAATTGATGTCATTTGCTTCTCGGAAACTTTTTTATCGTCCGATATTCCTGATTCCGCGATGGCCATTAGTGGCTATAATTTGTTCAAGCGAGACAGGGCTAATACACCAGTTAATTATGGTGAGGTGTGCATGTATGTTAACGAGCATATTAAATGCAATGTTGTATCGGTAGCCCCCCCTCCCCCAATTACTCAAAGGCACGTTTCTGACTTTGAGTTTCTGTTTATAAATGTCTTCGTGAAGAAGAGGAAATTTCTTTTTGGTGTGGTTTATAATCCACCTAAAACGAACAAGAGGTCGTATGATCGATTTAAAAAATAGTTATTAGTTATTTTCCACCGACCAAATGGCATAGTGGTTAAAGCTTTGGCGTTTGGATCGGGAGAGGTACCGGGTTCGAATCCCGATAGGGGCAGGATGCAAAGGGAATTTTCATCAGCAAATTACGATTTGAGATGAGAAGGAACACATCTATGACCCCCTGTCGGAGTGCGGGGCACACGGGCCGACCCATCTTCCATGCCAGTATAGGCTGGCATGGAGCTATGCAATGTGCAGATGGTAATAAAATCGGACCTATATCCGTACGTCCTCGAATTGGCCAAGGCGTAAAGGTAAGGACGTAAATAAGCGAACCGCGAAAGAGTAGGGAGAGCTTCGGCCCCAGAACAGATCAGGGAAAATAAAAAATAAAAAATAGTTGTTTTTCATGTCGTTATGATGAGGTTTTTATTTCGGGTGATTTCAATTTTGATATTTCTCAAGAGACTTTATTTTCTCGTAGCTATTTAAATATCTTAAATAGCACTAACCTTTCCGTTTATAATAATGAAGCACCCACTTAATCTTACGCAACCGAAAGTGGTGGTTCTTATTCTCTCATTGATCACGTTCTGATCTGCTGATAATTCTCCTTGTTTTTTCTGTTAATCATTACTCTCGACCTAAACCTAAAAGTTTCAGCTTTAGGGATTTTTCGAAAATTGACGAATCTCGCCTTTCATCAATTTGTGGCGCTATTTGTTGGGACAATATTTTTTCTCTTAGTACTTCTACCACCAAATTTACTATTTTAATTCCTCTATTAACTATTTATTTAATAATTGAATTCCTCTCACTACTGTTTATTTTAGACCTAGATCCCCCCTTGGATGGCGCAAGAGATTTTGAATGCTATTTCTGTTCATTTTTTCCAAATATCGTTTTTGGAAAATGAGCCCTAATTCTTGGTCTTATCTAGCTTATAAGCAATCTCATTTTCTCAAGGATAAGTTAGAACCCTTACTTCCTTCTAAGATATTTTGGCGTAACGTACGCAACTTGAGCCTTGGTAGTTACAAAGGGGGTCGTTCTGTAAATTTTAAAGCAAATGATTTTAACTATTACCTATTTAACTGCCGATTTGCATTCTGCAATTTGGGAAGTTAAATCGCAATCCACTGGTCTAGATTTAGTTCGTACTTTTCTTATTACATCAGGATACTTGTTACATATTTTCAATTTTATTTAAACGACCACTTTGTATCCCGCTCAGTTTCCACTGTTGAGTAAAATCTATTCCTAAAATTAGCAATCCTTCTGTGCTTTCTCATTTCACCCTATATTAGTATTTTAAGTTCTCTGTCCAAGGCGTTTGAATTGGTAGTAAAAAATCAAATTCAATCTCATATCGAAAGCTTTAATTTGTAAGGTTCCACGGTACTACCACTGCTTTACTGAATATGTGTAATAATATTCGTCATATTATAAGTAAATGGCTAGCCTTACTTGGTTGGATTTTTCTAAAGCATTCGATTCAATTAATCACCAGATTTTGTTTAATAAGCTTATTTCAAACTTTAATTTTTCTCTCTCTGCTGCTAAATTGATTTTAGACTATATTTCGAGTCGCTTTCAGGCAGTCTTTTATGACAATTCGTTTTCTGACTTCTTACCTGTACCTCTTCTGGCGTTCTTCAGGGGTCGGTTCTTGGTCCTTTAATCACGTTGCATGTTCGGTTCGCCATTTTTCTTTTCATGTTTATTAATGCTGATTTGGTAAGAATTTATAATTCGTCATTATCTAACGGACTCGCTCTTAATGCTAGTAAATCTCAGTCTATTATAATTTATAAAAAATCTATAGATGCTTCCTCTTTAATTCCATTCTCTAATATAGTTGCAAATTTAGGGTTAATTTTCAATAAAACTTACTTGGGGTGACCATTTGAATAAAGTTAGCAAAACGGTTTTTGGAATGCTTAGTTGTTTGTATAAAGTTGTAGGGTTCACTGATAATAATTTTAAAAGACGTACGTTCCTCTCGCACCTTCTTCCTCATTTTCTCAATGGGGACGTTGTTTTGTTTGGAATGCTTCAAGAGAATATGAATGTTCTCCAAAGATGTTTCAATGCTTGTACTCGTTTCATTTTTAGTATTAGGATCACATTTCTCCCATTTTGAATTTGATTCTGAGTTGTAGTTTAGTTGACTTTTATAAACTTTGCGTTTGTCTGTTTATTTTTAAGCCTCTCAGGACTAAGCATCCTCCCTATTTATTTAATAGGTTATTGTTCAGTAGGTCCCATTCTCCAAATTTACGTTTACTTTTCCCGATAAATCTGTGTAAGTCTTTAAATATATCCTTGTCTGTTAGATGCATTTCTAATTGGAATTCCATTCCATTCTTAATATCTAAGATATCAGCGTCGGTTAAATCTGTAAAAGTGTGTTATTTAGCGTGGGGCGCTTGAATGACAATACATATAGTACGTGTGGGTAACTGCAGCATACCGATTTAGCCCAATTTGTGCTAATTAGTGCTCATGGCAAAAAATTTGTGCTAGTCTAGGAGTCGAAAAAACGGAAAAAGAAAATTTCAAATTTCGCCTGAAAGACGAAACAAATAAATCCTGATCTCTAGAAAAAACCAGAAAATATTTAAGCCTAATTCCAAAACATTCCAAAGTGTGCTTATCATACAAATATAATTTACAGAAATAAGAAAAACAAACTTGCTCCTAAAAGATACTATATTAAACGTACAAAATACAGAGGTATATCGTTCAATAATATTTGTGTTGAACAACAAATGTAACAATACAAATAAAATATTCTAAAATCCAAGTCATTCAGAGTCCAAGGAATTCAGAGAGCATATTCCTGTCAGGTATGTTCATTGCCATCCGAAAAATTTAGTGGCTGAATTTATTCTGATCCAGAATTGGCCCGATTCCATTGAACAACAAAAACCGTTGAATGAACGGTTTTCTGACATAAAGTTTTCTATAAACCATTGGTTCATTGGTTTCTAGAACACTTTATGTCAGAAAATTTCTTTGTTGTTCAATGGAATTAGGCCAATTCTGGAATAGAACAAATTCAGCCACTATATTTTTCGAGTAGCAATGAACATACCTGACAGGAATATGCTATCTGAATTCCTTATGACTTGGATTTTAGAACATTTTATTTCTGTTGTTTAGTTTGTTGTTCAACACAAATATTATTTATTGAACGGTACCTCTGTATTTTGTTCGTTTAATATAGTATCTTTTAGGGGCAAGTTGGTTTTTGTCAGCCGCCTTTGGAAATTTTTACAATTATTTCTGGTTTTACCTAGAAATCAGGTTTTATTGGTTTCGTCTTTCAATTTGAAATTTCCTTATCCCATTTTTTCAGCTGCTGGACTAGCACTAATTTTTTCCCGTAAGTACTAATTAGTAACTGCTGTAGTTACCCACACTACTATTTTTATTGCATTATAATTTTTGTAATAATATTTTTGTATTCATTTATATTGTTTTTGTACGTAGTCTGTAAGTAATCACCTCTTGCAGTATCCTCTGTAATAAATTAGCTTAAGCTCAATATGGAGGTTTTTAGCAAGAAGCGGATTTGATTTTTGAAAAAATCTGAGGTTTTTATGCCTAATGGAAGGATCTGTTTTTGTTGTTGTTGTTCCTTATAATGCTTCCATATGCGCTTTTCCTCTACTAAAACGGTTATGCCAATCAATAAATAAATAAATGCTTTGATCAAAATGAAGGTAAGGTTACTTCGTTATTTTATTCTAGTTGCACTGGTTTTCGCGTCAACACGATAACGCTGTGGTAAACAGTGCGGCGTTACACAAATGGCACATTCATTACATTTGAAAATTAAAACCCAAAAAATTACTGTTAATTGAATTTTATTGTTTTTTGTCAATGATAAATCACATTTTAAGTATATTCATAATACGAGTAATTATGTAAGTAATGTACATATATAAATTAAATAATTTAGAAACGACAAATATAATGTCTTACGTATTTGGTTTTTTATAAATTGGTATACTTGGCACATACATACTTAGTACAAGTAGAATAACATTTTGTCTGGTCATAATTCTATTAACTATGAGCATTTGCACACTGGTTCGTTTCACCATAAATAATAAGAAATAAATGTTGATCGGTTTTCCGTCATCGGCGTTTTTTCTCCAATAAACCAGTTGACATTTGGGTAACTACACCCCAAATTATTCAAAGATAATTTAATCAAAATTCGCACTTTAATATGCATATTCCTATTTTTCTCCTTAAAGTTCATTATTTTCTCTTCAAACCCTGAAACTTCTTCTTCGGGTTGACCAATTATTTACGTTATATTTATGCTGCAAAGAACCTCTTTCGCGTTTTACAAATTTTTGGCAAGACTTATCATGACTCATTTTTATCCCGTTTTTAGTTTTTCCGTGAAACGAAATCTAGAGCACAAGAAGAACGTTTATGGTCTCAAATTAAAGGTATTTCCATAATCTACAACTTATTTTCAATTTTTTTTATAAAAATTACGGTTCCGTTCAATCCTCCAATCAGTCTTTTGGGGAGGAAATGGATAGATTTTTTAATTTATTATTTATGGTGAACGGAACCTCTGAGCAAAAGCACATACTTGATAGAATTTTTTCCAGCAAACTCTTTATTGAGGATAATTTTACCTGTACTAACTCGACAAAAAGGTACAATTAAGGGACTCTTTTTATTGCAATTGTATATATTATGTATGAATTTAGTCACCAACCATTATGCAATACATACTAATAAGCTCGAATAAAATCACGAAAGTGACTTCACCTTTCGCCCCTTTCTACCATATTTATTATCTAAGAATCGTTATTTACATATAAAATCGTTGATTAAAACAAAAAGATTTGTGTAAGTACAATTATATTAATATTAACATCACAGCCAAAAAAATATATTTATTTATTTCATAAATTATTCTATATACTTATAACTAACAGCTAAGCTCTAATAATTGTTAATTATATTTCAATGAGTAATACAATTAGATTATATTTGGCCTTAGACAACATTTGTAGGTGGAAACACGTAATCAGAACTTAGTTCATCGAAATCGATATAAATTTTTTGTTGTTGGGGTTCTAATTTTGTCACCAAATCTTGAAATGAGGGACGAATCTCTGGATCCTCGGCCCAACATTCTGTCATTATATCGTACAGCTTTTCGGAACAATTTTCCGGTCGTTCTAATCGTTGTCCCGACGCTAAAAATGGTAGCAACTCGTGATTGTTTATCGAAGGATATGGAAATCCACCTGTAAAAAAAAAATTAATTACTTTAGTTTGTAAAACAACTATAAAGCTGTATAGTTTTGTAGCAACTCAATTATTCGCAAAATAATTGATTCTACCAGCATCGCCGCATACGACAGATTAATACGCGGCATTCATCGTGCGAGATTCAATTAATTCGACATTTAATAACCGATATTCAATAATCGATGTTCATAATCAGCCGAGCGCACTCATAAATCGGCCATATGAATATACTGGCAGTGTCCAAACAAATAAATCGTCGACAACTTCGTTCGATTAAAAATGTCAAGAAGATAAAAAAAAATCTCTCTCTTACGGCTGTCAACCAGGAGAACAACACGCGATAAAAAATAAATCTTTTGAAATAAAAAATATAAATTCGAAACGAAGTGTATAAAATATAACATCCGAAAATGGTAAAATTTACAGTTTTTATATTAATTCTGATACATTAGAATGTAATGTATTCCCCAGCTGATATTTATCAGACCCATTTTCTCACAATCAATTAACTTTACAATTTATTCGAAATTTTGCAACGTTTATAATTCATAGGAAAGCTCAATTGTAGAATGTGAAAGTTTTTACAAACGTAATTGCTATTTTTAATAAATTACTCTAATTAAAAAGTTGGTTTAATTCATTTCATTCATTATTTACCCACCAACGTAGGGCGTTCAGAGGCCGTTCATGTAGCCTCGTTCATGTAGCCTCGTTCAAGTCGCCCGTCAAGTAGCTCCGTAGCAGCAAAGTGCAACCAGATACCAATTACCAGTGGTATGTTCTTTGGGGAATTTTAAAAACTCCGACTTTCGATGTTGAGATCCCATTCGAAAATTGCTCCAGTGCGATATGATGCAGCTAGAGCAATTTTGGCCTCAGACACAGTAAAATTGTGCAAGCTTGATGCGGAGAATATCATGCAAATAAAGGATCTTAAGAAACAGATGCCTGGCATTATCTGCGCCCGAGAGAAGCTGGCGGAAGAGGCAAGAAAGGTAAATATATGAGGCAGTTAGATGCTAAACGAAACGAGGAGGGAAAGCGCTCGGCTCATTTAATGGCTATGGGTCCGGAAAACTAAGTTACACCAGTTTTGAAAGGCGTAAGATGGTGGAAGGGAGAAAATGCCCCAAAAGTAGTGTTAAAATCACACAATTAGGGGCGGATTACAAAAGTGTCGCTGTTGACGTATTCGCACAGTATGAATGCACCTTTACACTGAATACCGGAGCTTCGGTGATGCGTCATGATATGGTAGATCCAAAACAGATAGATGCTACTGTCCGTTATAACTTACAACAGGTGAATCTTCGATGGTCAAAGGAGAATGTGTCCTTCCAGTAACATTAGGCGGAATGCGGTTCAAACATCGGTTTGTCGTAGCTGGAATAACTGATGTATGTATAATCGGACTGGATGTTATGAAGAAATACCAGACGGTCGTGGATTTGAAGAACCAGTTGCTAAAATGACGCAATGTGGAGGTACCGCTTCAAATAAACACAAGCGAACAAAATGCATTTCGAGTTGTAGTCGAAAATTTGAAATTGTGGAGCCTACGAATGCCAAAAATTACGGATTTATGTGTGTGAGAACCTTAGTGAAATGTCAACAGATAGTACCAATACGGGTTTTGAACGTGAGTCGATCAACAAATGTAACAAAGAAAGAGGTGGTCATTCGTACAGCTGAGGAAATCAACTATATTGCCAACTGCTAGTAAAAGCAATGACGACGATCAACAAACCATAAGCAGAAGAAGATCATTCGCTCAATGTGCTGCTCAATGAAATCGACACGGGAAACGCTACACCAATCCGGCAATGCACCAAGGCGAGTACCGCTCGCGAAGCAGCAGGAAACTGCCGAGTCAACAGCCCAGTGTCCAACAGTCCATGGAGTTCGCCAGTAGTTCTTGTTCAGAAAAAGGACGGGACAACACGATTTTGTGTTGATTACCGTAAATTAACCGAAGTAACGAAGAAAGACAGTTATCCGTTACCGCGCATTGACGACACCTTGGACACGTTGTCAGGGGCCAAGATTTTTAGTACATTAGATCTGAAAAGCGGATATTGGCAAGTAGCAATCCATCCTAATGATAGAGAGAAAACGGTGTTTTCAGCAGGAAACGGTCTTTATCAATTTGTGGTAATGGCGTTAGGATTATGCAATGCGCCTGCTACATTTGAGAGATTATTGGAGCAAGTTCTAAGAGGCCTAAATTGGACAACATGTCTGGTTTATTTGGATGTCATCATTGTACTAGACTCCACATTTGACGAACACGTCAACAATTTTAAACGAGTACTACAAGCGATCCGGTGGACAGGATTGAAGTTAAGTACAAAGAAATGCAGAGCTCAGAGAAGAAGTTAACTATTTGGGTCATATTGTTTCGATCAATGGTGTGCGAACGGATCCAAGGAAGGATATTAGCCAACTAAGATGATTATGCTCATACTACCGACGATTTGTGCCAAACATCGCAGATGTTGCACGATATCTCCATCGCCTCACCGAAAAAAGTCAACCATTTCAGTGGAACACAGAATATTAAAAAGCTTTTAAAGAATTAAAGATGAAATTATGCACCGCTACTATTTTGGCGTATTCGCAGGCCGATGGAATATTAATTTTCGATACAGATACGCGAGTTTTCGCGTATATAGCCGATCTCTCTCTAAAACAGAGACAAATTATTGTGTAACACGCATAGAACTGCTGGCTGTGGTGGACAGTTGTAATTAAACCAGTTAGTAGTGCAAGCCGAAAAGTAAAGAGTAAAAGTGAGCAGAAAAGTGAAAAGTAGTGAACAGTAAAATGAACAGTTAAAGTGAGCATTGTAAAAGGATTAGTGAGTGGAGTGAATAAGTGAATTGCTATAGAAATTCAAGGTGTTGAAAAATAAATTTTTTAACATAAATCACTGAGTGTTTTTATTTGCAAAATCCAGTACGAATCCGTATCAAATGCCCGAAATTTGAAACATTTATGCAGATCGTTTTTACAACTGTCATGTTTGGAAGGCAACTGTATTCTGTATTTTTGCCATTTCATACAATCGAAGTGATATTTCTTGGTGGGTAATTCCTAATTGTTCTGCAAGTTCTTTTTGAGTTTGACACGGATTTTCATCCAGTATTAAACTTTAAGTTATTTGTTTCAAAATGTTTTATTGCACCTGGACGTGTATCGTCCTCTAAACTAAAATTTTCATCACGAAACCGTTGTTAGTAACAAATCCAACTCCAGGAAAAGCAATACGCATGAAGAGATGAAATAGAGGATGATGTAAAGAAGACTGCAAGGAACATAAAAACTAGTCTCTAACCTCAACCAAAAAGAAGGAAAATACGACCGCTTTCAATCAAAATTGATGTTGTATACGGTGATTCCATTATTAATAATGGTGTATTTCACAAACTGTGTGTAAGCTCTGTAAATGTAAAATTTCTGATATGTAATAAAATAGCATTTATAAAATGTAACTCGGCGCTATAAACGGAAGTTGTGTTCTGTAACTTTGCAGCACCAAGGTGACGTAAAGTTACATATCAAGATTTAGATAGCGAATAACTCGAAAAATTGTCATTTTCTGAAACAGTTTTCGCATATTATGTTTTTACCAAAACATCATCTCTATACCAACAAAAGTTTAAGTTTGAATTTGCAATTCTACTTGCAAAGCTTAGAGCTTTTAGATAAAATTTATTTCAAAATTTTTACTTTTCTTATATACGCCTAGAGGTTGATAATGAAATACATACCGGTACAGTCGAATCAAATAGTTTGTGTGCGGTATACACAGCTAAAATATTGTTCTTAAGGTATACGAACGAATGCCGTCAACTGTACTAATATGTTGTTTGGCAACTGTACAAACATACGTATTTTTATTTATTTCTTAATCAATTTACATAAAATTCAATATTTTTATTATATACGAGGATAGCAAATAATATTTATAACGCGAGTTTTTGTCAACATTCGAGTGCCGCCATCGAATTTGAAAGACTATTTTAAAATAACACATCATTTGGTTACAGCGGTAAATTTATTTCGTCTTGACATAAATTTACAGCGGCGAAAAAACTACATTTTGGGAATACATTCAATTTCATGAAATATTGGGAAAGCTGAGCTATCGCGAGAACGGGCATTTGTAGTACAAATTACAATAACTGAGTCAGCAGTGAATATTACCAAAAAGGAATGGATAACAGCAAATAACCAACTACAAGAATTAGATAAAGAAACAATGTCAATGCTCAACTTAGTACAACGGAATGAGAACGATAACTTAGCAGTACGGTTTATCACTTTATGGATACCAATCTACCTATAGAACTGACAACCTTTACTTTAACACAAGTATAGTGATCTATACAAGTAGATGTAGACATCTCTAGGATCGGGGGTTTAAAAAAAATGAAATTTGTTAAAAAAACTTTAAATTTTATTAACCATAGCAAATCAAGGTTCATCAGAATCAAATAACGACCATAACAATTTTAGTGTACTGGTACAGCTATCGGACACCATAGGCCAGAACACTTAAACGCATCTACGATTGGCGGTATAAAATTATGAAAATAATCAATCCAAATATTATACCATAATCATAATTCTATCTCATTCGCTATAAACCCAGTAGATCGAATGATGTATTTGAAAATTTGGTTGAGGCCCCGTAGACATGTCCAGGACTCGCTGGAATAATGTTTGTTTCTGTTTTACCTCCCAAAAAGTGTCAGCTAGAATCTGTAGGTATTTCTATATTCGACGATACAACATTTAAAATCGTGTCAAATTTTATAATTCTCTTTACAAAATAAAATCCAATTGGAGGAGAGGTAATCAAAATTTCGGCCTGCAAATTGGAAAACCCGAAAAATTCACGAAAAACTGGAAAATATCGTAAATTTCCAATAAGAAAATTGTTCGCAAAGCGACTCAGTCGAATATACTCGCAAATACGATCATCATTTATTTTGAAAAAAAATTTTTGTCGGCATTATGAAAATTACACCAGTTTTAAAAAATTTTCATAATACACAATGAAGGAGAAACTTAAAACTATTATGATTTGCTTGAAATTTGGTAGGAACTATAAGTATATTATATGAAGAAAAACTTATTACAAACACCCGTGAAATGCACGATTTTATTCCATACCAGAATGAGAAAAAATCATCTCCCACCAGCCCTATAGCGGTAGTTTTGAGTACTAAGCCGCTTGAGTTAATTTTTAGGGCGTTCTTGAAGATCTTTTCAATAATATGCAGCAATAGTTAATAAATTAAAAAAAGAATAGTTAGATACCAGCGCTGGAAGGACTATTAAAAAGTGTTTTGCCTTTTTTAAAGATCTTTTAAACGATATGTTACATAATTTTATTGGAATGAGCAAAATGAAATTCTTCCCAGCGCAAAAATGGCAGTTTTGAGTACTAAGGTTTTTCAACTTAATTTGTGACATTTTTCAACACCTTTTCCATGACATGGCGACGTATGTATTCTATAATAATTAAATAATTATCAACCAGTGCCGAAACGGTGAATTTGTCAAAGTGTTGATTATATTGGGAGTACAAATAAGTTTTGAGGGATTTTCAAAAGATGACGTAACTAGTATTAAATCGCATCGGACCATTTTATAACTATATTCTTGTTAAAGCGTCATCATTTCCCACTAAAAATCAGTGTGTGTGATTTCGCTGAAGTGAAAACAACATATTTGTTATGTCAACCTTTGTGCCTACAAAATCCAAATTGCAGGAAGCGATGCTTTTTTGTTTTAATTTGAAGAAAATTGCAGCTAAGGGACATCGTTTGCTGTGTGAAGCCAATGCGGAACATGCTCCAATAATAAAAACATGTGAGTACTGGTTCCGTGGCGATTTTGACACCAGTGACAAAGAACGCGAAGGGAGACCAGTAAAGTTTGAATACGCTGAGTTGGAGGCGTTATTGGACCATAATTCATGCCAAAGCCAACTGAAACTTTGTGAGTAACTCAACTTGCGATTCAAACCATCTCAACACCATGGGTATGGTACAAAAACAAGGAAATTAGGTTCCATATGAACTCAAGCCAAGAGACGTCGAACGCCATTTTTTCACGAGCGAACAACTGCTCCAAAGATAAAATCGGAAGAGTTTTTGGCATCGAATCGTAACGGGGGACGAAAAGTGAATTTGCTACGACAACCCAAAGCGCAGATAAACGTGGGGTAAGCCCGGTCATGCATAAACTTCAACCGTCAAACCGAATATTCAGAGCAAAAAAGCTGTGCATCTGGTGGGATCAGTTCGGAGTCAAAGATCTACTATACGTTGCTCCAGCCTAAGAAAACCAGGATGTTATCAATAACAATTGATGCAATTAAGCCGAGCATTGAAGCTCAAACGCCCACAATATGCCAAAAGATATGACAAAGTGATTTTTCGGCACGACTGCGCTCGGCCACATGTTGCTTGAGCCGTCAAGAAAACTTTGGAGGCGCCTCAATGGGATGTTCTACTCCACCTGCCGTATTAATCTGACATTGCTCATGGTCTGGCCAAGCAGCACTTCACTGCTTACGAAGCAGCTATAAATTGGATCGATTCTTGGGTCGCCTCAAAACACAAGGAAGTTTTTCGACGCGGAATCCGTATGCTGCCTGAGAGATGGGAAAAAGTCATAACTAACGATGGACAATACTTTGAATAAAATACATTGGACCAATTTCTCGGAATAAAGCTTCGAAGTTATAAAAAAAAACTTATTTGTACCCAAAATAAAATTGTTACTTTTTCCAAAGCCTTTTAAATGATTATTTGAGAATTAGAAAAATTGTAACCGCCTTGAGTGCCACAACGGTAGTTTTGAGTACTAAAATGCTTCAGTAAAACTTACGGCAATCTTCAGATCACTTCAACGTTATAAAATGAGTATGTCAGCGGCAAAGCGATATATGAACTAAAGTATCGTTAATATTGTTCTCTCACCCAAGAGCCCGATACACTACACTAGTATAAGGAAATAATGTAAAGCAACAACGTGGTATTGGCTTTTATAAGTGACTTCATGTGGAAGGTACCCGACTCCCTTGAGGTAGAAATCCAAGACGCGTTTAAATTCTCCGGATTAAAAATGGAAGAAGATTGGCGAAAATAATTTTAAATCGCATAGCCTTTCTTGAGATATCATCGGTTTAGACTTGCATATATCCAGACATCCAAGAATCTCGACATCCAGACGGACGGATATTTTTTTTTGTACAGACCGAAGTTAAATAACAAATTTAACAGTTATTTTTCAATTTTTATTTTAGCAAAAATTTCATTATCATGACTCATAAGTAATCATCAATAATAGTGTTTTGTTCGTTTTTGTGAATTCATCTCTAAAAACATACAGAACGAGAAATTTTTGGAAAATTATTTTTTGGACTTTGGCCTGTAGTAAATTTTCAAAAATCCAGATCAAACATTTTGATGGTTATTTCTTCTTACAAAGAAGCTTACGAATATAAAATAATTTAAATAAGCAGTGATTGTTCTTACCTAACGTTCCAATTTCCCACAGTACAATCCCGAACGCCCATACATCACTTTTACTTGAGTACAAATGATCTCGCATCGCTTCAACTGACAACCATCGCAATGGAACTTTTTTTGTTTTTGTGTTCACATAAATTCCACTACGAGATAACCCAAAATCGGATATTTTCAATATTTTGTTACTATCGATTAGGACGTTACGGGCGGCTAAATCACGGTGCGTAATTTGTTTCTCTTCCAAATGTTCCATTCCACGTGCAATTTGTATTGCAAAATGATGTAGTTCGTTATGATTTAGCACATATTCCAAAGAATTTTGCATTTCATTTCCCTCAGTATCATTTAGAATTGTATAAGTCGCTGTAATTAAGATAATGGTTAAAACTGAACAATATAATTACGGTTCCATTACTTTCTGTGACGGATGGACGCAATTGTGATATATGTGATGGTTGAGTATCGGGTTGTGTTATGTAAGAGCCTTCTGACGTTGTTGTATTGGAATTCGAGGAATGGAGTATATCAATGTATTTACCATTTATGCCTTGTGAACTTGTGCTATTACCACATCTACTAAAACTTTCAATCGATCGCACCTTTCCGGTAATGCTGGCGAGCTTTTGTTCATGCTTCTCTCTGAGTGTTCTAAGATATTGTAGCAGGTCACCGCACCCGACATATTCCATAACCATAAGCAATGGTTGTCTTATGGTACAGCAGCCTAATAAATTTACAATATTTGGATGTTTCCCCACTTTTTTTAGTGTGGCAATTTCAGCTAAAAAGTCGCCAAGTTCATTATTTGTTGGACGACCTGCAATAAATATTGCAAACGATTATAGTCAGTTTTATATACACGAGCTGATGTTAAACACAACATACGCTTCAATTGTTTTACAGCAACCAATTGTTTACCAGGCCTACCACCTAAATTATCAGCACGAGCAATGAGCACTCGGCCGAAAGCACCCTTGCCGATTTCGGAACCTAAATGTAAACATGAATGTGGAATTTCAAAATAATCGGCTTCGCCTCTCGCCCTCGCTTCCTGTAAATATTTTTATTATCTAGTAAGTACGGTTTTTGATCATAAATCATCTACTCACCCAAATATCCTTATCACAATACAACAAATTTTCCTCCATGATAACATTGGCCATAGTATTATGAGTGGTATTATGATAAACTCCGCGCCAATTAGCCCCTTCGCGCCTTTTCACAAAACGGCGATATATGCGTGGTGCTGCAAAAATTGCGAAGATTAAGATTATAACCAATGGAATGATGATTTTCAGCAGCCACTGTAAATAACCAATAATAATAAAAAAAGATCCCTGTAAGTGTTTAATTAATAATTATAGTAAATTAATGTGTAATGAAATTAAATTAAAATTGTTAAAACGCAACTATAACTGAAAATTAGATGTACAGCCTGCACATTTTTCCCCATTAACCATTTTAATTTAATCAACTATTTCTTACTAACGGAACCTCTGTACCAAAGATTTTAATTTTTAGAATTTGCGCATATACAAAACAGAGTCAAGGGCAACATGTGATAATGGATAAAACAATTTATTCAATTAAATGAACTGATAACATTAACAAATCAGAAAATATTCTATATTTTCTAGTTTTTTAATGAAAATTGAACCAATTATGTGACAGAGCTGAAACCGATTATGTGAAGTTTCTAACAAAATTAAAACGTATACGTATCTCCAATTGGTTCCATTTAGAATTTATGGTGGAAATAGGATTCCTATTGGATTTAAATGGATTTCAATAGTCACCACTATCATCCTATCATCCTATTGAGTGCCTTTATTTCACAGGCCATAACAAAAAATAACACTCAAACTTAATATTCCAATTGGAATTCCGAACATTTCTGTTACACTGTTAAAATAATGAGTTTCTTGAGACCAATATTTAAAATTAGGAAAAGTTAGTGATCTAGATGGAATTCAACTCAAACAAAAATTTTTTTTGTTTATTACAGTAATTTTTTATTTAAATAAAACTAAAATTTTCGAAGAACTTGATTGAGTCAAACGGAATGGGGTAAAATAAAGTTGAGCGGTTTAATACATTTTGAGAATTAATTTGATGCTTTCAATATTTAGTGTTTTGATTAATTGCATCATTAAAAAATAAAATACAAGATACATTTTAGCTATAACAAAAATTTGACTAATTGTTCTAAAATACAGCAATACGGAAGAAATTTTCGCATATGTGAATGATCACGATACCTCTTTCGAACAGACAGCATGAAGATCAATTATAAAGTTTTTCTTGTTTCTTCTAAAATATTTTCCTAAAATGCCCATATGTCTGTCTAATCAAATGGGCCATATGCTTCTTCTAAATAAAGGTAGGGGATTTTCTATAATTGTTTGAATAAGGTTATTCTGGTCACTCTGCAATACGAAAGAAATAGTCATTAACCACTTCCGAACAGAGAGCGGGAATGTTTTTGAACAAAATCAATTAAAAAGTTTTTCTTTTGAAAGTCTCAATAAATTCCTTATTTTAACAGTGTAACAGAAATATTTGAAATTCCAATTGGAATATTATATTTGAGTGATTTTTTTGCTATTTGTTAAATATTTCACTAAAGTCCTTATTAAATTGTTTTCAATTAGTGATTTACACTGATAATAGTTTATAAATGCAAATTAGTGAAAATTTGATAACAATTATATTTTTATTAAATAAGTTCATAATTTAAATTAAAAATATTCAATATAGATATTAAAGAAATATTCAGGCTAAACTTCCAAAGATTGGGGTATGGTACCACTAAAGCTCGAATTGGCCTAGCTTTAGAGTCAATTTTCAAGTACTAGGTTTTCAGAGCGGAGAAAATGTAAAATTGTTAATAGAAATTTTCCACCGAATGTTTTGAGAATTTTATTAGGTGTGCAAGTAGAAACTCGGCTCTGAAGTTGCTTGCATTAAAATATACTTGAACGCATCCAAATCGCCCACCATTTTGGATATAGGCAGCTTAGTCATTGCTGTTTTAATGACATTTGAGTTTCAGCCATTTACGAGCTGTCGTTCCGTGTTCATCAATTTTAAGAGATGGATGTCGTTAAGCAACATTTACGTCATTGCATTTTATTCTGATTTGAAATGAGTGAACATTCGGTGATTCATGCAACAGTAGAAAAGTAGTTTGCAAGATTTTGTGATGGCAATTTTAGCCTTGAGGACGATCCACGTCCAGGTGCAGTAAAACAATTTGAAGACGAAGAACTTAAAGTTTCACTGGATGAAAATCCGTGTCAAACAGAAAAACAGCTTGCAGAACAGTTACTCACCGTGCAATATTACTTCGATTACATGCAATGGGAAAAATGCAGAAGGAAGGAAAATGGGTTCCTCATAAACTGACCGAAGAAAATAAAAACCGAAAAGTTGACATCTGCATGAATTTGCTTTCTCGGTACAAAAGAAAGCAATTTTTTGCACAAAATTATTACGGGTGATGTAAAGTAGATTTTGTACGATAATCCTAAAAGCAGAAAACCATGGGTTGATCCAGGCCAGCCATCAACATCAGTTGCAAAAATGAATATTCGTGCCAAGAGAGTGTTACTAAAATTGTTATGGCAATCTATCAATAAATAAGTAAATAAGTAAATAAATAAATACTATGTGTCTGGTGGGATTGGAAAGGAGTTATTTACTACAAGCATCTGGAACCTGCTCAAACTGTTACAGCTGAACGTTACCAGACCCAATTGGTTAAAGTAAGTGATATTCTGGTGGAAAAAAGACGATTTCCGGGCCAAGGAAGGGAAAGGAAATATTGCTGCATGACAACGCTCGTCCACATACAGCTATTCTTAGGCTGGAAAGTTTTACAGGATGCGGCATATTCTCTAAACTTGGTTCCCTCTGATTACCACTTATTCAGATAGATGTGCTCATATTTAGTAGACCTTAGATAGTAATAGTGAATACTTCGAAAATCAATCCTTGTAACAATTATATTTTCAATAAAGTTGATTTTAACCGAAAAACAGCGTTTCTACTTGCACACCTAATCAATCTGAGCCACTAACAAGCCACTTCCGGCCACTACCTTTAGAGAACATTTTCGAGTATTCCATTTTACCGTACAGAGAAAATTTAACCTAGTTATTAGCAATTTTCTACCGTACATCTTGAAAATTGTATCAATATGGCCCAATAACAAACCACTTCCAGAGATTGGAGCGAGGTACCATTTTATAGGTCGAACATCCGGTTCACCATTTTCCGGAATTAGGTTTCTCCGAGCGGAAAAAATGTAACTTTGTTAATAGAAACAAGGTTCCAATTTTGGAACATCGCCGATTCCTAATAAGAAAATTGGTCGCAAATCAACCGATGTAAATAGATGATCATGTTTCGTTTTTCCACGAAGATTTTCCTAGTTGGTAGATAAGGGAAATATTCTTAGAATATTTTTTTTCATCTATATAAAGAAATTTTAGGAAAATCAGGCTAGTTTTATTTGTTTGTTACTTGGTTGCTCAAACCCAGAACCTGTGTGTAGGACAGGTGTGGCCTTTGTACCGTTGTATATATTAGGAAGGCATTAGGAATACCAATGCATTCCCCGAAAGTAGAAATATTTTGAATTGCTACAACAAGAACGTGGTCTACAAGCCATGTATAAGCGACTAGAACGCCAAGAAACCACGAATGAGCTAACACCAATGGTATACAAGTCTCTCTATTTGCTGCCCATTTGGAAAAGACTTTTAACCGTTGTCGAGACAAGCAGCAAATGAAAATACAATTGTCGTAAACAAAATAGATGATGTAAATTTAAGACCTGTGATTTTATTGGATTAAAAAAATGAAATCAAAAATAATTTAAGTATCAGAAAAGCTCCAGGTTATGACTTAATTACCAGGCAAATTGTGAAAGCCATTAGCGAAAAAGGCTTGTGTAAAGTAGTCCAAATAATTAATGGAGCCTTCCGACTGTAATATGTTCCACGTCAATGGAAGATGGGTGATATAATTATGGTTCCTAAACCAGGTAAACCAGCAAGCGATAAAAATCTTTTAGACCGATATCATTGATTTCAGTTATATTAAAAATATTTGAAAAACTGCTGCTTAAGAGCTCATGCCTATAATAGAGAAAGATGTTTAATTCAATCAAATAAATTTTGGCTTAGAGACAATCCCTCTACCATTGAACGGATGCTATTGAGGATACATTTCAGTACAAGAAGATATGCTTCAGTATTTTCTTAGATGTAGCTCAACCTTTCGGTCTGCGTTTTCACTGATGAGATCCTTTCGAACAATTGTGTAAGTTGCTTCTATGTCTAAGCCTTCAGCAGGAAGATTATTAGGTATTACGATTTTCGACGTCACGGATCCAATGGCGGATATTCTACGAGAATATAAAGACATCACAGTGTGTCACTGTGTATCACGATCACTATTTTTTATGAACGCCCGTCAACTACTGCGGAATTGAAACGTTTTCTGGCTATGATACATTTTTAGAAGAACGACCAAACTCCAATCAACTGGACAAAAGAGGCAGAGTCCGCTTTCCAAAATTGTAATACCACCTTATTGGCTCATCCGGCAAGCAACGGAAATTTGTTCTTGTTCACAGATGCATCAGAAAAAGCAGTCGGCGCGGTCCTAAATCAAACAGCAAATTGTAATGAATTCCAACCATTAGGGTTTTATTCGAATAAATTACCTGATGCTAAGAAAATGCGTCACATTTATGACAGAATTGACTGCGGTTTACGGGCCATAAACCGCACTTATCTTAAGCAAAAAAAGGAACTCTCAACACCTCGACAAATCAGACAACTCGATTATATCGGGCAATTTACCACCGACATCCGTGACATTGCTGCTATAGAAAAACGTAGTAGCGGCGCAGCAAAGAGTTCCGGAATTGCAGTGAAAATTGAACGGAAATGCGACGAACATTTCATTATCGTTAAGTCGGTTAGCCATACCAATGAAAAAAGAAAAATATATTGTGATATTTCACAAAAACGAGTTTGGCCATTCGTTCCTGGCATTCGCGGCACACATAAATTAGTTTGCGATCGATTTGTGTGACAAGTGTTCAGAGAACTGAGCGAAATTCTAGGCGTAAAACATTTGAGAACTACACCATACCATCCGCAAGCCAACGGAATAATTAAAGGTTGGCACAGGGCTTTAAAAAGTGCCATTAAACGTTATCAAAACGACGACTGGTCAAACTTGGGGCCATTGATTTTGTTGGAACTACGGGTCGTGTACAAAGACGACTTGAAGGTATCTCCGGCAGAACTGGTACTAGCTCAAACCCTACATATTCCAGGAGAATATTTCTGTCCAATGAAAAGCGGAAAAACTGAATCTGAATTCGTAAAAGAATTTCAGAGAATGATGTCTGTATTGGTGTATAGCGTACCCCTTTACAAAGCCAATATACAGGCACATATGAAGTGGCGAAACGTTTCGAAAAATATTTTGTACTAAAAATCAACAATAAAGGATCAAATATTTCTATTGATCGTCGAAACTGAAGAGCAGCTCGAATAGCTTTGAGATTTTGTATTATAAGTAAGTTTATTTAATATATTTACATAACAAATAAAACCGAAAAATATACAAACCAATTCATTTTCTGGGTGTGCTTGTAAATTCGTTTCAACAGCAACAGGTGCTTCTGGAGCTAAGTATAAAATTAAAAATTAATATTTGCAGTTAAATTATAATACGTTTATAATAATAATACCGTTTGCGTCTGTCTTTGACCTCGGTCCTGTACATCCTCGATTGTCAACAATATGAGCGGATACCTCGAGTCGTTCACCATGTGCTAGTAACGAGTCTAAATGCAATATCTCAGATGAATTTAGTATATCATTTCGGTGTAGCATAATTATTGATGTAGTAAGTGATTCTTGTGGGCCACCCCAAGTTAAAGAACTAACGCGAGGTTTCGATACGCTGTATATGTTTAGAAATGTAAATTAATTTGTTATGTATTACAATATAATTGTTTTACTCACTCTATTCTTATATTTTCATAGTAGACTGATTTTGGTAAAGCGTCAGACTCCGGTATACTCCATTCTAATAGCACGGAATTGAGGGATTTTACTTTGGCAACTAAGTCTACGGCTGGTATGGAATTTTGGTGGGCACATGAACATACGTTTTCCACACAAGCTAAGAATTTTATTTCTAATTTAAAAATCAGTAGCTAGTTATAACAATCACATTTTGGCTATATAATTACCGGGGACAGCATAAATATAATCTACTGAGATTGTTTTATTGGAGCTGGTGATACGAATATTATAGCGA
Organism: Nephrotoma guestfalica; assembly: GCA_963691935.1. Taxonomy (NCBI): domain Eukaryota; kingdom Metazoa; phylum Arthropoda; class Insecta; order Diptera; family Tipulidae; genus Nephrotoma; species Nephrotoma guestfalica. The sequence goes on along the minus strand of OY829913.1, from coordinate 126,639,878 downwards.
CAAGCTGGTCTTATTGGACATTCATGATATTCAACTAACGGTGAGGGATGTCTAGGCAGTGCGATTTCCGAAACATTAGGGAACAGGCCATATTCATAACATGTCGATCCTTGACAATAGAATTCACCATCTAACGGTTTAACATCAATATTAATTGTTTCATCTAAATACAAATTTTATGTACGTTATAATTATTGCGATATTGGAAAATAATAAAAGTACCTTTCAAATTAGCTTTCTGCCAATTAATTTTTAATTGCAATTCGGATGGATCTTGTGGATATAATATGGGATAGACGTAGATTACTACAAGAAACACAATTTCAAATCATAATTTAATTTTTTATAAAATCTTAATCGTTTTCTTGTCCGAAGGTACTTACGGTCTGATAATTTGGCAATCTGGAAAGAGATGAATAATTAATGAATTAATGAATAATTAATTATATATTTTATAAATAGTAATACAAAAAAAAATAATTATTGTAACATCAAAAGTGCGGGAGTTAGAGTTCTGGATTCCAATTAAGTGTGGATTTGTACGAAAAAAAAAAAGACCAATTACTCCTCTCTGACCGCACGCGGGGAGTCTCTATCAATATTATTATTATTTTTTCAGAATAATCCAAAGGAGTTATAAACATTGATATCAGGCTGCTGATAACGAAGAAACAAATTAAAATTTTAAACATACCAAAATTGATATTATCTGAAAGCAATGACGTTACAATTAATATCAGTTCTTTTTAACAGAAAAAATGAGAATAATACGTATCGAATCCAATAAGAATTCTTGAAAGCTAAGTATATGTTAGTTTTGACACTGTTAAGTATAAAGTTGAGCGAGACAAATAGTCATTCTTATGACATGTATGGGTACTACTCTCAATGGCAATTGGTAGCTGATTCAACATACCGAATAGTTTCACAATTCTCATTTATTTTCGCAATATCAAGACATCACATCACAGAGATTGCACCACATTGCCACCATATAGGGATAACTCATACGGGTCTGGCCAATCAAACAACGATTGTACCTCAACCATATAATTTTTGGGTGCATCTCATTTAAATTCCACCAAAATGCAATCATCTAAAAATAATTCCTTAGAGCCAGAAACAATTTGTGATTCATTTCAATAAGTACTTCTCCAGCTTGATTTTTTTTAGTAACTTTCATCCATTTTTTGTTATTCAGAGGGAATGTCAATATGGCCAATAAGAATACGACACAGAGATTGCACCACAATGCCGCCAATAACTCATACGGGCTTAACCTTTCAAACGAAACGTGTTTCCTTTCACTGTGGATTTGCTCAGTACGTTTTTTAAGCAAACATCTCATCGACTCCTTCTGATTTTTGAGTGTATCTCATTTATTCTTAAAATAACAAAATATCACGAAGATTGCGCCACAATGAAAAATTTCTATATGGTGTAAGTGTGGCGAAACCTCCGTTATGTATTACTTTTGTGAGAATTATTGAGGTTCACTCAAAAATCATAAGGAGTCGATGAGAAGCTTGCTCTAAAACCTGAGCAAATCCACATTGGAACGAAACATGCTCCGTTTGATAGGTTAAACTCGTAGGAAAACTTCTAAATGTTGAAACTGTGGTGAAATCTCTGTGATGCATTATCTTTGTGAGAATATCTGAGAATTACTCAAAAATCATAAGGAACCGAATTTTACACAAAAAACCGTACAGGGCAAATCCACATTGTAACGAAACATACTTTGTTTGATAGGATTAACCCGTATGAGTTATTCCTGTATGGCGGCGTTGTGGTACAATCTCTGTGATACCTGTTGTTGTAAAAATAAATGAAATTCACTCAAAAATCAGAAACTAAACACAAACTTTCAAAAAGGCTTACTGGGCAAATCCTCAATGGATCGAAACATGCTTCGTTTGCTTCGTACAGATAACATTTTTCATCTACAATTTATAATCCGATCAAAAGCAATGTAGAACGAAATTTTCATAAGGATTATTAAGAAATAGCCAAGGTTAGTCCAGCATGAACGGATCCCAAAATTTAGTCCAAAATTTACTTTAAAATCCCTAATTAATACTACTATCCAAATTGGTATCCAAACTCGATAAGAAATTGCGGAAAGACCAAATTTTGTTAAATTTCAAAATTTCATTTACCGAGTTCCTTCACTTCGGAGATCAATCAATTTGCCATTTCAGGATCACTTTTTATCAATATTTTATTCCGCTATGATGTTTTATTTAGTGAAAAACGAGATACAAAATGAATAAAAAATTTCCACTGGTGATTATAAAATATAGTGCTGCTGTGATAGTGCTGCTACGTAGCGTAATTTCTGCTATCTTACACAGCATAACGATATCCATGTTTTTTGAAACAGCTGCTCTAGACCGCGATATATTATATTTTGATTTTTTAAACAATTCACATATCATTAAAATATTTGTGCTTTGGATTTATTCAATCGAATCCTAAAGAGGTTATACTAAGTCAATATCTTGCATTATATTATCGAATAAAGTTTATTTATGCTTGTTCTCAACAACTCTGAACAACTCTGAATATTATGTAGAGTACAACCGAGTTCATCAAAAAACTTAATAATTGCTGAACTGACGAAACAGGGAAATTTTTTTAGTACACAATTTTTTGATTGTTCCTTACTTCATTTACAACTGGAAATTTGAAAGAATGAAAATGAAATGACTGAATTGTGGTTTTAATAAGAAAAATGGATATCTTAATGTTTGCTAGTGAAATTAATTAATTTATTTTAATATTGGATAGTATTGTGTTTAATTATAAACCAAACATTAAATGTCAAAATGATTGACTTGAAGTCAGTTAAAGTTATTGTTCTAAATTTTTTTGTCTACATTTCCCTGTATTTTATCACGGTCTCGAACACCATATTTCAGAAAAACGTAGCTATTATTCGAGCACTATCCGGCGCCGAAGGGAAATTTCTACTGAAACTGTAGCTATTTATTCACTGATGTCGCTATACCATAAAAATGAAAAATAAATTCATCCATAAAACAAACATTTTACGACCTGAAATATATCAATTAACATTTATTTTGGGATGACGTTATAAAAAATAAATCATCTTGCTGCGTTTTAAATTGTTATTGTAAGATTAAGTTTCTAATGGTTAAAGGGTTGTAACGGGTGTTTTTTTAGGAGGTTTGTTTTTCCGATAGATGTCGTTTTATTTTACGACAGTTGTTTTGACAGCTCAAAGTGGCATTTCTACTCAGTATTGTTTGGCAAATCATTATGAATAGGTTAACTCCAGAACAACGTTTTCAAATCGTGGAAATTTATTTTCAAAATCAGTGTTCAATTAAAAATGTTTATAGAGCACTTCGTGAATTTTATGGTGCACATAATCGTCCGTCAGAGACCACCATAAAGAACGTAATTACCAAATTTCGGTCTACATTCACTCTTTTGGATGCCAAGCCACCGACAAGAATGAGAAGAGTTCGTACAGAAGAAAATATTGCTGTCGTTGAGGCCAGTGTCGAAGAAAACGACAATTTATCGATTCGTCGTCGTGCTCAGCAAATTGGACTTTGTCCATCGACTTTATGGAAAATTTTACGTAAAGATTTGGGTTTGGTGCCATATAAAATTCAATTGGTGCAAGAATTAAAGCCACACGACCATCGTTTGCGCCGTGAATTCAGTGATTGGTCGTTAAATCAATTGAACGAAGATCCATTTTTTTACCGTAAAATTCTCTTCAGTGATGAGGCGCATTTTTGGTTAAATGGATACGTCAACAAACAAAATTGTCGCATTTGGAGCAAAGATAATCCACACGCCGTTCTAGAATTACCAATGCATCCTGATAAATGTACTGTTTGGTGCGGTCTATGGGCTGGTGGGATCATCGGTCCATATTTCTTTAAAAATGAGGAAGGACGACGCGTTACCGTGAATGGAAATCGATACAGAACCATGTTAAATGAGTTTTTGTTGTCAAATCTTGAAGATATGGATATGAATGAAATGTGGTTTCAACAAGATGGTGCCACTTGCCATACAGCACGTGAAACAATCGACTTATTGAAAGAAACTTTCAACGACAACATTATTTCGAGAAATGGTCCGGTGAATTGGCCTCCGCGTTCGTGCGATTTGACGCCACTCGATTACTTTTTGTGGGGATACGTGAAGTCATTGGTTTATGTGGATAAACCTCAATCGATTGACGCTTTGGAAACCAATATTCAACGTGTCATTGCTGACATACGCCCTCAAATGCTTGAAAAAGTGCTGGAAAATTGGACCTCCAGAATGACATTTGTGAAAAATAGTCGTGGTAGCCATATGCCAGAAATTGTGTTTAAATGTTAAATGCCAAAAAATTATCTACCAAATAAAAAAAAATTTTGGTCATTTCATAATTTTATATGTGTTTTATTCAAAAAAAAAATCGGCAACCTCTTAAAAAAACACCCTAAAAACACAAAAAACACAAAACCAAGGAAATTTAAAATTTCCCTTTGAAATGGATAGTGCTTCCGATAGCGGCTCCCGATAAATAGGTAGAGCGAGATATTTTTTTATCGATTTTTAACTAAAAAGTTAAATGAAAGATCTTAGCTTAGAATTAAATTAATTAATTATATGCAAAAATAGCGCGCTAAATATAAGTTTTGACATAGAAAATTGGGTGATCCGGATCTATCGGGCGCTAATAAACAAACACGGCTGATGAAATGATACCAGGAGTATATCCTATGGTTTATTTAAAATTTTATTGATGCCTTGTATAAACATTTTATGCGGTTTCGTGTTTTATAATTCCGTTTAAGGGTTTTATTGATACTACTTTGTGTTCTTAGTTGTAAAATTTTTTCAAATCGTGATGTTTATAACATATATCACATCTTTTCTATTATATACTCAATCATAAGAACATAGTATCTCAACATAAACATGTTTTTCAATTCAAATATGAAAGATGTTATTTTTACATAGAAACGAAAACAATAAAGAGATTTACTCTTACGAGTATAAGACAATAAATAGATACATGTGTACGTACGTCCAGACAGAATGAATGAAAGATTACTCATTTTCGTTTTTATGATCTCTACATAAAGTTATTAAATGTCATTAAACATAAATAAGTAACCCCCCCCCCCCCCCATTTCCGCTTGTACTTATCGTGTTGTGGTATAAATAGGTGCCAATGGTAGCATGATTCCAACAATCATTATAACCGAGATGGGCATTAGAATCACCTAAATAAACTAAGTTTCATGATTCATGACACCTGTCAATTATTGAAAACATCACCGGTTGTATTCTGAGGTTTGAGAAGGAACATCGGCGGAGATAAAAAAATTTCTAGTATAGTAGGTATATATCCTAATAGCGTAATTATTGACCCATAGAAATGTTTAATTCGTTTAGAAATAGCACGAAAAAGAGGGGTTCTTTCTAACTACTATTCCTATGCCGCTTCGTTTAGTGTTAGAAACGTTACATAAGTACCAGATATAATTTTCTGAGGAATATATACCTGAACTCATATTTATCTCCTGAATACTACAAATGTCAAAGGAACTATATATTAACAACAATGCAAGGATTTTCAGTGGCGCAGATGATTCGTTCTAAAGGGTTAGGGAAAAAGTTCATGGCCTTTTTTGGGTGACATTGAAACAAGGAATTTTTTTATTTCAAATTAACTTTATTAAACCAAATATGTGCCATTTTGATCGATGACCTTTTGCCATTTTTCTTCTAGAGCCATGATGCCATCACTGTAGAACTTCTGTAGTTTAGAGGCGAAAAATCGGGACAACTCATTTTCGCAGGTCTCTTTTGAATTTAATGTAAAACCATTAAGATGGTTCTGCATAGACCGGAACAAATGGTAGTCCGATGGTGCAAGGTCAGACTATATGGTGGGTGCATCAAAACTTCCTGACCAAGCTCTCTCAGTTTCCGCCGAGTAGTCAATGATGTGTGTGGTCTAGCGTTATCATGATGGAACACAGCACCCTTTCTGCTGATCAATTCTGGACGTTTTAACTGAATTGCTTGCCTTAAACGGATTAGTTGCTGACAGTAAAGATTATAATCAATCGTTTGGCTCGGTGGCACTTTCCATACCCACCAAACACATAGCATTACCTTTTTTCACGTCAATTCTGGCGAGATACCGTTTGGGAAGCTTCACCTCGTTTCGTCCATGATCTTTTTCACACAACGTTGTCGTATCTTATCCACTTTCTATCACCAGTAATAATTCGCTTTAAAAATGATTCGATTTCCTTCCGTTTCAACAGCGTTTCGCAGATAGAAATCCATTAAATTTTTAACTGCTAATTCATGTTACTTTTTTTCTATCCAGCCATTTTCAAATGGTTTAAAACTGTTTTTTAATCAGTATTTAGTTCTTTAACCAATTGCATGGCAATTCTGCATGATTTAATCGACTTTCCAGTGGTTGGTCGAACAGAGCGAGGTGCATCTTTGACATCTATATTTCCAGAACGTAAGGAAAAGCGCTTGAACCATTTCATTGCTGCTGATTTTGATAAAGCACCTTCTCCATAAAAAGCACAAATTGTTTCGCAAGCCTGAGCAGCGTTTTACCTTTGTTGTAATAAAATTGTAAAATAATTCAAATTTTTTCATTATTAATCTCTATGTTTAAAATGTTGTAACTTTTTATTCACTTCACCGACTTTAATGTTTTGTATGTAAAAGTACAAGTTAAAATGTCACTTTTTAAACACACATCGTATTGCCCGATACGATCAATGGTTACTGAGACAAATGAATGTAAAGCCATCTACCGGGAAAAGGCACGAACTTTTTCCCTTACCTATTATATTATTTGTAATACTGTGGTGATGTGAATAAAACTTACTTGGTGTTAATTTTTATACTCCTAAGCCTAGGGTACGCAGAAAGCTTCGGATATCTCTGCGTACACCTAGGTAAGGCAGTTCTACCGGGGACCAAATGCCAATGGTATATGTTCTGACAAAATGTGCCGGTAAATGATCATTTAAAAAGCCCGCCTAAAAAGGATTGTAAAAAATTGTTTTGTCGCTAAGTTGGCACAACTGTCTTCTATCTGAACGTAAAGTTTGAACGCGATTTGTCATTTAGTTTGTTTACAGTACCCTATTTTGTCAGTTCATCTCAAGTGTGTTTCCCAATTTTTGTAATGAATAAAAATATCAAACAAAAATTATTTCTAATTTGTCTCAAATTTTGTATTGCAAATGGAATGTAGTGTGTCAAATTGTTGAAAATGTTACATACGGCTTACGGTGAATCGACGTTATCAAAAACACCTGCATATGAGTGGTACAGTGCATTCAAAAGTGGTTGAGAGGTGGTGGAAGATTTGCCATCAAGTTAACATCAATAAAGTGAAGGAAATGGTGACGGAAAATCGACATTTATATTTGTGAGAGATAGTCGCCGAATTTTCTATGTCTCACGAATCAATTCCTACCATTGTACACGATGGTTTGGGCATGAAACGTGTTGCCGCTCGACTAGTTCCAAAAGACCTAAATATTCTTCAAAAACTCAATCGCGTAAACATGCTAAAACTAGTCAATTCCGACCCCACATTTATAAAACGCATTAAAACTGGTGATGAGGCATTGGTTTACAAGTTTGACATGCAAACCACTCAACCACGTCAAAGTCGATCAAAAGTCAAGATATTGTTGACTGTTTTCTTTGATTATCGCGGTGTTGTGCACTCGGAATTCTTGCAAGAAGGTCAGACGGTAAATGAAGAATATTATCTGGGTGTTATCTGGCGTTTGAGAGAGCAAATTCGTCGAAAAAGGTCAGGTTTGTGAAAAGAAGAGAATTGTGAACGGATTTCTGGCAAAAAAACTCAACAAATATCATCCGGATTATCAAATAATCGATAAATTTAAATAATTTGTTTTATTGTTTAAATCGGTGATACAGGGAACTTAAAAATAAATTTAAATTAAAATTAGATTTTTTCTTCAAATTAAAAATAATTTTTGTTCAATTAATAACACATTGAATTTTACTAATCACGAGTTATTTTAAGATATTTTAGAAACAAAAGCAGTCATAGAATATTTAATAATAATGAAAATTATGTAGTTTAGAATTGTCTTATCATTGTGATACTAACTATCGTCTACTTAGGTGTCTTTAATCGAGGCGAGTCTATCACAACTAATAATCCTATCCCATCACTCGATTTTGTTCTATGTTGCATAGATGTACGGTGGGCCCAGCGTATTTCGGGAGATCCTGGTTAATCCATGGCCGTACACTCCAATCAAACAAACAGTCAATCGTCGTTTAGTAGTTTCATAAATATCTGTTCTTAACCAAGAAATTCTATGATTTTGCTTAGACGGCGGTCGTACATACAGGAATTGGCCATTTATATTCCAAAAATAACTTTTAAAATTTGTGCTTGTGCACAAATTCGTGTGAGCACAAACGTGTGAGCACGTGAGGCATTAAGTGGTTTGGTATGTATTTCTTACTTTCTTCATTTGGTCTCTACGATGAAACATCCATTACGTAATTCGATTTCCAGTCATTAATAAAACATTTATCCTTATTGTAACACTAATCGTATAATTTTAAATTAATGTAAGGCTGAATAGCCTCGTATGAGTACATATAGAAACAAAACATCACCTTTAATTTGTCACTTTATTTCAATATTTTAATCGATATTTTATTTTGAAACCCCATACCAACAGAAATATTTCAATTAAATGTGGAAATAGAATACATGAGTACCAAAAAAAAAATATTTACCTCAGCGAACGATGAGTGTTTTCCGGAAACGTTGAAAATTATAAAGAATATGATTAAATTTTCCCTTACTGTTAACATTTTACAATCATCTTTGTCGAGTGACTTTAAAAGCAAATCACTTTCTGTTGATCTCTATTATAGTGCAGGCATTACTTCCAATTGTGACTGTAATTATAAATAGAAAAAAATATTTTCAGTATAAAGTTGTACATACAAATAATTTAATACGTAAATAGAATTAATGTAACGACAAATATTTGTTTTTTCACCCTAGTTTACCAAATTTCTGCAAAAAGATAAAAATAACTTGAAATTTTATTAAGGTTGGTAAAGTTTTTTTCTTGTTTGAAAAGTTATTCTGCAGTGTAGCTCCCGTAAATTCTGTGGTTTGTTGATGTAGACCATATTCTTCAGGTATTCCCACAGAACAAAGTCCGGTGCCATCAGACCAGGCGATCGAGACGACCATCTCAAGTTTCTTTTTTTGAGATAATACGATTTGGAAATTCTTCTAGCAACAAGTTCATTTTCGCACGTGCGGTGTGAATCGTAGCATCAAATTGCTAAAACCATATGATACCATTGTTGTTGTTTTATATGTATTTATCAATATTTATTGAAATAAAGACTCGAAACACTCTAGTGTTTATTAACATTTATTTCTTTATACTTTTACATCAAACACGTTTGCTTCGGTTTACGATGTCCTACTCTCTGACACTTTATTCATTCTCATGTATCTTATGATCATCAATGCCCTCTACTATATGTTTACATGTACTCTTTTAATTCATTTAAAGGTAAGCTTTACTCTTACAACAGTTGTTGCTACTTCGCTCGAGTGTAAAGAGAACGTCCAGAAGCATAGTTCTCAGCAATCTCCATTGATCCAAATGCAATTTTAAAATGGTGTTTTTGGGCGAAGTTCTGGAATATGGCCACCTGGGACGGAAGTCAGCCATTGCTTAACCGATTATGATGGGATTGATTATGTAGGCTGGAAGTGTGATAAACGATTCATCCCGATCAGACAAACCGTCTGGGTTGTAGAGCGCCAAAATACATTTAGGCGTCACGGAACCATATACAGACATTTTTTTAAAACCCCCTTTCTTTTACTCTGGCGATATAGTGGATGATCTCAATCTGCAAAAATCTCGAGGTCGTAATTTTTCATGATTACCATACATTTTTTACTTTACGTAGTAAAAAGTAAAATGAATATCAGTCCCATTATACAAGACGAATATTATTTTAATCCATTAAAATTTGAGGGGTGTGTATATTGTGGTCAACAGCCAACTTTATTTTTCCATTAATGTACATACATACATCTCGAATACACCACCAAGTTTGGTGAAAACTTTTTTGTTTAACCAAAAATATTTTCCTGATTAGATATAGAAAACCTTCAATGACAACTCTTCTGGGAAATTTAATATTTAAATTTATTAAGATCTAATAATTCTTGGTCGGTTTTCGTAAATTCTTTACTTTTCAACAATATTGCATAAATTAAAACCTGCCACTTTCGGTACCGATCCCTGAACCATCATAACCCAAATTCATATAATAGACCGTTGCCGGTGAACTTTATATATTTGAAAATTTATGTCAAGTGCCACGGTCTATTATATGAAATGGCACAAACATATTTAGATAGCCCATTTCATCCCTTCGCTTACCACATAGTCACGATATTTACCATATTTAGCATTACTTCCACCGATTTTTTGCGAAGATATTTTGATATAAATTATATTATGTGCAGTGATTAAATTTAAATTTGGAATACATTTTTACTTTTATTCGAGTACTGTTGTATAATTTATCGTGAATTGTTGTTTGTAACTTGTAACGTTAGAACCTAGACTTTTCTAATATCAGAGACGTAGAACCATTAAGCTTTTATGTTGCTACTATATTAAGTACTCAACTTTTTTAACTTTAGAAACTTCCCAAAGGTTCTATTAAGAAGTGGCTCAGACCTGTCCCAAGTGGTCATATTTCAAAAATTCTTCCAAAAATCATTTTATAATCACATTTCCATCCAACAAACCCAATTTCATCATAATCGGTTAATAAATGGCTGGGTTTCCGACCCAGGTGGCCTTCAATATGACCAGAACTAATATTCCAGAAATTCTTCCAAAAATAATTTTAATTTCCCTTTTCCATTATAATCGGTTAAGCAATGTTTGAGTTCCAACCCAGTAGGCCTTATTCCAAAACTTCTTCCAAACATCATTTAATAATCACATTTGTATCCAACAAACCCAATCCGGCTGAGTTCCTTCCCAGGTGACCATATCTCACAACTTCTTCCAAAACTTTACATTTCCATCCAACATATCCAATCTTATCATAATCGGTTCAGAAATGTCTGAGTTTCAGCCCGGTAAGCCATATTCGAGAACTTCTTAAAAAAATTATTTTAAAACCCCATTTCCATCCAACATGGTTAAATTATTCATAATTGGCTTACAAGGGTTTACAAAATTGCTTTCGTTATACTAGGGGCGTAATCTTCAACGCGACATGGAAATTTCAAACGGTAGTGTAATTTTATATGATAATTGTGACAATAATTTTACCGATTTTGCACCATTGTGTCACAAAAATACAAATAGCAAGCCATACAAATTAAAATTAATACGACAGCTCTAAAGGATGGAACACACCGAGCAGCAGCGGCGAGTTGTAAATTTAAATATTAGTTTATTCGCTTGTGTAATGCAAATATTTTGTAGTTTTAATAGAAAAGTTTTAAATTAAAGAAATTATATTGAATGATGTTGCATCAGTTGCTTCATCAAGAGGTTCCACATCCAGCAGCATTAATTTTCTACTTCTTCTGCTACTCATAACCTCGATAAAACTGGCACACTTCGATTTGACTATACTAAAACAAAACAAACAGCTGCGCTGCTTGGTGTGCACGCCCATACAGAGCCGATAGTGTGGATCACTTAGAACTCGCTGTGCTGCTTTTGGTGTGTTTCATCCTTAAGTGTGTGGAGTTATCCCAATATTTCACATTCAGAAAAATAAAAATGTTCATCAGGCATTACTAATTATATATAATCCCAGGATTTGTTAAATAATCCCAGAAATTTTTTAAATGATACGTAATATGATAATAATTGTACAAAACTGTTTATTCTTCAGATATCAGTGATAAAAAAATTGAGAGGATAAGATGTTACTTGAGATGGGAATAATTGGCTTATATCTTTATGGTCTATTCGGTTAATAAATAAATTACTGGTTTAAATTAATGGTTCGTAGGAACCACGAGTGTTGTGACTGATCTCTTCTGATTTCAACACGGCATCATGTATATTGGAGATGAAAAATAAAATTCACATGACGATCTTTATGTTGAGATTGGCGCTATGGGATCCTGGGATGGCCCATTTTATATGAAATATACATTTAAGGTTTAAGCGAATGGTTCGCTGGCACCAAAATTGTTCTAACCGATCTTATTTGACATCGGTTGCACATAATGTATACTACCACAAATAAAAGCCCAAGACCATTCGTATGTTAAGGTTGCAGCTATGGGGCGGTATGTGTAAATGGCCGAATCATTTTTAAAAACACAATTATGATTTTAAAAATGGTTCCCACGAGCCTGAAATATCATCATCGATCTTTTCCTTTCTTTTCAGCTATCATAAAACATAAAACAAGGGTAGGGACAGAAATAAATAAATAAAAAACGATTTGATCATCTGATGAGGGATACAATATAGTACCGGAGAAAAACGATTTGATTTCGAGAGAAGAAATCAAGCCGAATAGGTAATACACAGACACAGTAAATAACAAATAACATTAAGTTAACAAACCGGGTTCTTTTTTTGGTTGAAGTACAGTTCAACGGGTTGGTTTGAATTGTAACCCCCCTATTATACCAATCATATAATTACTTACTGTTTGTTAACTAACAACGCAAGTCAGATGCCTATAAAATAAAACGAAACACCCAAAATAGTGTGTCGGTACAAAGAAATAGCAGATTGTTAGTCGTACTATCGAAGTATAAGACAAAGCCAAGTTCGTAATAACACTAAGGCGGTTATAATCCCAGTGACGTTTATCGATCGCATAGGGATAAAGTACACGTATTGTCGAAGAAACTCATCGGGGATGACAGCTGGTATAGCGTGTGTGATTAATATTGATCACAGATTTTTAGTCGTGCCATCGAAGTATAGAACGGAGCCAAATCCATCATAACACGAAGGCGGTTATACAGTGACGTTTATCACTCGCAGGGGACAAAATCCATCAAACGTATATCAGGCAAGATTAATAAGGAACGCAGATTGGTGGTCCTAGGATTGACTGATAAGAGGGACAGAAATCCATCCTAAAACGAAGACATCTGTCAATCGGGATTAAGTGAACACGCAAGAATCAGTTAACGTCGAGCTTCGGGACAAATAATTTATTACATCATTAAATATTTATATAAGATGTATGGTGTCTCGAGATATGGAGAGCTTGGATTATAGATAACGCAAGCATAAGTTTATTATAACCTAGTCCATAATAAATGTTACCCTTACGATGTTTATCTTGTATAATTAATTAGTGTTATAGTGTTATATAATTCAAGTTTAACTTTTCTAAATTTATCAAATTCTTATAATAAATTATTATGTGTGAAACTAGTATCATGTTTGGTCTAGGGTAAATTTTTAGGAAAGTGAGCAATTTCCAGGGTGTGTCTGTAGTGTCTGTAGTGTAAGTATGGCATAAGTACGAAGAATTCCCAAATGCAGCTCTCAAGCTTCGGAAGGACAACATCTTCATCCCACACCCCAGACTGAGCGTAAGCTGGCAAAATGCTGCTGGTGATGACTCCGCGGAGTATTATGTTAGATACTTCTTTTAAGAAACTATAAAGATGTCACATTAAAACGACTTTAAAAATTCATGGAATGCTACCGACGCAGTCGATTTTTTATTTATTATGGTAATTTTAATGAATGCAATAAGAATTTTCCAGAATATTGGCTGTGGGCCAATTCTAAGCTAAATCTAGGGTAAATACAGTTTTTAACAGTGTATGTGGTAAATTGAAATACTGTACTAAAAAGTAGGATAAAGCGAGAACACAAAAGGTAAACAGTAGTGGTTTTTGTTTTTGCTAAACAAATCATGAAAATATGGCGACCATGTTTCTAGACATAATTTTTTTATATTCACTACCATTTCCCATGAAATAAAAATGGGCTTGTATATTTATGAGCACAGTTTTATTTGGAAATATTTTTTCAATTATTTTATTGTCTATATTACGCAACAAATTTGAGCAAATATATAATTTAAATTTATTCGTATACACAATACGAATAATTGGAACAACCACAATAAAATTCATGAAATTTGTTCGTGTATCTACATACCAATTTTTGTATATTCCTAGGAACCATATGTCCCTTTAAGCCTCATTTACCTAATTTTATTTACTAGAGAAATTGGTAATGTTTGACAAGTCATTTGTACTAAAATTTCAATTTACTGTACTAATCGATTTACCTGAGAATTGGTCCACAGCCATTGTGTTAGATTTTACACTGTTAACACAGTATTGAAAGAGACAGTTATACGCTATTAGGGAAAAATGAACACACGCAATAATTTTTCGTATAAGAATCAAATCAAAAATTCATTACTCTTTCTAATGTTATTCACCTCACTCGATATGTGTTGTATTATGCCTCAACAGCAGAACACGTAAGAGCTTAAGTTGCACCCTGTTTGTACCAATTTCGTTAGTGATACGACTACCAAAAGATTATACGCTTTTCGCCACAAATAAACAACTGATCCCTAAAATGTTGGTGGTTAATCCCATACGTGGTCCAAGCGTAGCACAACTTAAACTCTTAAATGTCAGCTAGTTGAGGCTTTACTCATAACTATTATATTCCCATTTATATGTTGGCTGGCAACATAAAGCGAGTGCATAAATTATTAATTTTAGAATTTAAATTAAAATAAATCTCTGATGTTTTATGATTGATTCGAATAATACTTTTCTGAAAATATTTCCCAAACGGATTGACTGTAGATTTTTGAGTAAAACTTATTCAGTGCACTTATAACGTTTGGGTGATTTACATTTAACGGTCAATAACAAGACATCGCCGAGTTTGTACCAAAATGTCACTATTATCGGATAATTAATTAATGCTTAACTTTTCAAATGAGATTGGTTTGATTTCTAAACGGATTGGTTCTGAAAGATTTTTATGAGTAAAACTCGTTCATTGAATTCGTAGAAGTGCTACACTTCAAAGTGTGCCTCAACGAATTCAATGAATGAGTTTTATTCAAAAAAATCTATCGTGGCCAGTCCGTTTTGAAAACAAACTTTTCTCATTTAAAAGTTTTAACCAGGAAATATCATCCGATAATAGTGGCGTTTTGGTACAAACTCTGCTATGTCTCGTTACTGGCCGTTAAAAGTATTCCACTCAGACATCATGAGTGCACTGAAAAAGTTCTACTCAAAAATCTTCCGACATCAATTCGTTTAGAAATGTCACTGATGAAGGACCAGAAAGGGTAAGTCCAAACGTGTCATATGCTTTTAATGAAATTTTGGTACAACTTCTACGATGTTCTGTTATTATCCATTGTGTGCTATTCAACGAATCCAATGAACGAATTTTGCTCAAAAACCTACCAATCCGTTTGGAAATCAAATCTATCTCATTTGAAAGGTTTAAGACTATAGAAATCATCCAATAATAGTGGCATTTTGGTACAAACTCTCCAATTTTTTGTTATTGGCTATTAAAAGTAAACTACATGTAGTTTTACTTTATGATTTCTTGATCATATGTCGTAAATTTATCATCGAATTATTCTGTTTTTCATACAGATATTTACCATCTTGTATTTGATAGTTTCTTTTAATTTGATAAATTCAATCAAATTCAATTCACAAATAATTAAATAGGAATGCAGCATCAACGGAACAAGATATTTGTTGAAAACGTATAGATAGTAAGAAAAGAACGGTGTGCTTGTTGTCATTCTTATAAGGGAAAAAACAATTTTCGTGTTCATGAGTTTTTTTTATTTCACTCAAAATTCTCATAAGAAATATTTTAACAGAGTATTTACTAATACAGATTGTTACGAATTCTACTCTACACTATCATATAAAGATCGAAAGGTTAAGGTATATACCACCAACAGCTATCAACCAAAATGTCGCAAGTTCGAACCCAGTTGCAGACTATAATTTTATTAGATGATTATTATTCTTTGAATTGGATCTTATTCCAAGTGGAGTTCTCGTATTCCAAGTGGAGGGGAATATGGAAATAACAAAACCAATATAAACGGCGGCGATAATCATCATGGAAAGTACTAGAATTAAGAACTGCGTTAATCATCAATATAGGGGAATTGATGACGTAGAATGTTCGCGAATACAATTACATGATAGTGATTTACAATTGCAAAACGAATACATTGGCCAGATGCAATAAAAATAATAATCTTGAATAGCGATAGGCACAAGTATTTATAATATAACCCGGGTGAGAATAGTGAAAGGGATTGGTGAACAGTGAACGAGTGAAATTTATGAATTGCTGCAGACATTAAAGGTTGTGACTTAAATACCCGCTGAGTGTTTTATTTGAAAAATCGTGTACGAATCCAAATCGAACGCCCGAAATTCGAAACAATATTTACTTTTGTTAATTGTTAGAAATAGTACTACCATTAATTTCAGTATATTTTCAGTTGTTTTAAAAAAATCCTTTTTTCGTTTCAAAACGTTTAATTACTAGTTGCCCTGTTTTTCATTAATCCTTTACTTTTTTATAAAACTTTCTGCTGAGAATTATTGGTTAGCTTAAGAATTTCATAAATTTTAAGAAAATATTTTTTGCTTGTTTCTAAAAATATCAGCAGAAAACCATTTTCTTTTTTGTGATACTGCTGCCTCTAGCGGTGAATAGCAAAAACGTATTTTTCTGTGGAAATTTTCTGCTGTCTTAATACAGCATCCCGATCATCGAAATTGGACTAGAAAAAATTGTTAATAAAACCTTATTGGTCTATTTTTTTTAAATGCTCAATGCTAATGACATCCGATTTTTGGGGTGACAAATGTGATGACAGATTAGGACCATTTTATTAAATTTTAATAAAACAATATTGTGTATATTTTTTAAATAAAAAATATTTTTTTAAAAACAAATGGTACACCACAAGATACACGGAAATAAATTTTTATTTTTAATACTTTTGTTTTACGTTTATTTTTGTTGCACCGCTTGCAAAATATATAAAAAAATTAAAAGTTAAAAAATTACGAAGTGTGCAATTTGAATGAAAAGTTCAAAATAGTATTGTAAGCTCCAGCTCTTAGATAAAACAAACCACTGCTATGAAAATCGACCACGCATTATCTTGAATCGAGGACTTAATATTGAAGTTTTGAAAAATCAGATTTAATAGTGAATTCTGATGTTAATTTTCGACAGCTATCGTTCGCCTATAAAGCATAGAAACAAAAGAGAAAAGAACAAAAAAATGCATATATTTTCCTCTTCCTTTCTTTGCTTACTACAGAAAATTCAGCCAGCTTAGTGAGAAAAAGACTTGATAAAGTTGGTTTGAGAGCATTTAAACCAGTCCAGAAGCCTGAGTTCACATTACTAGTGAAAAAAACGTTTGCTATAGGCCCAGGAGTATGTGTCTTGGACTCCAGAGATGTGAAATGAGGTGATTTTCACCGGTGAATCAAAATTCAAGCTGCATGTTGGAGATGGAAGAATTCTCGTAAGAAGAAAACCGAGCGAGAGGCTTAGCAACGAATGTCTTTTAAGACTTCCACCGAAAAATGAAGGAGTTCTGGTCTGGGGATGCTTTTCTGGAAATGAAACCGGTCGATTGTGCTTCCTTAGTTCCAGCATTACAGCAGCTGTTATCTGCAAATTTATTTTTCAACAGGACAACGCTCCGTGCCATACCGCCAAAGTTGTGAGTTATTAATTTTGAATTGTAAATAGAAAAATTGCCTTTCAGATAAACATAAATAATCTGATAAAAACTTGTTTTTTTCTTATCTCTACATTTAAAGATAAAAAGGTACTTTAAAGAAAAAAGTATCGATGTGTTGATCTGGCCCCCGTATAGTCCAGACTTAAATCCCATTAAAAATATTTGGTCTATAATGAAGCTAGAAGTAGCAAGAAGCGCCCAGAATCGATTCAAGCTTTAAAAAGTTTGTTGATGACGATTTGGGAATCCGTATCTCCACGACTTTGAAAAATGTATCAAATTCAATGAATCGGAGGTGTACCGCTATAATAAAAGTAAATGGCGGTCAAACAAAATATTAATATTAAAGATAGAACTTCTATAAATCAATAAAAAACAAAACAAAAATTAAAAAGTAGGTGCTTAGTTTATTCCATTACTTTAACTCCGATCAACGTATTTTGAATATTTTGGCATTTTTCGGGGTTTTGCTTCTAAATTGCAGGTACATCTTTTTTTCCAAAAAATTACGTCATACATGTATTTAAACTGAAACAATAAGTCAATTGCTTTCAAAAGTTTTGTAATTTTAACAAAAAAAGACTCCAATTTGCAATAAAATATGTTTGGTTGTTAGATTTTCAAAAATAACAGAACACATTTGCATATTTCACACAAGTATAATTTAACTCATTCAACTCTTATCTGAATAATTTTAATCTAAAACATTCCTCTACTTCCAACCAAATTTAGTGTTCGCCCCATTTCGAATGGTATTCTCGCGAGACAATTGAATTTCTATCTTTAATCAGCATCGCAATTTCGTTTTACAATGGGTAGACACCCTATATATGATGTACGATATACTTCGTTCTTAAACATAACATTAGAGAGAATTAATTCATATCATATGTAATGGAATACAGATGTATCATAAATCGATTTTCTAGGTACCGTGTAGGACCTATAAACAAATAAAATATTCTTGTTGCGGCGATGGCAACCATTTATTTACTACCAACGCTGTGCGCGTGAAACCCGTACCTATGAAAAAAGTTTGATTTAAAGATGTGTGAACAAGTTGTGTGTGAGATATTCACTAAATTTTTTTTCTTGGAATTAATTTTTTATAACATTAAGTATGGAATATAATGACGGACATTTGACCGCCTCGGCTTTGCTATGTGGCACGTATTCGGGAGGTCCAATTTTCGATGACTTTGTCGCATAAGACAGGGTTATCATGAATCTGCTTGATGGCGATTTAATATAGCCCCAAATAAAGAAGTCTAAAGGCGTTAAATCGCACGATCTCAGAGGCCAGTTCACGTAGTCGCCGCGCGAGATTACTGTGTGACACGTAGCATCGTTCTGTTGGAATCACATGTAGTCGGTATCCATATTATCCAATTTATGCCACAAGAAGTTGCTTATCATCGATCTGTGGCGCTCGCCGTTCATGTTAACCGCACGAAACAGTGACTTTCTTGGAACGAATTTGGTGCTGATGTAGCTCGTGTGGAATGGTATTGCCCTAAATTCGATAAAAATGAACCTCGTTGCTAAAAATCATTTTTTTGGAAATTTGGATCATTAAAAGTTGACCCTGCTCTGATTTTGAAAATAAAATTTGATGATCTGTACATGTTGTTCAACGCTATAACCTACCATGGTGATTTGCCGTACACTACTAAACAATTCACAATAAATTTGACAGATGTTACTTTAACAACATGGCTGCTTTAACCTAACAAATTTCGAGCGTCCCTATTGAAGGAAACTCATTTCAATTTTTGTGGCTTTTCTATACAGTTGTGTATAGTTAATGACTTATAATAAAAGTAAAATATTGGCTGTGGAATAATTCTCGGATAAAACGATTAGTACGGTAAATTGGAATTTTAGTAAAAACTACTTTTCAAATTTCTAAAGTAAATTCGAAAACTAGCACGATTCGCGTTAAAATTGCTCTAAGTAACGGAAGATATTGAAAAATGTATCACCTTGACAGATTGGCAATCACAAACATTTTCAACGAGAAATATGTTTTTTATAGTTTTTCTATATCAAAATTTCTTATTTCCGCATAAATTTTTGAAACATGATTTGGACCAGTTTTGTTGTAAATTTAATTTTTACTTTATTAAAGTTCGCTTTTCCCGTCCTTTCTTTTCGCCGTTGCCAGCCAATACGAGGACGTACGGCTAAAGGTCCGACTTTCGTAGAACCATCTGCATATTGCATGGTTCCATGCCAGCCTATATTACTGGCATGAAAGATGGGTCAGACCATGAGATCTGCACTTCAACAGAGGGTCATAAGTGTATTCCTTTGAATCACAGATCGTATTTTGTTATGAAAATTCTCTTTTGCATCCTGCCGCTCTATCGGGATTCGAACCCATTGCCTTCCGATCCAAACGACATAGCTTTAACCAGTGTGCCGTTTGGTCAGTAAATTTAATTTGGCATCGATTTGTTTTAATCGATTTTCTCGCAACTATTATATTTTGTAAAATATTGGCAAGAAACGATAATCAGGAAGCTGCCACTTCCGGTACACCGATTTATTTATTTATTTAATTATAATTTACAGAAATTTTGCAAACTACTCACCCCATTTTGAACTTAAAAGCTCATTCATAATGAGGTATTAGGTTTTTCTTTTTCCCGAAATTTTCCTCTTGTTTTCTTGCGCTTTTCTTTATATTTTATAAGTATTTCATATTTAGTTTAACTGGACTAGTTTAGGGTAAATCACCTATGACTTCGATGTTGTTGTCATCTTCAATAGGTATAGCGGTATTAATTTTATAGTTGGCCTGACGAGTATACCCACAATAAAACAAGTACAGGTGGCACTAACCTGTACTTGTTTTATTGTGGGTATACTCGTACCTGACCATCATTACCACTGTGGACTTGTTGAATTCGCCCAATCACCCAGTGTAATTGTGGAATTCGTCTTTAATTAATACCAGTTGATTAATGTTTTAGTTTTCAGATTGATTGCCATTTTTGACGTTGCTTAAGTAGCCCCTTGACTACGATCAGCAGAACGCTTGAAAGCAATTTTGAATGTTTTGCCATTTGGATAGACGATTTGAAGTAATATGGCTTAAATCTGGTTCTGGAGTACTGCTAAATCGTTCTCCATTGTAGAAATGATACTTGATAGATTTTAAGTTTGACTCTCATAATCCTCCAAAATCCATTTGGGAGGTTGAACTTAAATATGATTTTTCAAACTAATGTTTTTGAATAGTCTTCATGAAGTTGAATTCCATGAATGGCCGTCCACAAAAAAATCGGTTAATTCTAAGATAATACTAACAAATAATAAAATAATTTTCAAATGAATAATATACAAAAAACCATTCCAACTAGTCGACAGGAAAGTCAAAGGACCCTTTTCCGACAAATTCTGGACTCTGCCAATTTATCAGTATACCTTAAGTATGAAGTTTTATGCTGATCACTCAACCTATTACAGCTATATAGCGGCCAAATTATAGAGAGATGATTATCAAAAATCGGTATTTCCGATTGATTTATAATAAGTTTGTTACAAATTTAATTTAGAATCCATTTGTTCCTAATCATTTTTCGCAGATGCTATACATTAGTATTTACAAAAAAAAAACTTCAAAAAGCAAAAAGCTCCTATGGAAGCTGCCATTTCCAGTGAGTCGAATTCCGCCAAATTTTACTGTGTCCTCCTAATTTATGAGAAAGTTTAAATATTAAGTTCAAATCCTATCTCAACAAATTTTCCAAAATTATGATCCATTGCAGTCGTTTCCTGATACACGAATATAAATTTTGTTCTCAAATAACCTCTTAAACACATTTTTTCGAATTTAGAACTCATCACAATTGATTCTTACCACTCGAAAACACTTTCACCCATTTTGACAAATATCGCTTGACTCGAACCCTAAGACACAACTCGAATCCACATGTCGCAACATGGTACAAAATCGCACAACGTGGTACACATGACGCAAGACGGTGCAACATCTAGCAACATTCCACAACATGATGCAACATTATGCAAGATGACGAAACATAGTGAAACATCACACAACATTCTCAATAAGATGGTGCATACGAGTGGTGAAACATCTCGTAACATAGTGCAACATCCCACAACGCAACATCACGCAACATGGTGCAACGAATCCGGAAGATTCCTAAATGAATTATCCAGAAATCAGAATACATTGTAATTGTTTTTTTTTTGCATTCGCAAACCATGTCCCGACAAATTTTATCAAAATCGTTGAAGCCAAATAAACTGTTAAAAGAAGGTTCAAGCCCCCCCACCAAGAACCCTTATAAATAAGAACCCAAGGGCCCGGCCCTCACCGGAGGGCTTCTCGTGCCATTGAAAACCCCTTATCATCGCATTTTTTATCAAGATCAATCGAGGCGAGAAAATTGATAAAGGGTCCTGGGTCCCACCGAAGGACGGTCTAAACGATTTTTCCCAAAATTAGAACGCATCGAAATCGATTCTTGACATTTTAAATCTTCCCTTTATCAATTTTTATCAAAATCATGTGTGCCAAAAAAATAATTAATGGAACCCGGCTCTCAACGGATGATCCCAAAATGAATTTTCCCGAGAGCAGGACCCATCACAATTCGGTGGTGTCGATTTCGGTTTTTATTGCAAATTTTTTTAAATACTCCTTGGGTCATATTTCAAAAACTTATCAGTTAGTTTGGATAGCAAAGCCGACCTTAGCGTTACGCTTATGTTGGTTACGTCTGATTCTGCATGCCAGAGTATCACACCGTTGTCACTGAATATGTTTAAAAGAGTTTATCAATATTTTTATCGTATTTTTGAATAAACAAATATACCAATATTTTGTTTATGCACAAATGGCCTTCGTACATAAGATTTGTATTTCATAATATTCGGTGTGCAAGTACAAACTCGGCTTTTTTGGTCAAATTCAACTTTATAGAAAATATTCACCATTATTATCTATGGTCTTTTGCCATTTACCAGGTAGATAATGAATGCCGTCGCGATCGAAACTTGGTGATTGGTCGAAGCAAAATAGTTATCGAGCCATTTTTGCACATCTTCAACATCATGATTTTGTGCAATAAATTCTTTCTGTTCTACGGAGAAACCAAATTCATGCAGATGTCAACTCTTCGGTTTTTGTTTTCTTCGATCAGTTTATGAGGAACCCATTTTCCTTCCTCTGTATTTTACCCATTGCATGCAATCGAAGTGATACTGCTTGGTGTGTATTTTCTACCTGTTCTGCAAGCTATTTTTAAGTTTAACACGGATTTTCGTCCAGTGAAACTTTAAGTTCTTCGTCTGCACCTGGACGTGGATCGTCCTCAAGACTAAAATTACCATCTCGCAAACCACTTTTTTACTGTTGAATGACTCACAGAATGTTCACTCAAAGTTGAATTAATCAATTTCATAGCTTGGGCAGAATTTTTTTCATTTGAAAACAGAACAGCATACAATGACGTAAATGTTGCTTATCGACATATATCTCTTAAAATTAATGCACACGGAACGACAGCTTGTAAAATGACTGAAACTTATGTCATAAAAACAGCAATGAGTAAGCGTCATATATCCAAAATGGCGGGCGATTTGGATGCGTTCAAGTATATTTTAATGCAAGCAACTTCAGAGCCGAGTTTCTACTTGCACACCTAATAATTTTTATTATACAAATTAACATTTATAAATTTAGTATCATCACCAAAAATTGAGGCTTATAAATCAATCGCGAAAACCAACCGAATGAATTTTTTATTTTTCATTCTCGTTTTGACATTTGTTAGAGGTAATACAGGTAGCTGCCATTTTAATTTGTTTTTAAGACTGCATTCAATTAAAAGTCCCAACTACGTCTTTTATGTAGTAAAGTAAAGTACAGTAATTTGACCAAATTTTGAACTCGAGATTTTATTTTCGCAAACCTCTGCGTCTGTGTGGGTGCAAGTGTGGTGTCGTGAAGACTAAATGTCTGTAGCTTCTCTACAGCCTCGACCGATTGACTTATCAGGATGAAACTTCGTACTTAAGCTTTTCTCAAAAATTTGGAGGTCTCATTGATTTTTTGGCTGAAATCGGTCCACCGCAAGTGACAGCCGTCATAGCTTTTTCGTTTTTTTGTTTAAGATTTAAATAAATAGCATTTACAAATTCAAAACAAAATGATTGTGAATTAAATTTGAAACAAAACTAGTTGAAAGCAATTTTTTAATTTTACTCGAAAATTCGAGTTATGATAAAAAAAATCTTTATTTCACCAAAATTCGGCATCTCTATAGTCTACAGTCCAGACTGATTGATATTCGGAATAAAACTTCATACTTCAGTGAGAGCAATTTCAATTTTTGCAATGACGTTGAAAAGTTTTTAGCATTTACAAAAAACGACAAAGAATTAAAAGATTCAAACAAATTTAGAGATTAAATTTTCAATCTACAAGGGTTAACCTTATTGCTCTTCTGAAATTGAAGCACTATTTGATATCAATATATGCATTCGTTCAACATATCCACTCTCCATTTTTATGTTTTATATTGGAACTGCAACAGCAAAGATTATAACTTGGAAGCTGCCGTTACCAAATCACTTACTTCGAAAATAGAGGGAAAGGAGTAACTGTAGCTTCCGTTAACATTAGTTGGTCTCATGTCGCTCTCCTAAATTGAAAACATCTCATACAGTTACGAATCGGTGGATTGGCTAGTCATTTACCATGCATGATCCAACATTTTGTATGTAGTTATGTTAATATTGCCTTACGCCTCCGTGGAGTGTGATTGGATGTGCTTTTTCAGTGATAAATTTTGAATAAATGACGAATCAAACTTTTTATATTTATTGGGGTTCTCTTTATCTTAGAGTAAGCTTAGAGTAATCATATAATCAGCATAAATCGTTATTTATATTTTAGGATCAAAGCTTCTTGTCAGTGTCGCCAATAAAAGACCCCGATACCCTCGGTACGCCTTGAGTGTTTGTATTTTTATAATATACAAATGCTCCATTCACAATATCATGTAAATTCTTTTTAAAGACCCTTTGCTGTTTTAATTCTATATTGAGTTTTTCGTTCCAGCCTATACCAGCTGCCCAAAGCCTCTGCAACAATAGTTTTGCCCTTGGATAATTACCGATGCAAACCCTGCAAATGGTTCAAACAATTTAGCGATTTCTATGATGAAATTTTGAATACAAATAGGTCAGAATTGGGATTCAGGTTGATCCCTATAGTTTTTATTGAGTCACTGGTTTATATAGGATAAAGTTCATCCTGTACTCCCAAATGTACTGTTAGTTGTTTCACAATTTGCAGAACTTTCTCAATATCAGTTTTGAATATAAATTTATTTTTCCTCCATCGCATTATGGTGGATATCATATCCTGCTCTAGCATCGTACCATTTATATCATTTAATTATTTACCAGTAGTCGTTTTTGCTCAGTCGTCCAACAGAACCCTTAATTTTCTTGTTGTACTCTCTTCTTTTATCACTGCGAGATGTAACAAGTAGTATATCGTGTTTATTCTCTCTAAATCACTAATTGCTTCCAAATGTCCAAGTTATATGTATACTCTTGTATGAAGTTTATACAGATTTTTTCGAGTGCATGATCTTTAAAGAGCCTTTGTTCAACTCGTAAGAATCTTGATTTCACCATTTGCTTTGATTCTCCGAGGCGTTCTCTGAGTTATCCTGAAATGGCCTCCGTACTTTGTACCATGCATTACTGAGCCGCCTATTAGTACCGCGAAAAAAATTCTCACATTCTATATCTTTTAAGTTTGATTTCGTGGTAGGTGCAGTTCTAAGAGAAAGGTAGAGTCTCGCATGTCCTAGTTGTAAGCTAATTGAGCCTTATTTGGTTTCTATCTCTTATACAACATATTTATTGGCTCTTTCAAATTTTGTCCAGTGCGAATCTCTTAACACATTTATTGATTATTTTAATATTATTCAAGTTTGTCTACCGGAACAGTGACATAGTGGGCCAAATAATTTATAATTTATAACTGAGTTCACTTGTGATTTTTTTTGTAACAGCAATGGAGCGCAAAAGTATTGATATGGATCGTAGGTTAACTCTGAGTCGTCGGTTGAATTGCAGTTTCTCTTGGATGAGGGCCGAAGATGCATCAGCGCCTTGGAGCAGCTGGATGAACATTTAATTGATGCTGTTATGGTATATAACTTAAAGAAAAGCTGGAGAGTTAGAATCTCGTAAGCTTTGGGAATATAAATCATAAACATTCTTGGGATGAGATGTTAGAATTCGTGTAAAGACGGATTCGTGTACTGGATAGTTTAATTGTGTTAGATGCTTCAGATCAAGACATAGAGCACACAATTACAAATTTTAAAATATGTAATAATTCACACAACCAAATGTTGCAACAATGTTGCAACAACTCATTGATGGTTCTTTAAGTGCTCATATTGAATATTTCAATGAGAGGCAGCCCCAGTTAATTTATTGTTTGTGGTCGAAGTTTTCCACATAATTGTGTTGGGAGAACAATAGCCGCAGTCACACTTACCTGAAGTTGTAAATACAGAATTTGGATGGTTAATAGGTGGAAAGATTTCCCAATATTGTATTGCTGTAATGTTAACAAACACCGATGATATACAAAATGATAATTTAGAAGCTTGGTAAAAAGATTTTGGGAAGTGGATACGTATGGTTCATCAGCTAAGCTGTCAAATGATGAAGAGTATTGAGAATCGCGTTTCGGGCAACGCTTGTACGAGACGATACTTGAAGATATTGTGTAGAGCTACCATTTAAAAATAATATTGATAAGCTTAGAGAGTCGTTACAAACAGCAGTTCGAAGATTCATGTTTTTGGAATCAAAATTGGGTAAAAACCCTGAACCAAAATTCCAGTATCTGGAGTTTATGCGGGAGTAACGAAATCTCAGTAAAGGATAAATCAAAATTGAAAGGAGAATATTTTCTGACTCACCGTGCAGTCTTAAAACCTGAGCCCAGTACCACAAAATTTCGAATTGTATTTGATGCTATTTTGCGGTATTTTGATTTCGATCATTTGTATATATATATCCCATTACCTGTGATGTGCAAAAGATTTACATATAGATGACAGTTAACAAAGATCAGTGTAGGTTCTAAAAAGTATTATGGCAAGAGGAACCACACAAAAAAATAAAAATTGCAAACTGTCACTTACGGAATGACTTCAACTTCTTATTTAGCCACAAAAATGTTGTAGCAATTAGCTCTTGATGAAGGTAAAAGCTACCCCAAAGCGAAGGAGGCATTGCTGAAAAATGTTGTGCTGGAATGCAAAATATGACGTGTGTTATTTTTACATGGCCATTAAAAATTATGGTATTGGTTAAGCAAACGGGCGGTTTTATCGGCAATTGCAAATATATGTGTTGCTTTGTGTTTTGTAGCGCCTAAGAGCTAAAATATTGATGCAAAAAATTTGGATTTTGAATTTGAGGTGGGATTGTTTACCACCAGAATTAGCATTTGAATGGATGCCAATTTATAGTGAAATACTCCTTCTCGTTTATATAAAGTTTTTGAGGTGTATCCTGACAAAAGATACAGTCATGATAGAGCTGCATGGTTTTGCAGACGCAAGCAATCTATGCTTGTGCTTGCATTTATTTATTGTGTGAAGATATAATAAGGATAACATAATTGTGAGACTGGGTATGCAGTAAATACAGGGCTGCACGATGATCTATTGGAACTGAATTCGAATTAGTTACAAAGATTACTTGTTGGTTAGACTCTACAATCAAGCTGAACGAGTACCTAGCTTCTAGAGTAGCTGAAATCCAAAATGTAAATGTTCAAATAGAATGGATAAATAGTGATAATAAGTAGAACCCTGCAGATGTATTAAGCAGAGGCTCCACATCCAGTGAATGATATTGAATGAATCATGGTTCCAAGGTCCAAAATTCCTCATGGGCCAAAAATCAACCTGGCCAAAAAACTTGACCAACAAAATTAAGGTGTCAGAATTGAATCATCGGGTAGATTTGTGAAAGATGCTTTGTAACTCGAAAAGAATTAAATTAAAGGAGCATTGACTGTTGATGAGAATCGAATCGCACGAAAGTGATAAATCGCATATATCGCTAGGCATCGTTATTCTACAATGAACGACATCAATATGTATTACTTCAACATCATTTTACCAGACTCCTAGTCCGCTATAAACACGTTATCAATTACCATTGTAATATACAACAAACGTTGGCTTTAGCTCGCCACAAATTTTGGATTGATTGGCAATTCGGGAATTGTCTGTCGGCGATTGTACAGTGTTAGAGTGGATTTTTCTGGCCCGTTTTGTGGTGAGACAAAAATCAACGCAAGGTTACTTACCATAAGATATGTATTTATATTTGTATATGCTACACGATAAAGGCTGTTCATTTAGAACCGGTTGAAGAAGCAAGCGCAGACGATTTCATATCTTGCTTAAAAAAATTGTCTAGCCGTTGAGGATAAAGTGCACACAATGCCAAGGATTTTTTAGGTGCCAACAACAATATTGGCGAGATGTACTGAATTTTGATGGCAAATGGAATAATCATTGAACGTTTTTGCACAGAGTACTCAACGATATGGCACTTTATACCGCCAACAACACCTAATTACGGTGGATTGTGGGAGTCCGGTGTTAAAATATAAAAAAGCCATTAAACGAATCGCCAGAAATGCATCTTTTACACACAATGATCGTAGAAATTGAAAGAGTGATGGCCTTAATACCTTTGACGCAATTATCGTCAGATCCTAATAATCTGGAACCTTTAACGCCTGAGCATTTTTAGATAGAGACTGCAAAATAAATAATAAACTCAAGGTTGGAACCGAATATTACTCCAGTTCCAGATAATAGTTTGACTCAATGGTAGCTCTTAACAAAATTTATTCAACATTTATGGAAAAGGATTAGTCGTGAATGTAAATATAATCGTTAAAATTAATAGTGATTGAAATGACTTGTGTCATCGTGTATATTGAAATTTGAATTTAATTTTAGCATTTGTGGTAAGATGACTCTGTTTAGCATTGCCGCCAACTTCATTTTATAGTAAACAATTTCTTTACTTCTCTCTTTTTTAATTTCGATTTGTTTTGTTCATAAAAGTAGCGTAATGTAACTGTGATGTCAGCTTTTGTTTAAAAATCAAAACAGGTGGAATTGTTCGAAATTCGGCATCCTAAACCGGTGGTTTCGAAATATACAAAGAAATTGCCAATTTTGTACAACAGTTATTTTAACATTAATTGACTTTCGTTCTTTACTGCAAAGTTTGGGGTGCGAAAATCGGTCCCTACATAGTCAATACATAATATCATATTTGAGAAGTTAATTTTAATTATTAGAGATTTCAACTAATTTAGCAATAAACTAAATCAAGTATAATCCATAAAGTAATATAATTTTTTAACAGCAAACAACGTTACACATTCGAATGTCGCATTAACATTTTATTTTATTTTCAATTTACAGTAGGACTGCTCGTAAGTTAATAAATCAATCTCGAATAAATAACTGATATCATTGATATGGATAATATAGCGAATATTTTTAAATTAAATTATTAACTCTAGCCAGACCTTCATGCCATCCAATCAAACATAATTTATCATATCACTTGCTTAAGCACTTACACCACATTAATTAAATTAATTAATTAAAGGGCAAATAACGTTTAACGATTCGTACGAAAGAAACTTTGCGAAATGCGGTATTGACACAAAAATCAAATTTCAATCAAATTAATTTTGTTATCTATTATATGCGGCACAAATATAAACATATTAGGTAAATGATTAGATTATTTAATATGTTAATTTTAAGTGGGGGAAGATAGGAGGAAACTGAAAATTAACTTATCGTTCTTGGTAATCGGAACATGGAAAGTGGATAAATCTGCGTATGTCCGAATAGTTCAGAGATCCACTTGCCATTCTGTAAAATTCGGCATACAAATTTAATTTTATTCAAAAAAGGAGGAATACATACGGTGTTCACATAATAATAAAAAATAAAAATCGACTAATTTTGATTATTTCGTTTACTTTATTTTTTCTAATTTTTATGTTGTACACCCTTAAACAATTTCTTAAGACTAACTAATTATTCCTTATTGGTTCAATTTATCAGTTTTCTGAATGGATTCTAATTACAAGCTAAGCCAAACGGAAACTTACTGACATGGTTTGATTAGTTTGCATTTCCCACGATTCGCTGGGTCGTTGATCCACACGTTATGCTGTTTGCTGATACTGCGTCTTTCAATGTTTCGATATCTCTTATATGTATTGTATTCTATGCCTAGAGGCTAAAATAGTATTGCTAACGCAGGCAACATTAGTAGATTATATATAAAGGGAGTAAAATAGGAGATTATTGCTCGAGTCAAGAAATTACCATCCGACGTTGCAGGCCAATGGTGGTAACTGAATTACACCAATAATCCACATTTATTTCCGAGTTATTTAAGATATTTTTTCTACGATTCCATCTTTATAAAAATATTAAGTTTTTTGTTGTTCTTTCTGATCTGTTTTCATTGAAAATTGGTTTTTTAAAAAACAATTTTGTATGAAAATTATTCGACTTTTAGAATTAGATCTCTAATGACCCATCTACTTTAGTCCCTACGGAGTAAAATACATCATTATTCATCATTAGAGGTTCACAATTTTAACTTAAAACAGAACAAAGAAAAACATTTTGAATGTGAAACTAGCTTTATTGGATAGATAACAGACAATTGTGGCCGTATCTCGCTAATAACTCGCCGAATATTGTCCAAGTGTTCAATCGTCTCTGGTTTATCAGCGTAGACAAGTAGTTCACTTCATATGTCCCAAAACAAAATAATCTAATGGAGTTAGATCACACGATCTCGGTGGCCAATTAACAGGACTATTACGTGAAATTAGTCTTACATTAAATGTTTTTTTGAGTAAATTAATTGTATTTCGCGCTGTTTGTAGCCAATTGGAGTACAAAAAAGTGAGAAATCGTGTCTCTATACCGTTCACCGTTGACTGTAAAATTCCACCCATCATCGTTTTTGAAGACATGTGGACCAATGATTCCGCCGACTCATAAAGCGCACCAAACAGTGATTTTCTCTGGATAATAATGTAGGTAATGGTGTTTCGGCAAAGGCTTGTGGATTATCTTCACTCCAAGTCAGACAATTCTGTTTATTAACGTACCCATTCAACCACCTTCATCACTGAACAAAATTTTATTTGGAAATCAACATTAATATCAATTTTTGCTTCTGCCCATTGGTCGAATTGGCGGGGTGCGCGATGGTCGGATGGCTTTAATTCCTGCAAAAGTTTTGTAAGCACGTAAACCAAGATCGTTAGATAAAATTTTCCATAAAGTGGATGGACATATTGAGTTGCTATGTTCGGTAAGGTTCAATCGGTTGTCAAACAAAACAGTGTTGCCATCTTAAAGATGTGAACCTCTAAAAAACAACCTTTACAATGATGAATTTTACTTTCGTTTTTTAAACAAATAAATTGCTGCTTATGGTACTATTCCATGGAGAAAACAGAAAAATTTCGCTGAACATCTGACAAAGACAAGAACTAAATTTACATTAGAGCGACTGAGATACGACATTTTTATTTTATGTTAGAAAAAATTGGGGAAATTTTGAAATCAACAAAACCTAACCTTAAATTATTTAAATAAATAACTAAAAATCTTTATTTTTAATAATTGACAATTATTTTATATCCCAAAAATTAGTAAACAAATTAATATCAGTTTTGCGATAAACAACAAATATGTTGTTTAATTATTTTGGTTAATTTACGAAAATATCTAAAAGAAAGGTGTTCTGCTATAAAACCCCCGTTAAAACCCAAACAAATTATGAAATAAATAATAAATTAGATAAATTTAACAAAAATATTTTTATATTTAGTTGTACACAATAATAAATAGTTTTTAAGTTTAAAATTTGACTGCTGTGTGATACTTATAATGGTTACTCCATTCCAATTCTTATTCAAACACCGTCGCCCACAGTAAACGAGCTAGATTTGATCGTGAATTTCATTAAATGTCCTGTTTTGTTTGTTTTGCGTTTTTTTTTTTGTAGAATGACGATGAAGATGAAAGACGTTGAAGTAGATCGGTGACCAGTAGTACGAGTAGTGCAAATGTTTCGGTACTGGACGATAATGAAGAGTAGAAAGTTTGTCTGCAACAGTTCATGAACAATGTAAGTGGTGATGATTAAAGATCGCTTGGCCAATTAATCTGTGTTTTATATATTCGTAGAAAATCAACACAGAGAATGCATTTCAAACAAATGTGATCGATACATTGGCCAATTTGGTTAAAGGCCATCGTAAATATGTCAACAATTTTCAAGTAGTTGGTGCCTCATTGGAAGTATCGAGTAAAATTTATGGAGGTGATTTGAATGTCTGGTGGTTTATCTCGTATGAATGTCGGCGCTAAAAAATACGGTGAAGGACATGAGAAAGAAAGGGAACCGAAAAGGATGATTCAATTACTGAGGGTGGTAATGATGTGCAGAATCCAAAAGCAAAAGCCAAGGCTAAAGCAAAAAAGCAACGTCAACAAAATTCAACCGTAACAAAATGTAAAGGAACGATAAATGGTGACCTAGATACGGTACCTTTCTTGGATCCCGTATTTGTCGATAAACAATCCAAGTTAAGCGATATGAATAGTTCGAATCGGGCGATGACAGCGATAGTGATAATGGATTTATGGGTGATAAGTTTCACAAGAGATGGAACTACCGCGTATGACATTCGCATACGATGCAAAATGCCGAAATCGAACAAGTGCAAGAGTTGCGAACAAATTGTGAATGAATTTTCCATTGAAGAACTAGATGCTCTAAGTACAGTGGCAGGTGCAAAACGCACCCAAATCGTAATTGATTCTAAAACTACCCGTAAATCATCACATATACGACGATTATTATGATAGATTATCATATGCCCAGAGAATGAAGCTAAAAACCAGTGTGGTAATAGCAAATGTGATTGATAAAGAAAAAGAACTCGATAATAGAGAGGAATTAGGTAAACATTCCAAACGGAATGAAGAATAATGATGATGTGTGCGACAGTAATACCGATTTCCAAAATGATCATCTGGACGATGATGAAAACCCAGTTCTAAATCTTAACTTGAGTAATTTAATGTCACAGAATTATCTAGGACCGCAAAAAGTAAGTTTGTTTAAAATCCTCTACTCTCGTGTATTTTATATTTATAATTTTGTTTATTTTTAGATCGACAGAATTGTCAGTCATGAAACAGTTAAAGCTGCCGTGTTTTACGGTCGTAATTGAACTTTCACAAGAACAATCGGTCCGCCAGCTGACGGATTTCGATAAAACGTACCTCAAGAATTATCACGTCACTTAAAGAATAATAACGAGTTATACCATAAGGGGCATCAACATTTTATTAATTGTAGAGTACGCTACCATTCCACTCGAGCGATGTGCTAAAAAAGAATTTATCCGTGCCTATTGCATTCTCGGCCATAGTGAACCTGAAGAAAAATTGCTATTATTAATACGTCTAGTTAAAGATTAATTTTAATGATTTTGAATAAAATATTTATCATCTGTAAATCCTGTGTTTTCAATATTTTGTATACAACGTAACGTGCACTTGACACTATACAATTTTTGATTGAAGTTTTGATTTTTTTCTTTTGATTGCTATAAAAAATACTCGAGTTGATATTTTTTATGAAAAATTTATGGCAACACAACAACTATAATCGGATACGCCCTTCTCCCAAATATTCGATCTATATTTTTGTCTCGTTTTAGTTTTACTGAGATAATATTTTTTTCTCATGAAATAGGGCCATTAATAGAAAAGCAGGGTAGAAAAACACAATTATAATTTTAAAACAAAACAAAAATCTCGATCACGCGATTACATCAAAAATTTCGATCTTACAAAACTAGAAGACCTAATATAGAAAATATTATAGATCATGTTTCCCGGTAGACGTTAGGTCACTCAATTTATGTATAATATTGGGTCGAGAAAGAAGTTCTTTCCATTTATTATTTATATTTTTGTGTAAATTATTTTCGATAAATTATATTGGGTGAACTAAGCGAAGACATTTCAAAGTGATTTTTTTCCGACAATTTTTTACACATACATAGAAATTTATCGATGAGTCCGAACTCATGTGACTTGTGTGGGCGTGAATGGTATTTTGAGACCTGAGTCCTCGTGTGAATTCGCTCATTTGCTGCAACATTGACACAACTCAAAATTCACTCATTTCTAAGATATTCGATTCAAACGATTCCCAATAATTCATATTTTTATTATTTTGTATACAAACATACTCTTTTATGTGGTTATTTTTAGCAAATTAGGTGAAATTCCATATAAAAAACACTCAATTCGCGAAAGCAATTAACATTTTAATTTTGAGTGATATTCTCAAATCGCTCTACTAAAAAATTCAAAATTTTGGATTGTGACACTCTCGCAGCAAATCAGCGATATGTACATACATTGATAGGTGTTATTTTTATTTATTATTAACTGCTTTTAAACCAATTAAATAAACTAATTGGTTTACGATTTATTTAATTAAATTAATTTTCTCTCTAATTATTAATAATGCACGGTGAAAATTTGTACTTAATTTTCAATTTCCAATAATATAAATAAAACATATTTTTTGTAGACTGGTTTAAAGGGGTGAAACACTTTAACACTTCATACTCGTATGTGTTACGGCATTGCAAAGAGGAAATAGTTTTTTAATTTTGTAACGGTTCGTCGTTTCTTTTCTTTTTCGTTTGTAACGAGAAGTAAATCTTTAATGGTTTGATGGGATATGCCTCGACCTTTCAATGTTAACTATTTTTTTGATTGCTTACTGCCGGTACTATATTCTATGAAATAATTTATCTGGCCCAACAATATTTCTCGAAACAGGGTCGCAGTTGCATGGGAACGTCGGACACGAATATCGATTGATTTGAGTTCTAAATCCTATACAACGATTTGCTCATGCACCAAGTATGTAAAAAGTCTTCCGCGTGGTTCTATCTTCCGTTCGTGCCGTCACCTCACGTAAATCTTGATCTTTTTTGATTAACTGAGATGTGCGGAATTGTCGCAGTAATCTGTTTTTAGACAGTATACTACGGAAAATGAATGAATTAGTTTTTGGATACGAATTGGGCTGAATTTGAATTCTAACAAATTTTAGTATTGGGGAACCTGAATTTGACTGGGTCATCTCCTTGAGGGTTAAGGCCAAGTTTGGTTCGGCTATGGTGAATAGAGGAACTGGATAATTCCTTGGCCGATTATTTTCAAATGTATTTTCGAACATAATTAGTTAATAAATTGCGCCTAGCACGGCCGAACTCCAGAACTTCTCTAAAATACATTTTTAATCGGCACCCAATTCTAAATACCTCATTTGGCAATTTTTTTTTTTGATATGGCCAAGTTCCATTCAAAATGATCGAAGTTCTACACTTCATGAAAAAGAAACGTTAAAATCTCAATACAAGCTGACTTTTATTATTAGAATCCTACCTCGGCTCTGCAAACTAAATTGCAAAGTTATCGGTTAGGAAACGGTCTAGTTCCATTCATTATAGCCGAATCCCAAAATTTTGTCAAATTCTTCTTGCACACCGAATTTGGCCATCATTTGTTGAGAGGTGGCCTACCAATTATACTTGGTAATAAAACGAATATTCTTTTGTAACCAAAATTAATAAAACATTTGAAATTTTTGCGAAACAAGCTAAATTTATTTGAAATAATAAATTCGGTAGTTAACCTGGCGTTGAATAGCATTGATAATTTTTCGGGAACCATTGCCTTTAGAATGCCTCACATATTTTTTGCAACTTTTTGAAAAATATTTCGTGGTTGCCAATTCAAGGGTTAAATACTAATGCATTTTAGAGTAATTTATATAATTTAAATAACTATGGTTTCAGGAAATTCTATTGTAAGTTGGGGAATTGCAGGAGAGTGTGCAGGTTTATATTATTTAGGAAGTCGGAAAATATTAATTTAGAATTAAATTTCAGGAAATTTCTAGATGTACGTGAAGTAATAATATTTTTTTTCTCAGGTTGCTGATTTAGAGAAGCAATTGTTGAAGACCAATACCATCGTTATCCATTAAACCTATTAAGCCTTTATCCTTTATCTAGTAGATTAGATGTAGATTAGAATTGTGTTGTGCCGTACGATTACTAGGTGTCTGAAACCGGGTCGATCTGTCCCAAAAAAAACCTTTCCTATCCTTCCTATTGTTACGTGTAAACAGGCTGTAGGAATAGACCTGGCGTTATCCGGGATACTTGTCCAGTACTTGGTCCTACAGTCCAATCAAGAAAGAAGTTTGTGTAGATTTTCCCAACAGATGTGGATAGAGTCGCATAACTTTGGAAAACATTAATTCAATTAAGCCATATATAGCGCCTTTGAAAGGTGATAATCCATAGATCATAAAAACATTGTGAAATTTGTTTATTTAGTCGAAAGTTATTGCGCTGCAAAAATCAGCCAAAGTTCTGAAGAAATTCGCTATATTGTACAATATCACTTCGACCAACGATAACGCTTCGCACGCTTGTCGAAAAATTTGTAGCGTTTATGGTGAAGGTGCGTTATCAAAATCAGCAGCACACAAATGGTTTGCTCATTCCTGCACCGCGCTCTGGTTGATAATCGTAGAAAAAGTTGATGAAATTCTCCAAAACATGGGAGAGGGAGACCGGCACATTTCAACTCCTGAAGTCGCTGCGGAACTAAACATTG
The DNA here is from genome assembly GCA_963691935.1 of Nephrotoma guestfalica. NCBI lineage: Eukaryota > Metazoa > Arthropoda > Insecta > Diptera > Tipulidae > Nephrotoma > Nephrotoma guestfalica. The sequence goes on along the minus strand of OY829913.1, from coordinate 126,603,147 downwards.
ACTTTTGGTCAATGGTCAACGGTTTTGAAACATTTGTATAAGGCTTGCGCAATATCAAACTGGGGTTGTGGTAAAACTGGCTTTGATCCTCAAACTACCGGTCAATACCAATTGCGTCAGCCATCGCCAAAGCGTTTAAGCAATGCATTAACCAACATCTAGTGAAGTATCTTGAAATTAATAAAATAATTTCAGATAAACCGTATGGCTTTCGTGAAAGCGCTCCATCACCAATGACTGAACGTATGTAGCAACCAGATGAAATCTCGCCCATAAATAACATAGAGAAGCCTTTGACATCGCTTTAAACATATCCAAGGCATTTGATAAGGTTTGGCATGAAAATCTCATTTGTAAACTTGTAGCATACGGCTTTGATTCGATGACCATTAAGTGAATAAAAAGCTTTCTCAACGACCGAAAGATCAACGTTGTGTTAAACAGGAGAGTTTAAACAGTTTTTTGTTGCTTTGTTTTGGTTATACTCGTACATCAATGATTTGCTAGATAGCACTGTTAACCCTATCCATAGCTATGCTGATGATGCCATATTGCACTCTTCTATTTCGTTTTACTCGGAACCTACTCCTTCAGAACTAAAAGGTAAACGGCTAGAAGTTGTCATTTCGATGAATTCTAAGTTGAGCACAATATTTGGGTGGAGAGCAACAAATCATTCTTGCGTAAAGGAAGTTACTACGAGTACTCTTTTGTGGTAAAAGACCATGTACTAGTGAGGTATAACTCAATTCGTCTGCTTGGTGTTCAAATTAGCAAAAATTTAAAATAGAATGAACACATTGTTGCATTGGCCAAGTCAGCTTCACAAAAACTTGGGTTCCTCAATAGATGCAGAAGGTTCTTTAAATCGCATCAGGTTTTCCAGATATATAAGACCTTCATTAGACTTTGTGTAGAGTATTGTTGTCAAGTTCGGAGTGGAGCATATGTTATTTCCCTTAAGTTACTGGTTCGGATTAAGCAGCGTGGCATCTGAATAATATAACCCCAGACTTACTAAAGATCTCGACAGCTTACAAGACCGCGGAGATGATGAAGAACTCTGCAATTTAACAAGATTAACGTATGTTTAATTTTCTGCAGAAATAGACTCTACGAAGTTATACCGGTAAGGGTCAGTCACAGTAGATATAAATTAATGGAGTAGACTTGATATGTAATGTATAAAGAAAGGATTCTCCTTTCACATGTCAAAATTGTAAATTAACTCTATGAGGCAAATTTTAGATAAAGCCGTCTGAAGTCACAGTACGAGTAGATATCAGCTAACAGAGCAGGCTTGGTATGGAATTTACAGAGGAAGAATTCACCTTTCACATACGAAAGAGGCAAATTGATTCTATCAAATCTTAGAAAAATAAATTTTTTAGAAAAGTCGTCTGAAGTCAGTCAGAGTAGGCTGTGTATGGAATTTGAAGAAGAAGAATTCATCTTTCACATGCCAGAATGGCAAATTGATCCTATGAGGTAAATTTTAGAAAAAGCCGTTTGCAGTCGCGCAGTGGCTATCAATCAACAGAGCAGGCTTGGCATTGAATTAGTAGAAGAATAATTAACCTTTGACATGCCAAAATATCCAATTGATTCTATGGGTGTTTTCCAAACACCACCTTATTGACTTATTTGATGCCATCTTGAACTAGTCGGTCAAGCCATTCAATTCATTGCACCGACTTATTTGTGACGTAACAACAAAAAACAGGACTCATGTAAAAGGACTTATGTAGACATTCCGAGATTAATCTATTTTACTATTGGCAATCTGTATAAGCCTAACAAGAACAATGAACTATAAAATAACTATGCCGATATGTTTATAAGATACGTATATATACGAGTATATGGATTAAATATAGCAAAAAATTAAATTTGTGTATATAAATATATCAAAAAACTATAAAATAAGATTAACCTCGGAGAAATTGGCTTATAAAATTTGCACTACTTGATTTCTCTTATATATTTATTCCTCGATGAATACAATTAGACGTACGAGTACTTATTCAAATAAGTCTCCTCGCGAGGTGAGTTATTTAAATAAGTCGGTGTCCACAAATAAGCCGGTGTTTAGAAAACACCCTATGAGGCAAATTATAGGTATAGCCGCCTAAAGTCGCAGAAGGTATCAATTAAAAGAGCAGGCTTGGCAAGAATTTGAAGAGACTGTGAATTTGAAGAGAAATTGATTTATCGAACATTCAAGAAGTTAAATTAGTTAAACGGCTTCGATTTTCCGTTGGACTATAGAATGTATAAATTTAAAGCAACTATCAACCTTCACTTGAAGGATCGCGCGTTGGGTGCCGAAGCTCTGACAGTTACAAAGCACTAGTCTAGAAGTCCACCCCTGTACTCAATTCAAACTAAACGTAAAAAAATAAACTAAAAGATTCTACACCAAATATTTAAAATGGCGGCCATCAGACTATTGCATTGGCGAGAAAGAGAGATATGTAGCAATTGCTAATGTTTCTTTCTCTGTCTACTCTACATTCCAACGAACCCTATTATAACTGGGTGTGTAAATCAGAGCTTTATTAAATCATATATTACACATCAAAATTGTATGAAAGATCGTTATCTGTATCATTCTTATCTGTGGCAATACTATGTGGGTGTGGTATGCTGTAAAATTTGGAATGGTATTAATGCGAAGGTTTAGCTTGTAAAATATCAAACTGTAATTACAGCAAGGCTTGTTTTATCTTTAAGGATTAGCTAAATCGAAGTTGCCCCAATAAATTTTTTTTTATATGGCTAATCTGCGCGAATTAGGCTATTGAAAAATACATTTAAACTTGAACAAAGATATGGGTACAACACCTGCAGATAAGCATTAAGATATAGTTACACCCGTCGTTCATAGTAAATTTAAAAGTTCGTTCAAATGACTATTGGCTAACTCCAACAGTTTTAAGCAATCAACATTCCACCCTGAGCACCGTGTATTTACTTATCAAAACAAAACCTTCAAAATATTTATAGTTTGATTTTATCTTATCGGACAACAAACAAGAAACTTAAATGAGTTCAAGAACATGGGCGACGATTTACAATTTGATTATTATCAATAAATCTGTGGAATTGATTAAATATATAAAAATGATGTAAAATTTAATATCACGCTTACCGCCATTAAATCCAAAAGTGGTCGTCATCGCTAAAACAAGAAAGATATAGAAGAAAGGTTAAGAATTTAAATTAAAAAATATTGTTACAAAATTTAGAATTTTTTCCGAATTTGAAAATAGGTAAACATGTTCTAATTAAACGTGTGTCAGGAATATGAGTACATTAGAATTTTATTGGAATTGTTTCTGAATTAGGAAAATAAATTTATTGTTTAATATATAGCAAAGATGGGTTTCTCTTAGTTCTAGGTTCAAAACCCCATTTTAATCTAGGTAGTTTTGTTGCAAAAACGTAGATTTAGGGAATATAATGTGTACGGCCAAAGTCAAGTTTCAAATTGTGTAATCTCTTGATAAACGCTTAACTGGTAAATATAACTGTTGATAAATGGTTTAGTTCCATTCTTCTTCAATTATTTCTCAGCACCACACCCTTAAATCACATTTTAATCCCATTTTTTGTTTATATAAATTTTATATCGAGTTATTTAGAAATCATGTAGTTCCATTCAAATTGCCTATTTCAAATAAAACACGAGGTTGTTTCATACGTATTCAATAAGCTAAAATCGGGGCTCAGTTTATAATCCCAGTTTCATCCAAATTGATTGTCGAATGGCCTACCATCATTCAAATTAGCCGATTTTCAGGATCTTTGAATTAACTTTGAGAAACCTGCGGCAAAAATACAAATACATTCATACTTTTCGCTCCACACAAATCAGTGGCACAACTCTAAATCGAGATCCTTGGGCAAACGTGGCTCGTTGCCAAATCGTCACCTATGTTGCTTACCACAATTCTTGATAAACAACATGTTTACGAAAATGAACAAACAAGAAGACAATGGGAACAATACGACTAGTATTCCAAAATCCGAAAACGAAGAAGCGACACAACGAATACAGCAAAGCAAAACGTACAAATTTATTTTAACAAAAATAAATTGCACATTCTTTCAGTTCGTCTCACCAACCGCGCTAAAAGGACGCGCATACCATTTGATAAGGTAAGGATAATAAATAAAAAATAAAATAAAATAAAAATATATCGTTATAACCCTCTTCAAATTTAAATATTTACTCAACAAGAAACAAACTACATACAACGCAACAACAAAAACAATACAACAATACGGACTCTATACAAAAGAATTACCACCTAAAAATGTCGAGTAATTTCTGAACGTAAAGTGACTGCGGCAGCCATGACCATATTCCATATCTCTGCCGTCTAGTCCGATCCGAGATATTTATATTTCCATTTTACATTTTGCTTTTATATTTTCGATCCTGAAATCTTAACTGTAACTTTACTAAATCGATTTCTTTAAATAAATTTCAAATCTTCCTCGAGAAATAATTTTAAAATTTAATTTCCATCCACCATCTAGCCCATTTCACATAGCCAAGAATTTATAACGCTATGTTTAATATTCAAAATAATTTATTTTATTGTTTATTTAATTAACTTATAAAAATTAATTATTTATTTATTTATTCTTCGCCTTGTGCAACGGCAGTTGGTTTGTGTGCAGCCTGCTGTGAGCGATCACAACTGGTTTGCTCTCCTTGGTTGCACAACTAGTTGAGACATTTTGTTCGTTTTGTTTTGCTTATATTCGTCGTGTCCCTCTTTTGTTTTTGTTTTGAAATACTCATCGTTTTGTTCTCGTTATCTTCTTGTTTGTTCATTTTGGTAAACATTTTACCCAGCATGGGTGGCAATTTAAAAACGAACCACGTTTTATGTTGTTTACCAATTGCGCGTGGGTTTACCAAAGATGGTGTAACAAGTATTAAATCGCATCGGGCCATTTTGCAACTATATTCTTGTTAAAGCGTCATCATTTCCCTATAAAATCAGTATGTGTCTTTTCGTTGAAATGTGACAACATATTTTTTTGTGCTCTAATCATGTCAACCTTTGTGCCAACAAAACACAATTGAAGCATATGGGAACATGCTCCATCAATAAAAGCATGTGAGTACTGGTTTCGCCGTTTTAAAAGTGGTGATTTTGACACCAGTGACAAAGAACGCGAAGGGAGACCAGTAAAGTTTGAAGACGCTGAGTTGGAGGGGTTGTTGAACCAAGATTCATGCCAAACTCAAAGGAGGTCGCAGAAACTTTGGGAGTGACTCAACAAGCGATTCAAAACCGTCTTAACACCATGGGTATGGTACAAAATCATGGAAATTGGGTTCCGTATGAGCTCAAGCCAAGAAACGTCGAACGCCGTTTTTTCACGTACAACTGCCCTAAAGACAAAATCGGAATGGTCGAATCATGACGGGAGACGAAAAGTGGATCCACTATCAAAATCCAAAGTGCAGAAAATCATGGGGTAAGCCAGGTCAACTTCAACCGTCAAACCAAATATTCATGACAAGAAGGTAATGCTGTTGATCTGGTGTGATCAGTTCGGAGTGATCTACTATATACGCTACTCCAGACTAACGAAACCAGCACTGAAGAACGTTATCAACAACGATTGATGCACTTAAGCTCGAACACCTACAAAATGCCAAAAGACATGACAAAGTCAGGTCTATCAGTGCTGATCTATCAGCACGAAGACGCTCGGCCAGATGTTGCAAGAGTCGTCAAAGAAACTTTGGAGGCGCTTCACTGAGATGTTGTGCCTCACCCGCCGTATCCCCCAGGCATTGCTCCTTCCGACTATCACTTGTTCCGATCGATGACTCTTGGCCTGGCCAAGCAGCACTTCACTGTTTACAAAGAAGCCATAAATTGGGTCGATTCTTGGATTGCTCCAAAACACGAGGAATTTTTTCGACGCGGAATTCGTATGCTGCCTGAAAGATGGGAAAAAGTCGTAGTTAACGACTTGAATAAAATACATTGTGCCAATTTCTCTGAATAAAGTTTCGAAGTTATAAAAAAAACTCAAAACTTATTTGTGTCCCCAATATTTGCGATATGTACGATTAGAATATTTGATTGAAATATGCTAACAGCTCCTTCACCTCCCCCAGATGAGTCACACAGCTAAGAAGATAATAGCGCGATCGTTTGATTGATTGGTTGAGATATCGAAAGATATCTATTCTTTAAGACGTTTAATCTTTCGATAGTGATTGTATTACTTGTTGAAAGTTAGGAAGTAGTTCGTATTCAATGTGAGCCTAAAGTTGCATAAACTCAGTGAATTAAAATGCGTCCCTGATCTGTAGTTTAGTTGACCGGTACGCCGAATCTAAAAATCTGGTTTTCGGAGGGTAAGTAAGAGTTTGCCGAATGGTTGTTCCCAGTTTACTTGTTAAAGTGTTGAGCGTGGACATAGTGGTTGAGATACCGAAGAATATCAGTCGCTTGCGACTTCTAATCTCTCGGTATTGGTTAAATGTTTATATAAACAGTCGATCGAGAATGCGCAATCCAAGGAAATGGTGTGGGGTAAGCATAGTTTGCTTAAAAGGCCTAGTTCGAGTTGAGACTAGAGGGACTCATAGAACCAGGTAATCCTGAAGTTCTGAGTACTGCTTTTGATATCAATGCCACTGTAGAGGTGGGTGGGTTTTGCTAACTTAAAGAGTATAACAAAACATCAAGAAGGAAGATGAAAGCGATAGTTGTTATGCTTGGGTCGTTCACTGCAACGTGTGTGCAGCTGGATCATCCGGCGCAAAAGTAAAGTGAACATGAACAAGTTGGTGTTGTACACTGCATCATGCGTGCCAGCGAATTGTTTGATATTAAACACAAACCGTTGTTGTTTTTACTGCCGTTGTTGTATCCGTCCTTGTTGTTGCCGCCGCTGCCCGGCTTCCTCGTTGAGCGATATCGCCATTGTGGAGAACAGACAAATTTTGTTGCGTGGAAATGGCTGCTACTGCGCTTTGTTTTCCTCGATGGTGCAGAGCTTTGTTGCGCTCGCGCATAATTTTTTCTTCTACGCAGCACGTAAAAAAATATTTGCTCTACTTGCTTACTATTATTTTATTTATTTTATTTTGACTTAGTTATTATTAATAAACCCGACACAAACCGGCCCGGGGATCACCAGATAAAACGTAATATTTTATGTATTTTATTATTTATTACAAAACTCTACAAAATTCCTTCAAAAATTCCATACCAGTTATTCGTATTACAGAACTTCTTCCAAAAATCATTTTAGAATCCATCCACGATGTTTGAATAGAAGTCCAACAATTTCACAAGAATCTTCTTATTCGGGGCAGCAAATTTGATACGAATTTATGACGTATTTTAATTATGAGTTTAAGTGAAAATGGTAAACAGCCAATAATACGCCTTACCAGAGATTTGAGATTGCTCGTCGAATCGCTCAATTAAAGTTTTAAACAAGGATGCGAATTTTTGTATTTCAAAAATGGCCATTATTACGCCTTTCGATACATTTGAAAAACACCTGATATATATTACTTAATTGCTCATTCAAGCAGCCCAAGTCAAATTTTCTAACCAGGACATCGAATTTGACACGAATTTGTATATTTCAATTATGAGTGTGAGAGAAAATTGAAAACGGCCATTATTACGCCTTACTAGAGATTTGGACTAGATACCGATAACACTTAAAATTGGGTTTAAATTGCTCATCCAGCAAGACCACCTTCAAATTTTAATTGGAGTGATAATGGTAAAGACTATCAACACATCTTCCAAGAAATGTTTTCTTAGCTTAAATGAAACATCCTAACCTAATAAATTTGATACATATTATTTTATTTCAATTATGAGTTTTAGTGAAAATTGTAAACGGCCATTAATACGCGTTCTCAGAGATTTGGTTTCAGGTTCCGATGAATACTTTACTATTCCCGTTCCATGGTACGTATAGCATATAACAAATAACAATTAACAAATAATATGTTTTCTACTTTGGTGTCGAAATCTAAGGATTCTTTAATAGTTTTACTGTTCTTTTACTTCTTCTGTAAAATTCTAAACGATTTCTATATACATAATTGATCATCAAATCAGAAATTGCATAACTCTGATATACTAATCACATCAATTGGTGGTGGCGCCGTTGTCTTCTATGCAACCTTGCGTATTTCTTGTTAATGATGTTATTGAGGCTCACGCACCGGTTTCGTAGTTTCATTAATTTTTGCTTGTGTACGCAGCCCAACTTCTGACGAGAATTATGCACTTCATTGTTTTCTAAAGATCTTTTCTTTGTTTTAATGAACCAATCAGTTCTTCTCGCATATCGCTCAAGAAGAAAACTTTTGGCCTTTGTATGAAACTTAGCGTCATTTACAGACAATTGAAATAATGAAACCAGCTATAATTATAGTAAGAGGAGTTCCCAGCACTTCCATTTGTCTGATCTTCTACAGTTCCTCCTGTATATTCCTCCTTGAATATGCGTGCGAAAATCAAAGGTCAAATTCAAACGGTTTTATTTCAACAGCAAACCAAAATGTGGATTTAGACTTGCAAAACGCTGTAATTGAAAATAGCAGTAATAGTTCTACAGAAATAAATGTCTGCTGGACGTTTGATAATTTTAGCGATATCGCACATTAAGTACCTAACGAATCTAAAAATAAAAATTTATGAATTAGCTCAATAAATTGAGTCAAACTTAGAAACTCTACCGCAAAATAGAAATAGAAAGAAAGTATCGAATTATCGTACATTTCTTAAGAAATAAATTTTTCCTGGTCAACAGAATTAATATAATATAATTCTGTTGACCAGCAAAAATTTATTTCTTAAGAAATGTACGATAATTCGATACTTTCTTTCTATTTCTATTTTGCGGTAGAGTTTCTAAGTTTGTTGGACTTAAGGATGTGGAAGTTAAAAATTGTAAAATAATGCCTTTAACGTTCAAAACACCCCACCGATTTTCATATCAAGGCTTGTTAAAAATTAATGGAACCAATGAAAGTGTTGGCAACATTTGTTTCATAGGTACTTTTGGAGAATCTACAAAATTGGTTAGAACAGCAATAAATATAGTATAAATTAGTTCTAAATCAACAAAACCAAACGAAAGTAAAAAGATAGATATAAAAAAGACATTTAGGCGAAATACTGACATTTTTGAATAATTTTACAGAACAAACTACAGAATAATTTTGCAGAATTTTTACAAACTTTTTCGGTGGGATTGATATTTTACTAACCGCGCTATACTAAGAATTTAATTTGCAGCTGCAGCGCGTGACAGTATTTTGAGTAATTTTTATGTGAATGATTTCCTTGATACCAGCGATTCTCCCAACGACGAAGCAAATTCTCGCTTAGGAAATTTAATTCAAATGGCACGGAAACACTCGCAGCGATTGACGGTTTACAATCAGTTGAACCCGATTATCGATCATTTATTTTACAAAATCAGAGTAGATGACCTACTAAACGCCTCGTACTTAGTGATATATGGAGCTATACTATACGATCCTATAGAGGAGTGTTGGCTCCAATAATAGTAACTGTCAAGATATTCATACAGGTTTTATGGAAAGCGAATCTTGATAAGGATAGGCCATTACCGGTTGCATTGCGAACCTACTAACACATGTTTGTGTCCCATGCTGGCTTGATATGATTCAAGATGCAAGAATAACGCTTCATGGATTGAACGCTTCATATTGCGATTATTTATGTGCAAACAATCCAAGCTGATGTTAATATTCATGTGTCTTTAGTAAACCTTAAGTAATGCAAGATGTAAGAGATACACTTTATGGAGCCATGCCAGCATTGCCAGCAACAACGTTGAAACCGTACGTTTTAAATAGTGTGGCTACCATACAGGAACATTCTAATATCAATCGTTGGCGACATATTCAAACAGAACATAATCCAGCAGATTTCACTCGAGGATTATTACCAACCACCATAGAAGGACATTGGTTATGGTGGGGTGGCCCATCATGTTTATTAATAATCAATTGCAACGAGTGAAAATCCATTGTTATCTACATTGGAAGAAGAGACCGTGGTAAGCGAGATAAAACCAATCGAGTATTGCTCCTTTCAAGCACCAGGCCGAAAATCACAATCTGTGTTTGCCATGCAAAGATTGTTACAAACAACGTAGTATAGCCGTAGCGTAGTAACTTTTGACCAGCTGGGCGTAAATATTGGAGAACTAAAATCATAGGAGCAGCTGAAGAGGAGCAAGCCCTATTTTTCCATATACGCGAGGATATTTCCATATATCAAGGTAAAGTCTCGTTCTAGAACAGACACAAGTAAAAACTGTTTGCGCTCAATTCTTTTCTGGATGCAATCAAATTCTGCGAGGCCGGAAAACAACTAATAAATGCTGCTCTCCTATACAATCAGTATCATCCAATGATTTTACCGAAAGTAATACGGTCACTCTACATGGCGGTATTCAGGAAACGCTACAATATCTACGACGCAGATTTTGGATCATTCAAGTCATTTATCCATCGCAATGTCATTTACAAACGACATCAGCGAGCTATGCAACGACAACAGATGGCATCGTTGCCCCTCGCGAGAATACTGGTGGCACCACCATTCTCAAATACTGTAGGTTTGCACTACTGTGAGTCATTCAATGTTCGGCTAGATGTTCGACGAACAATCACGACAACGAAGACTTACGTATTTGTTATTTACTTGTAGCAAGGCTGTACATATTGAGGTCACGGAAGACCCGAGCATTTTTAGATGTAGGTGATAGATGTGTTGGCCGACGTCGATACTGAACAACGCTGTACAGTGACAACGGCACTCAGTTCGTCGCTGCAGATCGACTTCTCCAAAACGAACTCTTTGAGTGGAACAACACTGACGTTCAACAACACATAGCTGATGCTGGTGTCAAATAGCAGTTTATCACCCCAGCAGCAACGCATTATAGCGGACTTTGGGAGGTTGAAGGAGGTGTTGAATTAACACCTGGCGAGTTTTTAATCGGAGGCCACAAACAAGGCAGCCAGAGTCAACCGTGCCGCACATACCTGACAATCGGTTAAAGTATTGGCAAAGGTTACAGCGAATGAGTCAACAACGTTGACAACGAGAATATCCTACTTCACAACAGGTATGTAGTAAATGGGCAAAATAAGAAAAAAACCTCCAAATCAACGATATAGTTGTCGTTCAACATGCCAATCTTCCTCCATCACAACGGCGTTTGGGGCATATTACTAATGTTCATCCAGACAGTGATGGAATGGTACTTACGGTAACGATTGAGTTTAACAGTGGCCAGAACACCAGATGGTCGCGACCCATCAAACATCAATTTCAGCGACCAGTGCAGAAGGTATCTCGGCTAACCGTACCGGTCTGGCCGGGCTGGAATATTTGAGATCAACAACGCCATCTGTTATCAGGTTCGAACAGTAATACAACGACTACAGCCATTTTTAGATGAATCGGTCAACTCTAAGTTTTTATTTTCTTATATGAATGTTGCACACAACACGTGTTTTTGTGTTGTGAAAGGATAATTTTTATTAAATAAAGTTGTAGTCAAAAGTTGTATTACCTCGCATTAATTCCGAGTACAATAGCTAGGTTAAATATTATACTACCAATACATTCTCATATTTTTTATTTTTGTTGGTTTAGGATCAATTTAGTTTTAACTTTAAAAGCGTGCACAGGCGGTTGAAACTTCGCTAAACCATTCCTAAAATTAGTCTTACTCTAGTTAGGTCTAACTTCCCTTGCACGTAACCTAATGAAAAATCGCGCCTAAATGCAGATTTAGTTTAAACGAAATTTTTTATTCAGATTCTTGTTGATGAAATTTTTTTGATACTTTTTGGCCGCCCATTAGATTTGAAAACCGAGGTTGGATGGACAAAAAATTTCCCTACATACTCATTATAAGTTTCTCGTTTGTATGATTTATGGTTTCAATTTGGTGTCACTGCATACGTCAGTTCTGCGTAAAATAATTAACGTCATTACATTTTGTTACACAGTAAGTATATAGATACACAATATCGTAATAACATATCGAAAAAAATCACAATCTCACATACAGACACTCACACCTGTTAACGTGTTATCTTAAAGAAATATAAACATTTTTTAATTAACCTTATCAAAGAAGCATGTTAATTTTTTTTTAATTCGAATTCAAGTTACTTACGTTTTTAAAATTATTATTTAGTTAAAAAACCATTTAAGGCACATGGGAACGATGTAGGCCAATTCGCGTATGACATCGAAATCAAATGATGCTTGCACTCACTATAATATGTATTTAATAAAGATTGATTGTAAACATATAAAACTACACTAAGATATTGTTGCGTTATCTGTATTATTGTTATTATACAAAATACACATTCAATTACTATTTGATATCTCAACAAAAATTAAAATAAATTCTGTTGTAAACCCTAAACAAATATTGTATTATTACACATCAAATATCACATCATCGATACATTTGATATATCGATAGGTATAAATAACACTGCCATACACATTAGTACGTTTATGTTAAATTCATTCACACTATCGTTTCACTAACTAAATTCGATAAATTATTTAAATAGGTAACTGATTATAAGTTTCGGGGGAAATTAGCTTAAAATTAATTTATTTTGAACACCACAAACCGAGCACAACACTTTTAATTAATAAAAAGTACCATTCCATGGGACATGGGACATATCGTAACCGTAATATTGATTCAAATATTTTTTAATTATTTTAATTATTTTCCATAACCATCCGCGGAGCTTTGATCTCGTTAGCATGAAATTTAATACTACTCAACTGACTAACTATCGTTTAAATTATTAATTTTCGCAATATTTAATAAGAACTAATACTTTTGTTTGATAATGAGTAAATAATAAAAATGGAAGAATACACACAGACATGGTATGATGGATATATTATAGTATAAATTAAAAATTGATACGTTATCAATTTACAATTTGGTAAAAAAAAATTCTACACATTTTAATAAGCGTTTTTCGAGTAGGGAAGACCTAGCCCAATAAATTTCAACTGTATGGTTTTATTGAAATTGGGTGGAATGTGTAATATTGGAGTACACAAAATCTAGCATGTGTTACATTGACACCACTATAACTTAATGGAAAACGGTATAGGCGTCATTCGAAGAATTTAGGATTTCATTTGAATTAAAAAAATATTTAAATTAAATAACCTAAATAAATACAAAATATAGGGCTGAGACTGGGCATGTGGAGAGGTGTATGTGAATTTGACACCAAAGCCAACCCATAAAGGAAACTGTCAATACACGAAAACCCAGCTCGTTTCTTCCACTACAAGGAAACACCACGGGCAGCTGGCCGTGGAACCAATATCAATACGGGCAACTTACCGTAGAAATAATTATTCCAATATACCCAAAATTGTTACAAACAAAATACAAATACAACAACCTAATCAAATCATCACAACTGCCACCATGCAAAATGATGGTATATCTATTACGTAAAAGATGGCAGTGCATCTACTAAAGCAATCGAAAATTAAATTCCAATATATGGTTCACGGATACTAAAAATATGGGAACCTAGCAGCATAAAGGATGAAACACACCAAGAGCAGCGCAACATATTCCAAATAATCCACACTAACGACTGCGTATGGGCGTGCACATCAAGCAGCGCAGCAGTTTGTTTTGTTTTAGTAGTAAAATCGTATTCTGTCAATTTTATCGAGGTTATAAGTAGCAGTAAATTGAAGCTGAGTGTGGAATCTATTGAAGCTAATATTTAAATTTGCTGCTCGCTGCTGCTGCTTGGTGTGTTTCATCCTTAAAACGTAAAGAAACACGAACAATTTTATTCAACACAAAAAAGCAAATAATACGCCCACAAAGCTAACAGAACCCATCCAGCAGAACATTACAAGATACTATGGAAAATTATAGCCAAATAATAGGCTTATTAATGCTCTATTTAAAAAAAATTGGGCTCCGTCCCTTCCAACTACAACGATGGGTTCTACTAGCTTTAGAATAAGTTAGCAGAACCCATATCAAAAATGATTTAAAAACAATTGAAAAATAAAAGGCTAATTTTAGGATAATTAAATGCCAAAGAACAATTTTTTTGATCCGTTTGTTCTAGAAAAAGCACTCTTCTACTTCAAGCTAGCAGAACCGAAAATGAAAATCGGACCAAAATCGAAACTAGAACGCAAAACTAGATCTATTGACTTACAAATAATTAAAGTTTCATTATGGCCTAATCCAAATCCAAATGCCCCCTTTAGGTTATTTTATTTAAAGCTAGAATAGTTTTGTGCATTGGAAGGCGTCAAAGAATCATTCCTTTTCTGATCATAGTTATTTCCAATTTGAATTAGAGATAAAATTCATCAAAAAACCTAACTATAGAAACAGGAGGAAACCCGATTGTGATATTTTTAGAACTGTTCTAAGTAATTCGCTACCGGTACCGGTTCTAACCCCCCTGATTCATTACAAGAGCTTGACGTCCTAATGAACCAGCTATTCGACCCATTTAATAAAGCCATATTAGAAGCCATTTAATAAAGCTATAGACCTCTGGATAAACCTCGATCACCGTAGTGATCGAAAGGACTTAAATTACCCGATTTAAATTATGGAGGCTCTTTAGTAGATCAAAGGAGAGTACCGGGATTGCTATAAGGAGTCATCAAAATATACAAATATGAATTAATAAACGCTAAAACAAACGTCTGAAGGCTATACTGTACACTGAAAAAAATCTTGAGCATTATATTTAGGAATCTCCTGCATTAAATCAAATTCATACTATTTCTGTCAAATTCATCACATTAATGCACAAAACCAAATAAATAAAAATTTTCGTAAATATTATTGCGTTAATAGAGGGTGGTTAAATTTTAAGGGCTGACGTTGAATGTGAACCACACCTAAACGTCAAATTTTTTTCTGCATTTAATTTGACATTTCTCAATTTCAGACTAACTCAATTTGAACCATGGAAAGACACACAATCGAGCAACGCGTTAAAGTTATTCAGGCATATTTTGAAAATGGGCGTTCAAATCAAAATGCATATCGTGCACTTCGTGATTTTTTCGGTCAATTTAATCGTCCAAATGTGCGTACAATCGGAAAAATCGTGCAAAAATTTGAGCAAACGGGGTCTGTAGGAGATTTTAAAACACCAGTGCATGCTCGTACAGCTCGTACAGCAGAAAATATTGCTGCTGTTCGCGATAGTGTGGCTGAAGAGCCGTCCACCTCAACTCATCGTCGTGCCCAACAATTGCACCTCTCACGCTCGTCGTTGATGAACATTATGCATAAAGACTTGCATTTACACGCTTAAAGGTGCAATTGACTCAAGAACTAAAGCCTCTTGACCATTCCAAACGTCGTTAATGGTCAGAATGGTGGCAAGAAACGGCAACAGTGGATGATCAATTTTCGAAGAAAATCATCTTTAGTGATGAGGCACATTTTCACTTCAGTGGATTCGTCAATAAGCAGAATTGCCGCATTTGGGCGAATCATAATCCAAGAGTGATTGTCGAAAAACCAATGCACTCACAAAGAGTGACTGTTTGGTGCGGTTTATGGGCTGGCGGCATCATCGGGCCGTATTTTTTCCAAAATGAGGCCGGTCAGGCAGTTACTGTGAATGGTGTTCGCTATCGTGAGATGATAACGAACTTTTTATGGCCCGAATTGGAAGATATGGATGTGGACGATATGTGATTTCAACAGGACGGTGCCACTTGCCACACAGCTAACGAAACAATGGCTCTTTTGCGTGACAAATTCAATGGCCGTGTTATCTCACGTGGTGACGATGTCAATTGGCCGCCAAGATCATGTGATTTGACACCGTTGGACTTCTTTCTTTGGGGTTATTTGAAAAAAAAGGTGTACGTCGATAAGCCAGCAACAATTCAAGAGCTAAAGGATGAGATAATTCGGCACATTAACGGCATAGAACCTCAATTATGCCTAAGCATCATCGAAAATTTGGACCATCGGGTGGAGGTGTGCCGCCGAGGTCGCGGCGGCTTTTTGGCCGATATTTTGTTCCATACATAATTCAACCATACCATATTATCATAATAAAAAGAATTGACAATAATTTCCTAAATAATTTGTGCTTTATTCAAAATCAAAATCGGCCCTTAAAATTTAACCACCCTTTAGTAAGAATCCAAATCATTAACTTTTATTAAATTTGTCGTTAAAATTCAGACCATATGAATTTGTTCGTTATAATAATGAACAAGTTCTTGGTTTAAAGATTTACTATTAAATTTTTTAATATTACGATAGTTATTTAGTAGACAAAGAATAAGTTTTAATTTGTGTGAACAGAATAATTGAATTTACAATTTTTACATTTTATTGAAGTTTGCAATTTCAAAATGCTCTAAAATCAAACAAAAAAGAACGCCTACTCCATTTTGGATTATTTCAATCATTGTGGCATCGGCATGATGTATAAACATTGTTAATTTCAATTTTAATAGTAAATTTTTTTTAATATGTTTAATTCAATGTGATTGGTACGAGTGTTGCTGATTATGTTAACATAATAAGGTAAATATTATAAAACTTCTAATTGTGTAAAATGTGACAGGTGGAGTTAATATATAAATTAAAATGAAATTATGCGCTGCGTTTTCTTGTAATAATAAGTGTTCTTGGTTATATCAAATAAATTAAAATTCTATTTTTTTCAATGTAGTGAAATACAAGAGCCCTCTGGGACATCTAAGGTGCGTAAAGTACTAGTACTATTTCTAAGTCCCACCACTCCGAGTTTTCTTTCTACTAGTGTAGAATCCTTGGAGCCAGTACTGTAAACTTACTTTCCAGGTAGCTCCAAATATGCACTACAAAGACATTGGGACAACACAATCGTAGGTAGTGTAAGCCAGGTTGTAAGAAGGAAAATAATCCTGTAGGCTATAAACTGCTTTAAGCCTTATAAGTCGGATGGATCCGATGAAATTATACCGGCGGATGTCCAATAGACGACTAACTTAACCTTACCCTGGCTGGAAGTTATCTTCAAGCGCATCCTAAAACTGTCTCATTCCTACTAAATGGAATAATGTTAATGTAATATGTATAGCTAAGGCGGGAGAAAGCTCTCAACGACCTTAGACCTATAAATTTGGCATATTTCCTGCAAAAAATTATGGAAAGATAGACAGAGGCCCACATTAGTTCGATTGAGCCAAATATGTTAACGAAATCCCAACATGCATATTGCAAGAAATCAGTGGAAACTGTTTTCCACTTATTGCTGTTATATCTAGAAACCCCTTTAACATAAGGAATACAACATGATAACTTTTCTGGATATAGATGGGGCCTTTAACAATGGCAGACCAGAGGCGATCACGCAGGCACTCTCCTCTCTGTGGATGGATGAGTCACTCATGGGGGGGAGGTAGGGGGGTAGATCAAAGCATGGTCGTGATAACCAGAATGGGTCCTCCAATAGAAAATTTGTGAGTAAAGTCACATTTCTTGTGTGTTCTTCTTTAGAACTTGGTCACAAATGACCAGTTATTAAACCTGGGTGGGTGCGACTTTAAGTTGATATGGAAATACAAACTTCCTCAGATCGACCCCAATAGCTTAATAGTATATATGATTAAGCTTCACGCGTTTTCAGAGCGAAGTATCTGGGTCTGATTCTGGACAGCAAACTAAGTTGGAAACCTAAGAACCTGTAAAATTGCCATTTGAAAAAGATGGGGTTTGGAGCCCTACATTGTACATTGGCTTTATATTTTTACAATTAGGCCCGTTTTATTATATATTGTTTGCTGGCCCGCTTTAAATATTTTAACCAACCTAAACTCCTTGGTGAAAGTACAGCGAACAGTTGCCTTGTGTATTAGTGGGGTCTTAGAAGCACTTCCTACGTAAACAAATAGCAGCGAGCTCAGCTATAAGGCTCAACTCCATCTCGATACGGCACTGTAACAATGAGCCTTATACTCATCTATTCTAAGAACCAAGAACATCCCAAATACTATCGACTATACCATTCCGTCATCAGAGCCATTCCGTTTCGATCAGAGATTCAGGAATGATATTCCCACCAGAAAAGACTGGTTGAGGGAAGCATTTCTGAATATTTAAGGTGCTAATTTCTTCACTGGTGGTTCAAAGATGGATACGAAGGTCGAGGGTGGAATTTTCTGTGAAGAAGAAACCAATATTTTCAACTCACGGAGTACTGCGGCATTTTCCAAGTTGAACTAATCGCGTTGAAATGAAAAGGTAAATGACTACTTGCCACGCTTCATGCGAATTACTGCTTCAATAAGAAATTAGGAGAACAATGAACGGTAGATGGTTCAATAGTATATCATGCGTAATAACTAGGCAGAACTAGCCTAAAGTAGAAATGTCAAGATCCAGACAGCTGGTATTGCTGCGGCGGCGCATGTCAATATAGTGGTGAGTGCACTTGCGGAACATGAGTCTCCTTACATCATTACTGTCGTAGTTGCGAAGATTAAGAGGACGACAAAAGTGTTCTCCATTTGCTTAGCACCAGTCCCTGTCTAGCGCTTAGCAGACTGAAATGCCTGGGAGCTCCCCTCCTAAATGACTTGTCGAACGTCAAGATGGTTCGATGAGTAGGTAAGTAGAGAAAACAATGTTCCACGGCTACGGACCTGATTGTGTCTCTAGTAATTTTAAACAACCAACCTAACCAAACCTAACCAAACCTGACCGTATCGTCATGTGGATTACGCTCTTCTTTTAACATTTTATTTGGCTTGAACGATTTTGTAAAATTTGGCGGAAGATGGTTTTCGAATGCAAGGAAAGGTAATCGTTTAGGAGTTCTGATTTCTGAATAATTTATTACGGGTCCTTCAGATGGGTTGTTGTTCTGGCTCTCGTTGCGTGATGTTGATCTATGTTATGGCATACTGCACCACATAGCGTCATATTGCACCATGTTGCATGGTGGGTCATCATGATGCTTGATGTTGCATCAGATTAGTTCTAAGCTTGAGAAAATTTGTTTAGGGGGTTCTGAATTTGAGCAATGATGTATTCGCGTGTCCGGAAAAGCCTGCCTTGGATTTGGGAAATTTGTTGAGAGGTGCTCCGGTTTAGCCGTTATGTTGCGTCTTGCTCCATAATAGAACTAGGTCATTTCTTAATCGAACGGAATGGAACTCAGATTAATGATGAAAATGGACATCTAATATACATGTTGGACATATATTTCTCAAAAATTGCCAATTTAAATTAACCTAGGCCATTTTTAAGCCGATTGGGATACAACTCACCTTGTATGTTAAACAAAGAATAGGATTCCAAAATGAGTTCTGGGTGTGATTATGAAAAAAGAGTAATTTGGGTGGAATGACATTTCTCAAACGAATAGTATTGAACTCAGTTGTTACTTTGAAAATATCCAATTTGATTGACACGAAACCGTGGGTTCCTTAAATTGAATAGAACTATGCCGTTGCTTTACCAAGTCTGGTGTAATTATTACTTTCGTTTACAATGTAAAAGTAAGCATAGTAATCAGGAAATATTCGACCTCGGGATTTTCGCAGATTTACCATTTGCTATACCGAAGTTCGAAAAAGTGGTTTTCGAGGTGGTCGACTACTGTTTGTCTGTGTCTTCTCTACTAAGGAGACGTGAGTATCCAAGTCACTTAACACCAACAATCAATTTTGCGTAAAGGAAATATTTTGATAGGTCTACGTAATAAAATAATATTGTTTATTCTACTTGTAGTATGCACCTTATTTTTGACAAACTTCGATCCATAGTAAGCGGAAAACGTACACAATACAACAGCACAACACTCATTCCAGCTGTTCAACAATTCGGTGGTAAAAATGCCTAAAACTTATTTTATTTTGGTACCAGGCAAGATTAGCTAAACCAAAATAATATATTTTTAGATCTACTACTATAGCATACAACTACTAATTGGCTACCACAATCTTCTTTCACCCAATTTATGAGAGACATAAACAACTTTATTAAATCATTTATTATGAACTTTGTGCTTATCAAGCTAACGGGGCCTGTAAAACTTTATGATTTGAAAATGTTTGAAAGTTTCAAAAATATTTTCAAATAAATTTTTATTTGTACATTTTAAAAACGACAATATCTTGCAAAGGCAATCCAGTGGATATTTTAGAATTTAAAAGGTAATAAGTACCGTACGCGCCCAATATAAATTACACAAGCTAAATAAATTTTCCAACAATACTGTGAAATAATAATGCAAAAAAAGACTCACTCTTTTAAGTGTAAAGTTTCTACCATACAATATACGAGTAAATTATGTAAACAAAATTCACTTCACACAAAAATCTACTTCACACAAACCACTTTAATTCCATATTAAACACAAAATAAAATTTATTTTCACCCACTGAACACAATTTCCACTTAATCCTCATACACAGATATTTGTACAATACAATAATACCTGGCTAATATTTTCATTCAATTGAAATTTATAAACATGGTACACATAAACTACTTGTTGAGAAATAATATTTGTTACGTATTGTACATGGAAAATACTAAAATTTAAAATAAACCGAGCACGTGAAAAGTTACGGGTAGACTGATGGACAAATGCAGTGCAATAATAAATTATTTATGCAAAATAAACAGGAGCATCCTGCAAAAAATCCTTCTCTTGCAGAGAAAGAGAAAGAACAAACCATATATAAATTTGAGGAGCAGTGCTGCCAGATTATTTTTTATTTTATCTTGTAATTTTAGAAAAAACATCTTTTTTTGGACACAAAAAATATTTTGTTGGAAATGACAGAAAACTTTAATTTCAATTGACATTGGATAAAATAATTAGTTTAAGTTATCATCTGTTATTTTGTAATTCATTTAGCAGATAATTAATAAAAACCTAAACACAAGTACGTATGGAAGTTTCCTACAAAATTGAGTCAATGAAGCAAATCATCGGAATTCGATAAATCTTACCTTTTCATAAAAATCTGTTTTATATAAAATTCAAAGGTTAAAAATCTTGTAAGAAAGGTAAATCTTATAATCTGGCAACACTGCTTCGGACACAATAATTGTCCCCTATTTAAAAGGAAAACAGAGAAAGTATCTTCTGGTTCCGAGAGACGATGAAACATGTTTTAGAAATTTTCATTTAAAAGCATGTTTACATAAACAGTTTGAGTGGTTGCTCTAAACAGGATATTATGTTGCACCTAGATATTTTTGTCCTTTCATTATTTACTCATACCATTATTTCTTGACAAAACAGGATTAAGGGCCAGTGTGTTACAACAAAGTAGGAACCGGTCAAAATTTCTCGAGAATGTGTTGCTTTCATTTGAAGTGAAATTAGTCTTATTGTAATTAAAAATAACTGTAAATGGTGGAAAGTGGATTAAGAAATAATTGTGGACATTAATGTGGTCGTATTTTAGCATTTAGTGGGTGGTTGTGGAAATTCTTTTGTTTTAGTGTTAATGAATATTTGGAAAGTTATTGTAAGGGCATTTTCGGGATTATTCCGGAAGCGATGTAAATTACGAGAATTGTTGTTATAAACCATCAAATAACAATCAAGTTAAACTATAGATTCAAATCTTTTTTGGTTAATAAATTATTAGAATGTACCCTATATATTGACTAAAAACATTTCCTTTCTAACCTAATTTGCTACTTTGTAACATGTTTAGGATGTCCCTATTGGTTTCTCCTAAATTGTATCCAGTATTAATTCTCGAGCCTCTCTCCATGCTTCCATGCTGATGTTCAGATTACTCGGTTTAGTACAACCCTACAGCTGAATACCATACGTTCAAATGGGCTTTAATATCTGCTTTTATAAAGTTTTCAGTGACAGTTGGAAGTTCCTTCCCAAAAGCCAGTACATTTTTCTGTGTTGGTTTACTTTTCTGTTGGCGTAGTGAACACGTACGGATTTTGTTTCGTTCACCTTGATGCGCTTGATCGCTTCTTCCATACGTTAATTCTGTCTATCGTAATTTGAAGTTTTTAGTAGCTTCTCTATGGTGTCACCAACTAATATGATGCAGTGTCAACAGCAAATGTACCATTGTTGTATTATCAGTTAGTGGAATATCGCTTGTGAACAGAAGGTATAGTACTGGTCCTAAGACTCCCTTTTGTGGTACTTCAGATTTAACACCTAAGTGCCTGTCTATAATGAATGATTTAAGAAGCTGACAGAATTTTGGTGGTACAAACCTTTCCTAAGTAAAAGCCTGAGCCATGTCAAGGAAATCCTGTTTTCTTCAAGTACGTTTTCTATGATGTCCGTTATCCTATCTATGAACTTGCCATATTGTGGAATGTCTATCTCGAAATCCATATTGATGTATACGGATGTCCTTTACTTACAGTTAGCGATTTTATTCAATTTAATCAGTCTTTCAAATAGTTTTGACATAATAGAGATCCTGGCTTGGGTATAATACTCACTTCCGCTAATTTTCATACTTTTGGTGTATATATAATTCTGAAGGTTGCCTTGATGGAGAATTTGTTGATCATTTCCACAAGAGAGGTCAGGATGGTTTTATGATCTTCAGTTTCTTCTATTTCTTGTATTTATTTGCTCTCCTGTACCTCATTATGCTGGAATATAACCAGGTTTATGCTGAAATATACACAAGCAAAGACATCTGCTTTTTGTGATTTTGTGATTTTTCGTTTTTTGCAACTACGAGTATGTCTCTAGTTTTTTTTGGGTCATTTGTACATTTTAAAATCTTTTTGATTTCGCGTGTATTATTCCATGCTGACTGTTGTTTGTTTATTATGAACTTTTCAATATCTCCATCTAATTTTTCCTTCTTTTTAAGAGGTTTATTCATTTTTATTCTGTTACTTAGGTTTTCTTTGAATCCTTCCCAATCTGTACATTAATTGTCAGGGTAGGATTGCTTGGTTTGGATATTATCTCGTCTCTGAGAGTGAGTAATATGGACGAGTGGTCAAAGCTCGAGTCGAAACCTTCCCCGATACTGACGTAGGTTATCTGCAATTAGTAAGTTAAATATAAAGAAATCGTGTAGATTGGGTATTTTATTGACATCTCTGGGCCTCATTTTGTCTCTGCTCCACGGATCTCTTTACCTCTTTAGGCTGAAAGCAAGAACTTCAAGATTACTATATAGAAGACGACACCATTGGGTGTATAGCCAAATAAAAGAAAGAATGAGCTCTCCAGCATTTTAAATATTTCAATTACTACTACATCAATATAATATTCTGTAAATTATTTGGTTGACTCCTTAAGTGGCACACTTTGTAGAGAATGAGCTTAAAGCTCAAGATGAGAAGTACCATCAATAGGTGAATTAGTTTCGAACAATTGTAAAGTGCAGTACAAATAAAGAAATAAATCCTCTAATGAAAACTAGTCTTGACCCCGCAATGAGTACGTTTTGCATTTAAATCTCCCCGTTCAATGAACTTTTCTCCTAAACTTTTTAGGGACTTTAAAAAGTTATCTACTTTTAGGTTTTATCGTGGTGGATAATAAACTGCAGACACGGTTAGTGATTGATTTTTGTCTTGGTGCTGATGCTGGTTGATTGGATTTTGTTTGTTGCATATTTTTACGCTTTGTAATGGTAAATGTTGTTCTTTACTGTTGTACGTTACAATGTTTATTATCTTGGTGTATTATGTGATATATGAATACTTGATATCCTGTAAATTTTATATGTGATTGTTTTGTTAAGTGTGTTTCGGATATGAGACAAAGGTCAGTTTTTTGGAGGCGCAAGAACATTAACAGATGTTACAAAATAGCCCATTGGGATTCCATGCTAATATTCTAATGCCATTCATTTGTATGCTATCCCGACGCTGTTTTCTAGTTTTGGGAGTCTTTGGATAATTAATCCAATAGCTTTTTTGGTTTCTGCTCTTGTTTTTCCATTCTGTTTATAAAAATCCAACATTTGGCTAAAGTAGTCAGAATTGTTATTTATTTGTGTTCCAGGTTAAGCAACTTTGACATATTGGAAGCCTATACATTGATGCCTTTGGTATGTAGATTTGATTTCTATTTACTATTTCCTTCATTTTCTGAAGTTTTTGGCAACTATACAGCCTCTGTAGCTCACGGGGAGTGGTTCGCCACAGTCCACACATTTGGCAGAGGGGTTTATCTGTTCTCTTCACAATTTGAGTAACATCTTTAATTTTTAGATTTTTCAGAAATGAGTGTTCTGTTATTCCCTCTAGCTGGCAGGAAAGATTCAGCTTTTTGGCTATAACTTTTACTGGTCGAGGTTGCTCAGATTGTTGAGATTCTTCTATTTTTTTGGTTGCTTTCAGGATAAACATTTGCGGTTTTCCCTCGTTTATTACTACGCAACATCCAGCCTGTCGCATATTCTTTCTGGCCGTTTGACAATTCGACAACATTATTATTAGATTTTTGGTGAGGTGATAGTGACTTTTGGTCAGGTCTTCTATCTCTTGAATCCTTGCTTATTGTTTAAAACTATTTATAAAACCATTCTTTCTGTTCTTTCCCGTACCTTGTCTTAACTAAAACTCTCCAAAAACTAACTTAAGACGGTCTCATTGCGTTAAAATAAACCTAAATAACCTTATTTCGAATCATCTATTTGGCTTCCGAAATGAACACACAGCTTCCGAAATGAACACGTGTTATTTTTCGATGCAGCGCAAGCCTTTGACTTAGTTTAGCATGAAGGTCTGACCTATAAACTAAAACTATTCTTCTTACATAAAGGAAAGATTAGGGTTAAGAAAGATAACAGATACTCTGAAGTAAAAGAAATTAACGCAGGAGTTCCACAACAAATAGTTCTCGATCCCATTTTCTATTATATACCTGTGATGTTCCAATACGTGAAAACAGCACTATAGCCACCTTCGCACTTGACACAGGCATCAAGGCACTAAATAATAGTAATAAAATAACGCCAGAGAAGATACAAACACCCATCTAACAAATACGAGCTGGGACAGATTATGGCGCATAAAACTTAATAAAATTAAATCAGTACACGTTGATTTTATAAATAAAATATTATCATATGAAGCCAGGATATATGAATAATCAGTAAATACCACAAACTAATTGTCAAATATTTTTGCATGACATTAGATGAGGTGGAAGAGTGGAAAGCCCACTTTAAAAAGAAAAAGGAATAATTGAAATTAAAATACAAGAAAATGTATTGGTTGCAGGGAAGGTATTCTCGTTTATCTGTACAAAATTAACTTCTGCTGTTCAAGTAAATATTCAGAACAATATCTTTCAATACCCTGGTCAATTTCTAATATATGAAGACTAAATATGGTCAAATTTGCCCAGTTTTAGTCGACAGAATTCTTTGCCCAATACATCTCAAACGAAATGAGAAACATGCTGTGCTTAGAGAATAAAATACTATAACTTTCTGGGTCGGTAACTGCATCACACTCACTCCTGCACTCAAAACCAATCAAATTACGACAAATTCGTTTTGTCCCGCCTACTAGTTCCGCACGCGAGCTGAAATATTTTTAACTTTGTTGTTGTTTTAATACATTCTGTGCGATACCACTGCATTTTTTCCTAACTAACTTTTGGTGATTGTAGCACTAACCGAAATGGTACAAACAGCGTGCAACTTAAGCTCTTAAGTGTTCGCTGGTTGAGGCATTAACCATCACGACATAGGAGTTATTTTGTAGACACCATTGGTAAAATAGCAAACCGAGCGACGCGAGTCGGACAAATCGTAAAGCTTACCGCGTAAGACAGAACGTTAAGAGCAAGCCACGTAAGAGTTGGTGGTGCTTCGACCCAAAAAAAATTTGATAAGATTATAAGCAAATAAAGTGGGAATATTTTGTCGCCAACTGTTATTCTCAATAACGAATTCTAAGCAGCGCCCATACACACAACGACTCAGTTGTAAAACTCAGTTGGCTTTTAACCACACACGCTCTCCTCTAACTGATTGCACATTGCACAGACTCGACTTCGACTCTATGACAGATACCTAAGCTCTGTTTCGTTGTATATTTTTCACAAAAAGCATAAATAAAGAAATAGAAATAAATATGCTGAAATAAAGAAATATATTGAATGCATTTTCACATAAACATTATATTTATGTGAAAATTCACATAAATTTTCACATTTTATGTGAAAGTGTGTTCAATTTTCTCGAACAACAATATTGAAGTCTGTCAGGCTGTTCCACACACGCAGCGGCTCTAGACTAAGCCTCCAAATTCAAAAATTTTTGTCGACTCGATTTGCACTGTCAAATGAGTGCAGACTGGCCCACGCACGCTACGACTTCAGTGCGACTCGGTTCAGTTGTAGAACTTGTCGTAGGCGTATGGGTCACATAAATCTTAAACTATAATAAAACAAAAACCCAAAT
The DNA here is from genome assembly GCA_963691935.1 of Nephrotoma guestfalica. Lineage (NCBI taxonomy): Eukaryota > Metazoa > Arthropoda > Insecta > Diptera > Tipulidae > Nephrotoma > Nephrotoma guestfalica. Next base: position 126,576,640 of record OY829913.1, on the reverse strand, counting down.
GAAACATTAATTTCTGTTTATTTTATACAACTTAAAACTCTGTGTAACTAAGATGAGCTCCGTTTTCGCTTCATTTTATGAGACTTTTTGTGTTTGGATGAGTGGGACGACCGTTCCCTGCTTCTAGAACGCCGCCGATCTCTGGATTTAGACTTAGAATGTGATTTTAATTTTTCATAATTCCTATGGCGTTGATCGGGTGTTCTTGATCGAGATTTAAACTCATGCTTTCGATCGTGTTTACTCACACGTTGATCACGTTCATTAATCCTTTGTCGTGATTCTGAAGTTTTTGATCTAGATCGTTCTCTACGATTACGATAATCAGGCCTAGGTGATCTAGATCTTGGTCTCTTATCTCGTTGCTGTCTATTATCATTGTGGTATTTATCCCGACGCTGGAAATCTGGATTCCTTTGATTACCAAAATTTTTCTCGCGATTATTTAAATTTTTGTTAGGTTTACTAAAATCAAGTTTTCTATTTTCATCTCGATTATCTTCGAATATTACTCCACGGCCTTTTCCTCTCCATTTAACTTTGGCAACGGATTGCGAGAAATCTACATGAATTCTTCGATCATCGATTAGAACATTATCCATTTTAAAGTAAGCATTTTCACACGATTTTTTGTCATCAAATTCCACAAAGGCATACTGCAGCGAATCGCCAGACACTTTATCCCGTATAACTTCGCAACCAACAATTTTTCCGAATCTGCTGAATATAATTTCCAAATCATCATCCGTTGTAACCGGATTTAATTTACAAACGAATAACACATTCTCGGGCGGTGCGATATCAGCATCTGGCAAATCGCCAACAATTTCAAGTATGGTTGCGCGGGCTTTGGCCTCTCGTTCTGCTAGCATTTCATGAATTTCGGCCTCAGTTTTGCCTTCTGTGTCATCAATTTGCTCGTCGGCTGCAATCCTGCCATTCTTCAAACGCTGTGGTGTCGGAGACGGTGAACGGCTAGGTTCTCGGAATCCACGGGGATTATCATATGGGTCCTCTAACACCACTGTGTGTGTGATACGAATATCTTGATATGGTCGATGTGATTCATCGCAAATTGCTTCGTTTATCTTACGAAGAATTTCTAGTCCTTCGACAACTTCACCAATTACACAATGAATGCCGTCCAGAGATGTTAGGTCCGAGCCAAGTGTAAAGAAAAATTGTGAGCCAATCATTTGTTTTCCGGTGCTCACCATTGAGAGTAGTCCAGGTTCGGTGTGTCGTATCTTAGGTAGATATTCACCTTCGAAAAATCTATGCGCCCCTTCTATAACACCCCAAACGGATTGGCCTTCATCACCACTTCCACTAGGATCCCCCGTTTGCGCTATAAATCCTTGTTCAATCGTATGGAACAAATTAAAGTTGTAATACTTCAATTTACATAATTTTAAAAAATTTAAACATGCCCGCGGTCTTTCCGTAATATATAAATCGACTGTTATGTCTCCGAGTGTAGTTTCTATAACCACAGACATTTAATTTAATTTAAACTATACTTTTCACAAGTTTTGAGATATAAACAAAACCCTTTTGTAAGATATGGTCGGACATGACAGTTTTTTTGAATGTCAAATAGCATTGTTGAAACTGCGAAACGTTTGGGTGTGTTCGCAAATACCAAAGCTAAACGGTGATTCATTTGTAGTGAATTCTTGTATCGCAGATACAAGTGTTTTTTATATTACAAATAATTACATATATTACGAATAATTCAAAATTCCCTTACATAAAAAATAAACATGCATATTACAATCAACGCACTATTTGTTTGGGTTTTGTTGTTGTAGTTATTAAGTTTTTTATGGGTCATTTACATATGAGTTATGATTATGTACCTACTCGTCTTGAAATTTTGTTGATAAGATAATTAAATTGTAGCATTTCATGCTTGCTTAGGTAGCTTAAAAAACTTACAAATACGGAATCATTATTATGATTTCGAACGAAAGGTAAATAATAATTTCGAACATTTTGCAAGGATTTGTAATATTCCGGATATGTATTTGGAATGAATAAGAAACACACCTTATTCTCTACTCTACCCCTGAAAAGGTTTTTACAGTCTCGATTGACCATTAACCCCTGTATCGCTACTATATAATTTGTTTACGCAACATAATTTAGTATTTCTTAAAATTAGAAACATTTTAAAATACATCAACAATGTATTTGTCGTGTTTTATTAATAATTTAAATATGAATAAAACTATAATTTTTTTAGTGCATTATTTTGTTAAAGAAAATATTTTATTTCGTGTTTAATTTTCGACAGTTGGCACATCTGATTCTTATACGATAAACAAACGAAAAAAAATCTAAATGGAAATAATTTTTTTTGTCTCAGTTTAATTCATGTTTTGACGTCGCGAGGTGTTCTCTAGAAACAATAATTTTGTGTTCGAATATTCCCATTGGGCGTAGTTTTTTGTTGTTGGTGTTTTTTAGTTTTATAGTGCATAAATTAAATATAAATTATAAATAAATTAAGCTAAATGTTATAGAAAAGGATTTTATAATAAATTATACATAAATAATTGTGTATAAAATAAAAATGAAGTGTTCAATATTAATAACAGTAACAATTATTAGCGTACTGTGTGTGAAGTTTTCATTTGGGGTTAGAGTTAGAAAATGTAAGTGCAATAAACAGTTCCATTTAGTTAAAAATGTTTGTATTTTGCATTTAACAATCTTGAATTAATTTATATAAATTGCTAACAATAATTTTTTTTATACAAGTAGGAAAATATTTAAAGAATTCGAGTCGGCTATGATTTGTGTCTTTCATTTCAATCAAACATGGGCGTGTGCATCGTCTCCAGTCAGTGTTTTACTTTCAAAACGTCAATTTATGTTTGTTGTTGTTAGTTACTCACCGTTTGGCTGACCGAATCATTTTCTTTGCGATCTCAATTAAAACAATAGATTTTCGCTTTATTTATATCTTCTTGCTATTGTAACATAACTTAAGATGTGTGTGGTATTTGTTATGAACGATTTATGACAGAAATTTCGATTTTTAGAGAAGGAAATTTTAATTTTTCACTTATGTTGTTATTATTATTGGTGTCTCGTAAAAATTGTTCTATTTTTATTACGGTTCGATGTGTTAATGTGAACTAATTAAATTTTAAAGATAAATTGGTTTACTCATGATATAAATAGGTTTGTGTATAAATCATAAAGTGGCAGTACAACATCTACTTAGTTCTGTTCCATATGCTTGCCTTAATGTAGCAAAATTCACAGTAGAGTACGTAGACTTGTTCACTGAAGCGCTGTAATTTGTTCATGGTGTCATGTGGTTTTTTATGAGTATTCGTAGAAATAATTTCAAAAATGGTGAGATTCTGTTCTATGATTTTACATTTTCTATGACTAACAACGCTCTGTATTGCGTCAGAACTACGTTCCTCGCGTAGGACTATTCTAATTGTTTATCGTTGTACATAGTTATGAAAATCTTTTACCTTATCGACGTTTTGCTAAGAAAAAATCGCTTTAGTTAGTTCAGTTTAGTGGGTGCAGGCACACAGCATAAATTAAAATTTACATATCTCCAAACTATTTGTAATCGGCGATTGATAAATCTAAACATAGTTTTTAGTTTAGAACTTATTAGACTCAATTTGGTTAATGATTAGACGTACATCAATGACCAGTTCGAACTAACCATGAATTTAGTTCTTACAAATAGAGTCGGCGTCAGGCACATAGTCGCAGATTTCCGAATCGACTAAACTAAATTGACTAATACTGTGTGTCTGATATCAAGTTTTTCGGCTAAATTTCGAGTTCGTGACATTTGTTAAAAGATGCTGTGAAGACCAGCATATTTTAGTGTATTATTCTAATTAGCAAATTTAATTTGAGGTTTATCAATCGTCGAAGTATTTTTTATCGATGGTGGATAATTAACAATTTAGTACGCAATTTAGGATTAAATATTAAGCACAATACGTTTTATGGATACAGTGGCAACTGTCAGTCACTAGTACAAACTAACCTCAATTTAGTTTAGCCAGTAATTTAGTTGAAAAAGCCGTTGAGGCTCACAGTAACTAAACTAAACATTGAAACTTCTGCTATTGATTACTATGCGGCTAATGAAAACTCAATTTCGAACTTACTTTTCGATCCTTTTTCATTAAATTTTTATAATTTGATTATGTTGGCGCTCGAAATACATAATATAAGCAGATTTTCTAATTAATTATAACGAACTAAATCATATAGGATGCTGCTACAATAAATTCGATGATATGCTATAAAAGAGACTGTATCAGGTACATTAATCTAATAGAACTAGCCCAATTTTTCATAGGAGCAAACATCCAATTTCAAAATTAACTACTTCAATTTTAGAACTTTGAAATCGAATTAATACTCGTACGAGTACGAGAATGGACTGAGCAGTCTTTAGAATGAAATAGTAGACATAATTTTTTTAAAGTAAAATTCACTTTATTTCTCAACATAGTCTTTTTTTTAGCTCGATACCCTTATTCCAACGTATTTCCAATTTCATTAAACCTTCTGAGAAATATAATTTATCTAACTCCTTAAAATAATCGTTCGTTTTAGTTATTATATCATCATTTGACCCTAACCTCTTTCCACGGAGCCATTTTTTCATGTTTGGAACTAGGAAAAGTCACAAGAGACTTGATCAGGTGAATATGGTGCATGGGGAAGCAATTCGAAGCCCAATTCATCCAATTTTTGTTCTGTTTTCCATGATTGTGATGGTGCATTGTCATTTTTTCTTCTTCAAATGTGTCCAATTTTTTCATTCAAAGTGCTTAACTAATAATGATGCATAATATTCATCTGTGATGGTTTTATCCTTCTCAAAATAGTCAAGGAATATTATGCCTTGTGCATCCCAAGAGGCAGTGGCCGTAACAACTGCTTTCTTTGGGGGCACTCGAACCAGCTTCTACCCATTGTTTTGATTCTGGTGTGTAGTGATGGATCCATGTTTCATCAATCGTTATCAATCGACGCAAAAATTCAGTTGGATTGCGCTGAAACATCTCCAAACATTGTTTAGAAATGGTCATTCGATTAATTTTTTAAAATTTATTATCAAACGCGTCAATTCTTAGTCTTTGATGTTGTGTACACGTTGAAATGAGTTGTTTATAATTTCAGTCTATACGCGCAACTTACGACGGGCATTCATAATGATATCTAGACCTTCGACCATTTCTGGTGTTGTTTCCTCTTTCGGCCTTCCTAAACGTTCAGCATCAGTTGTGCTTGTGCGGCCACGTTTAAATTCATTTACTCAATTATAAACGGTTGCATTTGAAAGTGCATGTTCATCTAACACTGTGTTCATCTCATAGATGATTTCTTTTGGGTTTAAATCTTTTAAATGAAAGTATTTAATCACTACATGAAATTCAGTTTTCCACATTAAAAAAAATCAAAAATGACTACAAAAACGACTATATAGAAGAAACTATTCAATCAAATGTCATAAAAATTTGACAGCTTTCGTTTTAAAAGAACATACTTCACAACAAATAAATGAAGTTGTTACTAGTGATACACAGATGGCGTTATTCTAAACATTTATCAATCCACTCTAGTATATAGGCATTTATAATGTCCAACAAGAAACAAACATAAGTATCGTAATAGTCTATATCAGACAAGGCTGGGAAACTCCCACCTGTCGTTTTTCGTAAAAAAAAATTCGATCCAAAGATGGAAAAGGACTCAGACGCTTTTAAACTACAGCAGGGACATCTTGAGAACTTTGCAGGACATTCTCACGGGACATTGTAATGTGTTTAGAATGTGGGTTCTTCAGGATGCAAATTGCAACTAGTGGCGGAGTTCAGGAGGAGACGGTTGAACATCTTATGTTCTTGTTCTTCTTATTCTTCATAGATCATATTGTTTCAGCTTTCAGGATTAATGCACGACACTTAAGGAACCAACCATTTTCTGGACTAAGGGATCTCATGGGGGTTGTTACGATGGTCCATCTTATCGGTTGAATGGCAGAGCAATTCCTTTTGCTTACCTTTAGTAAAAAAGGTTGGCAATTTAGATCTTTTGGTTGTTATCAACAATTAATTCCTTGAACACTAATACCTCAAACATATAACGGGCGCTGATCGCTGTGCTGCGTCTTGTTGGTTTGTCAAAATGTACTTTACTACTGAGTAAATGTTATTCATCGCCTCAAAAAATAAAAACATTTTCATTTTGACGCCGATCATTATAGTTGCTTGTATGAGAACACATATTTTCTGTTTTTAGTGCCGCTAAAGGAGGCCTCTATGTGTTTGATGAATAAACAACAAGATGAACATGACAAAACGGGCCAAAATAAGCAGCTTTTAATTAGGCACATTTTTATAAATATCTTGTTTAAGTTTTTTAAATATTTTGTTTAAGATTTAAGCCCATGAAATGCCAAATTATACAAAAATTGTCATTTTTTATAAATCCCAGAATTATTTGTACGATTGAAATTTATGACTTGGTTTTGAAAAAGTTACTTGTCTGAACACAAAATTCCATATAGGTTTGGCCGCCTTAACAATCGGCTCCCGCCCATCCAGTAAATATGGTGATGAACTTAACTTTTGTTACTATCGTTAACATAATTGGTCAAGTTGAGATTCCAAAATTATTCATATCTTATATTGGCAATTCGTAATAATTTTTATACGGGTTGGGTTGTTATCAGACGTAAATCTCTAAATGAGCTATAGTCCTCTCACTTTTGTAGTTACCAGTTGCCACCGCAAATAACCAGTGTGAGCACCTGTTATATGTTATGGCAGCGGATTCGGCTTAGGAAGTGAGTCATGTGTTTATTTGCCGCGTTCATTACATTCCGACCATCAGAAAGATATAATGTACAATAAATATATTGGCAAACGATCATAATACAAACATTTGAATTATTCTCTAAGAATAAAGCAGGCAGAAATCATATCAAGTTGTGTAAATGCATTGGCCTATATTCCTAAACCGAAACTGTTACAGATAATGGTAGATAACTCTCCAGGTATCCATATTTTTCCACACAAACATATCCTTAAAGAAATCCGAATGGGACATGTAAAAGCCAAATTGATTATTTCCTTTTTTGGCTAACTCGGTGGTATAGGACGTAAAGGATAAGGCATTATCGATCTGCAACCAAATACGTAGGCAGTTACATCTGGTCGCTTTTTCGTATAGACAGAGGAACGCAGGAAAACGCATGAAATTATTCGAAAACTTTCGACAAACAGTGTATTTAAACCGTTAATTTCTCATTAAGTCACTAATGTGATATGCGGCAAAGTGGGCAGTCAGATAACGTTTGTTAATGAGTAGAACATATTATTGACCCATTTGTTATCAACCAGCATATGTTAAAGGTAGAACAACGGAAGCAAGATTGAGGCAGGCAAGAGCAATTAGCAGCAAATTAATCCCAATCCTTTAGATAAGTGACGTTTCGGCCATTTGTAATATGTCATGATCTGTCATTTTTTGTTTCATTGTATTCAGTAATGTTTACAATTTCATCATGGTGAGATATACGCAAGAACAACGTTTACAAATTATTCAGTTTTATTATCAAAATAATCGTTCTCCAATTGCAACTTTTCGTGCGCTTTTGCCATTTTATAGTCGTAATAATCGTCCAAGTGTGCTCGCTATTCGTCGAATTGTTGAACATTTTGAACGTACATTTTCTTTACATAATGTTGAAGTGCCAATAAGACAAAGATTCGCTCGAAGTAATGCAAATATTGCTGCCGTTCAGGCAAGTGTTGCTGAAGACCGCAATTTGTCGATTCCAAGACGTTCTTAAGAATTGGGACTTTCTCAAATCTCAACCTGGCGGATTTTGAGAAAGGTGAACAAAACGATAAACTTGAAAACGATAACGATTTTTTTAAGAAAATCATCTTCTCCAATGAGGCTCACTTTCATCTGAGTGGTGCGGTAAATAAACAAAACTGTCGATTCTAAATTGACAGTTTGGTGTGGTTTTTGGTCTGGTGGAATCATCGGTCCATATTTTTTTCGAAATGAAGCTGGTAACACCGTTACTGTCAATGGAGATCGGTATAGATCGATGATAACCATCTTTTTATGGCCGAAATTGGAAGAAGTTCATCTTGACAACATTTGGTTCCAACAAGACGGGGGGGCTACGTGCCACACAGCAAATGCAACAATTTTTTTAAAAGAAATCATATCACTCTTATATCACTCTTCAGTGACGAAAAAATATCTTAATAAGAGCGATTAAGGTACCCACACCAAATATTTTTTCGCAATTACGAAATGTATAACGGATTTTGCCAAAATACATCAACTAAAAACAATCTTGTTTTAGCTGAAACACAAAAAAGACGTATCAAAATGCAAAAAGTATCCGGGTACCTCGTCATTCACATTAGGGTTAAAAATGTTCGAACCGCCTTCAACCATTGTTGTTCACCATAATTCTCCGAATCCTCAAGAATAACGTCGAGAATATTAACATAGCACTGCAGCTACACGATAAGGTTTAACTTTTCTAATCGCTCCGAGTATATCTCAGGGGTAATTGTAGGATTGCATTGGGATAAGGTAATGCCTGGTCCTGATGAAGATAAATTGTTAATCGTAAGATTAATGAAGAAATTTTGTTGTACGGCTCTCTAGGGTTTGATGAAGTTTAAGACAAAACATTTGTTTTTGGTTTCACAACCAGCCCATGTAGGCCTACATTTGAGAATATTTCAAAATAAGATTTATCTCAGTTGTAGAATTTTCAAAAGTAGACAGAAAATTTTTGCCTCACTAAACAGTGAGATGTGTACTTTTTTTAGTGAGATATTTTGCATCCAGCCCATAAGATGTGTGAGGACTACCATATTTTAGTGAGGCCTACATGTGCTGGATACATCCATTTCTAAGATTTAAAAGTTAACGAAAATGAACGCACAGGAAGTCAAACGCTTGTCTAAAATATTGCAAAATGTTCCTCTTATTCCAATCAATGAACTGATCCAACTATGAATTACAGTATGTTCGATGTCAACCTAAGGCAGCGACACACCGAATTAGCCAAAATGTTTTATTCTTGTCTTAAAGCGATTGGCGATAAAAAGGCTTACAATTATATAGCGTGATACACATTGAATCAGAACGGCAACAATGAAACATGTTTGAAGGCGACTGCAGTCTCTAAACAAATATGTTAATTCACTCTGGAATAAAACAAAACAAACCAAGAAGAACCAGGGTGTTTGAAATTGTTTCGTTGGCGTTGTTTTGTTAAAGTGCGAAAAAGGTAAATGTACGGATTTTTTTAAATCGATTGTAAAGTAGCCCCATGTTCCCGATTTGTTTGTGGTGGCACCACTCTTCCTAGATATCCGTAATCCCATGTATTCCTCATTAAGTGGCGAGGTACAGTTACCTCCAGTGTGCCCGTTGAGAGCCATTGAAACCGTTAGCCTCTACTATTCCATATGATTATGTCCTAATATCTTAAAAAAGTGTTCGTGGAGTGAAGGGTGAACCTTTTCCACAATATAGGACACTAATTTTATAGATTTCGAAGCAATAAAACAGTTTTTTCTAATTTGTAATCGCACATTTACATATTTTAAAATTTTCTTTTTTTTTGCTTACTACAGTTCATAAAATAATATGCACATAATCCGTTGACTCTGTAATTTTTATTCTATAAAACCAAATCACACCAATGTTTAAAGCAATATGAAACAATATATCTGAAAACAATTTGCCTGATTTTCAGCAAATTGTCTTACCCACTAAAAGCAAAAGCGTTTTAACTAATTCAGTATGTCGCCAATCTAAAGACTAAAACAAACTTATTCTGATGAACCTATTAAGATGAAGGGTTCAAATATTAACCATCATTCATGCATGTTAAATAATTCCGTGTGAACAAAGAAAGAACAAATATTCTTACCTTTCAATAAGAAAATAAACCGTAATTCAACCGTTTTTAATAATAAGTAAATGCAATGAGGGATCTGTAAAATGCAATTTTAATACTCTACTGTTGCCTAACAGAAATGTATTTACGTTGGCCTCCCCTAGTTTTTTATTCAAATCTAAAATTGAACCAACTATGTTACGTATATAGCTGCTACTCGATAAATGACATATTTTCCTAGTTTTTGTGTTGTTGTCACCCAACCATTTATTTTTATGTTTTGTATTGTAATGAGATTATAAGAAAATAACTTTAACTGTATACGAGTACAATTTCGATAAGTTTGTCTTATGATTTATTTATTTATTAATATAAAAATGCATAGCGAGAATATGTAGGGGTTTTTTGCCGTACTTTTATAATGCAGCGATAAATGAAGGGCTTGTGGAAAAATGAAAACATTATATCAGGAACCTTTTACGAAGTCCGCCAAAAACACATTTTACATTATCTCTGTAATTGGTGGTTCTTGTAATATTGTAATATGGAAATTGTCGCCTTAGCCTGAATTATTATACTTAGGTATTAAAATTAATTAAATAATATATTAAATCAGATACTAACGCTTGCCTATAATTGCGGTATACGTTACTAAACGGTTTCTTGGCGATCATGTAATCTTTCCAGGAAACTACTGAGTATACTGCTAATAGTATGTTGCTCCAAATTACAACTATTTTTTGTAAACTAACATAGTTAAATTAACAAATTAAAATAATTTTAATTGTTTTTTTTCAACCATCTTTGGGAGCGATATCATAAAACATTAAAATGTTTCTGCAATAAAACCCCCCGTCAATTGGTAAAAATGTTTTTTTTTAACTTAGAATTTATGTTATAAATGTGAGCGTTATTCGAATCATCCCGCCTAGCAGAGTATAAATACGAGCTGTATGATGTCACATTCACGCTGTTTGTTTATTTCTTTGATTGTGAATACTTCCTTAAGTTGTTCAATCGTAATTCGTGCCTTGACGTGGATCATCTCGTGTAGATACTTCCACAGAAAAATAAAAAAATCTAATCTTCATCATTTGACATTATTTAATCAGAAAACATTTAGTGGGTCAAATTTCAATGTGGTGTGTTACATATGGGTTTGCGATTTACAAATCCCTAATAATCTTCAAGTTAGATTATATATTAACTCACAAATAAAGTTATCACACATAGTGTTTTAAATACTTATTTTATTAACAATTATTAAGCAACATGAATTAAATTAAAAATTGATTAATAAAACATATATACTATATATTAATTGATTGAATTGGAAGCGGCCAATATTATATAACTATAGATCACTTATTAATGGCAGCCCAAAAAGCACTAACGTTTTGAAATTCGTTCAAACTGTCAGATCAAAAAGATTTGATCGGATTCAGCTGTCAGATCAACATTTTTGACATTACAAATTTTTTTCACACAAAAATCTTGATCTAACAAATTGCCTAGATCAATTTTAAAAAAATTCGATATTTTGTCAGATTTTTACGCATACATATATACAAATGTAAACGTCAAAACATAAACATCAAAACAAAGACCCCGCGCCATTTGTACAATTCAGTTTTAAATTTATTTTTGCTTTTAATAAATTTATTAAAATTGTAAGGATAATTTGTAATTTTGTGCGACGTATTTTCAAAATATCTTGTGTACTACTTTTAATTGAAAATTATTCATATTGAGTTGTAAATAAATTAATAAAATTGAGAAATGGGAGACACACTATATTGAACATTTTAATTCTTTGCTTAATAATTTTTTATTATACCGATGCTAACAAGCTGAAATGATAAACCCGCCATTTATAATAAACAATTTTTTATCTTTCTTTTCACAAATATTACTACAAAAGTCGATCAAATTTCTTTCATATTCCTTTACATAAAATCCGGTCAAATTGTTGTTGTAAAAGTAAACGAATTTGGTATAAGATTCAAATTTAGTATCTGTATGTTTCGATAGCAAATAATAAATATAAACATAATGACAATTGTTATGTCGTTGTATTTATATTTGCAATTGACAGCCACGTACACTCGTCATCATATAGGGCTCGCCAGTTTAATAGCATTGTTCGCAATATCCTTTGATTCCATCATTCCTTTAACCAAATTTCATGGTACTTTTAGAATGTGCCACTCCATAATTAATTTGGTCTATTAAAGACTTTCAACCTTTAAAGTTTAGTAAACGAGTAGGTTCTCAAGCCGATCTTATATTGTGTAAATAAAATGATTGGATTGGTTGGCTTTTATTGACTTTTAATTTGTAAAATTTGTTTTGACGCGAGTAAAAAAAAATCAGCTTCATTGAACATTTTAAAACAAATCGAAATTTTCTATGACAGCACAATTCACACTGTTCGCAATCCGCGTTCTAAACAAATGCTCAAGGTGTGCCAGGAATTAATAAATAACAATTTATTTTGCTAAATCCGAATTCCGATCTCAAAGATAAAGAAAATCTTAGATAAAGAACCGGTGGGGAGCTGTCCCACCTTTTTTAATGTAAGCCGTTAAGGTACAGAATGGTGTCTCTTTTATAGCATTGCATCTTCATGCCGAGAGTTGACGCACTTAAAGAGTAAAGCCAATTAGGGTGTCAATACTTTCCCATATAAGTTTCAAGGAACAATGTTGGAATCAATAATCCTTAAAGCAGGACTCTTTGAAGTAATACATATTTAAGTAACTACACTCAGTTTTCATTCCATAGACAATTATCTTAAGGATTTTAAAGATTTCACTCTGAAAACCAGTGGCGTTCTGTCCAAGGAAATATAACAAATTCATTTCAGGATCAAATATATTCTGTCCAACTGTAATGGAACGCAACATGTTCGCCGCGGCAAGGTGAAGATGGTGAGCGAAATTTATGCTATTAGCTATATATAGCTTGATGTGCTGCGAACCCTATGCTAACATTGTACCTAATTGAAAAAATACATATGGAACATTCGAGATTAATTTTCCGTAACATATTGAATTGTGTATTAATGTTTATTCGATAAGACAAGAAAAAAATCTAATTTATGAACATGCAGAAGAAAGTTTTATCGATCACATTAAACGAACACATTTGCTTGTGGCCAACCTGGTAGACCACGTGCTCATCTCTCTTCCATCAGGAGATATCATGCCCGTAAAATGACGCAATAGTCCACTTTATCACATCATTATCCACTTTATCAAACAACGTTACTGAACAATAGCAGAACATTAATAAATTAAAAGATTAGGAATTTGTGCTTAGATAAATAATTGTTGCTAACATCAATCAATGCGAATGCAATATTCGGCTCATTTTAGTGCAAATAAAGTTAGTGTCTAAATCTGCTACTACGATGTATTCACCAATATATATATTACGATAGGTGGAACATTAGGATATGTTCCAGCAAGACCATCACTAACTGATCCATCAGTGAACATCAACAAGTCCACATCGGAAATGTGTGATTGAACATTATGTTCTAATCCATATTTTCCGAAATAATGCCTTGTGGCTCTTGACGGCATGCAAGTCTTTGAAAGTTTGCTTACATCCAGATTCGATTGTCTAAAAGCACTATAATCCAGGTTGCTGCACACTTCCTAAGCCAGAGGTATAGGGGTGGGAATTCCAAAGCAATATCTAGTGCAGTTGTAGGCGTTGTAGCATAGCCCCACAATTTCAAACGAACCATTCTTTGCAACTGAACCAGTGGTTTGCTTCCAATTAAAATTCAACTCTAATCCACCATACCAAGGCAGCAGAAAAAGTGGATTTGAAACCGCAACGTAGAACCAGCATATGTATTTTCGTTTCAAGCCCCATGATTTACAAAGTGTAATTCTACATTTCCAGTAACTATGGCTTGCTTTCTTGCATTTCTCTCCAATATGTTTTTTGTCAGGTAAGTTTGAATCCATCCGGATCCCATAAAGTTCTCTTCTCCGAAGAGAGGGAAATGGCGAGATGCCAGAAAGAGACTTAAGTCATCTAAAACCTTTTAGAACCTTCTCATTTAGACATCGCGACTTAAGAGTAATATCAATTACCTCCTGTTAGCGTATTCAATGCCTTCATAACCTCCTGATTTGGAGGATGAAGCTCCGAGTTTTATCGAAAGTACCCAGAGATTTCTTGTTTCTTCTAGCTGGACTATCCCTGCTGTAAGAGTATTAGAGCGGTATTTTAGTCCTCTGGTATAAGCTCCTTAATTCTACTCCCATGAACCCATGGTTCTTGAACCACGAAGATGTACTTTGAAAATACTGTTTTGTAGGTTTTCCAAAAGTTTTCCAACCATTCCAAAAACGATGAAAACACTTTTGAGTGCTGACAATTTATCTATAAAAACGGAACACCTGCCAAGATGTTATGGTCTGGCACACAGTTTTTTTAAAGTATTTTACGCTCTTTTTGAGACATGTTTATAGTGAGTGCACTGTGAGAGATAAAACGGGTGTAAGCCTAAGAGCTACTAGTTTTGGAACAGAAGTTCCATCATTCCAGACCAATATACAGTATTACGCCTTTTGGGTTATTTTTTGACCATGTGATCCATTTGTTAGTTTTTAGTCCCGGGTTTTGATTTTCTGGTCCATTCAGAATCTCTGAAGGTTCTAGAATTGACCCGGATGAAAACAGAACTCCCGACTGGCTGGGTAAGTCACCCCTCTCTTTAACACCTTGAATACCAGAAGTACATGTTATTTTTATCACTTTGTAGTATTTACCTCGAAAAGTAACCAACGGTAATCCTAATCGAGATTACGGTTTCTATCGTTGACGAGAACTTAAGATTCGGGATGAAGCCAGAAGCTAAGCAGACCATTTATTCGGTAGACTAGTGGCTCAACCAAAAGTGACCTTCTCCTTTGCTGAGGTCGTGAGGAGGGTGTGGTCGTATTTAATCTTATTCTTTTCGGAACACCACCTATATCGAAGAGTGATTGATTGGACACGTTTAATATATTTTCTTTGTCTGAGCGCCAGATGGCCAATTATGCACTGGTGTTTATACTTTAAGACGGCGAGACATCGTTCCCTGAAGATGCCTATCCTACCAAATTGATGTGTTCCAGAGATGCCGACATTGCTTTCAAGTTTTCCAACTCTAGCAATATCGAGATTTTCCGTCAAACGATTGAATTCATTATTTAGTTATTGTTATCTATTTTCCATATTGAAAAATAATTTGGTTTGCGGTGGCAATACTGGTTTTACTCCCAGATAGCTTGTCCATGTCACGTATGAAGATCTGCCACAGGAATAGGATACGAGTATAATTTTACTTGTACATAACCGATAGCTGGGAATCGGATCTTCTAATTGAGAGTTCTATTAGGATATCTTCATTTTCCTCAACCCCTGCTAGTAATAACTTTACTTAAAAGAAATAAACTAGATTTCCTAAGCTGCATAGCGAAGAAACATAAAGAGGTAGTGTTGAATTTGAAAGTGAATGGACTGTATTTTATATTGATAAACAGGTTGGAAAAAAAATATTTCTGTTTTATAGTGTGAAATAAAATTCATATTGATTCAACGAGCTTCTGCCACCACTCTGACAACTTCACAATTTCGCGTTCATACAACTTCAGACCCTTATGAGCAAAAAATTGTCCAAGTTCGATTAAGGTTATCATCATTGGTGAAAATTTTACCATTCAACGAGTTCTGCAAATTTGGAAATAAATGGTAGCCAGTTGACGCCTGGTCAGCGCTGAATGGGAATGCGACATGACTTCCCAACAAAACTCCAATAATTGTCCACGGGGGGCGAAAAATATCTGAGACCGCATTATCATGCAACCTAATTCCTTTTGAGTTTGTAAATTCTGGTCGTTTTTCTCTTATTGCTTCATCCAATATGATCAGTTGTTAACAGTAAAGGTTCCTTGGATGCAGCTGCTGAAAAATATTATAACAGAAATTCTTAAAAAACAAAACTATCTAGGTTTGAACACCGAAAATGCTTTCTGGCCAATCTTATATTTCTAGCTATAGGCTTTATAGAATATGAAATAATAAAGGCATAAGAGTGATCAAATACTAATCAAATACAAATCGTATCCAGACACTGATGGTTATATAGGAAATGTTTCTTTGTTTTTAGTGCGATCTCAGTGTGCTGGAAATGCCCAATATTTCATTTTAATGGAATGCAACATCTCAGCAAGAAAGTCATTGACCACGCACTAACTTAGTTTCGTTTGTGACATATCTGAGATGAATCGTTTGTGACATGTATGAGATGAGTCGTTGGTAACACAGGTCATAGACGAGTCTTATATGACATCAGATTAATTGTACTTGATATATCTTAGATCAATGGTATATTAATATGACACATCGGAGATAAATTTATGTATGTACTCGTATATGCTCATATACAAATGTACATAAATTTATCTCAAATATGTTATATTACATGATGAACATGACATATGGAATGAAAACATTTTATTTAAATTAAAAATAATATTCCTAATTGATTAAAAATAATAATCTATTTGGCTCTTGCCTTAAAAATATTATTGTGCAATCATCCTTCTGGTCCTTGGTGTTACAGATGGCTGAACTTTGCATTTTTGTCGAATTTTCCTAGTCGACAAATAAAATGTAGAATTCATGTATAAATTCAAATTCCAATGGCGTTTCGACGAAAAGAGAGATCGAGAAATGAAATGTAATTTTTTCATTTCTCTCGATTGTTTATCTACGCCATTTTAAAAAGACGTGGCGTCGAAGACATGTCATACATGTTTCGCTTAAGACATTGTTTTGAAAGACGAACGATATAAGACATGTTACAAACTTGTCGTCCGTGGACAGTTATTGGAGTCATTTGGGAAACATGTGATTTGTCATAAATTAGTCATTTAGTCAATATGCCATCAAAAATCGGCAAACAAGTAAATAGAAACGTATGTCTTTTGTTAAAAATTACTTACATGCATATTGACGAATTTACAACTGGGATGTTGAGTAAAATCATGGCCTACGTTTGAACTTTATGAAATTGTCAAATCAAATTGTCGACGATTTCATTAATCATTATGCCACAACAGATGGATGTCTTGAAAGCACGAAATATAATTTTTTTTATCAAGGATTGTTAAAACCTCTTCTTTTTCTGGCTTCAAAAAATCTGCAAAGCTCCAAAAGTCTGGAAAAGCTGAAAGTATAATATATGCATCGTAAAACAACTACTAACTTGAGGAAGTGTGTCGAAATAATTCGACACAGCTTTGCAGATTTCTATATTTTAATAAAAGTACTATATAAGCGTGGGGCATGCACGAAACTTCAATCTATTCTATAACCTAAATGACGGTAACAGCAGTTCAGTGGTTTCATCGCAAACATGAGATTTGAATTAACAACCAAATAGTGTCTTATATCCAAAAAAATTAATTACTTACATTTGTTAATTTCTGAAATTTAGGAACTACGATGTGTGAATAATAAGTATGTGGCCTCGGCAAGAGATGATATCGCTTATTTTAAGCGAATGTTATTTTTTATTAGTGCCACACGGTCGACATATGTTGACGTCTATTCATACTCGTAACTGTGGGCAAAATATCAATCACGATATACTTGAGACAAAAAGATCAATCGAGGCATTGTACTTATCGTAGCGAATCACTGTAGCCCATAGCAAACTGTCTCACGGACTCGCGACTCCAAAATTAGTAGCTTTTGGAATCCAAGATATTTTTTTCACACTGTCCATATCAAACACAATTTTTTCCTTATTAATCGAGACTGCTAGACTATTTTCTTACACATAAATAAAAAATTGATTGCAAATTTGAAATACAAGAAACTTGATTTGGATAATTCGTAATTCGTACGGCGTTGTATTACCACACTCCAGATTTGCCCAGTTTTTACAAGCTTGCTCCGAAAATATATAAGTATTAAAGTTTAATTGGCAGCTTCGCTACGAATTAAACGCCCCTGTTTACAAAAATAAGTGTTAGTTTATATAGGAGCATGAGAATGGCAGAAAAATCGTGTCCTGTTCGCTACGCTCTCATTGCTTTTCTCTCTACATATTAAGAAGTCATTTTCAATTTTTAGGAATTCATAGACAACAAAAGTATATCGGTTCGTCTCTTGGCTTTAATAAGAAAATATTCCCTTATTGAAAATTTATGTCGGATCACTAAGTGGCCTAACTCCTTTTTATAAATAATAATCCTCAGTTTATACAAATTTACGTTTCTATGAAAATCGAAAATAAAGGAACGATAATTTAGTATAGTTGGCTCGTTTTGAGCTCCTTAGAAAAAATTAGTCCTTATACTTTATCCCCTATTATGAAAAATAATTCTTAAAAAAATTAACTTTCAGTACCCGTTCCCATTGTACAAACAGTATTTGTTGATATCCGGTTACGAATTGACTGAGTTCTATTGCCAAATTCCAGATTCCTGTAAAAATCCCATAATTCAATCATGTAAAACAAATTTGCTGGGGAACAGGTAAGAAAAATGATCGATTTTTATTCATGTTGGTGAGTTTAAGTATTTCATTCTGAGTGTCATTTCCCATAAAACGTCCTTAACAATCGTGCTTAACGAACAATTTCTCTACTGCACAACTAATTCGTGTATTACCTAATACGTGTTAAAATGACAAATTAATTTTTCGGGTTCCGGTTCCTACTTATCGAGCAACAAAATCATGACACTTTGTTTGGTTTGCACGTGGTATGATCCAAAAAATGATCACCGGCGAATATTTCCCAAACGATAGGAACGTGCTAACTTTATTTTGAAGGAACAACTGCATGTGGCGAAAAAAAAATTCTGCGCACATGTGGATCGTGTATCTCTTTCTCGTCGTCTCGCCAGCGTACTTTTTTTTAACCATTCTTTGTTGTGGAAATCTTGCAACGTGGCGCAGCCATCTAATTCGGTTGGATTTATTCGCTGTCTCTGAGAAATCGCGTTAGTGTTCAATAGAGCTATGTCTCGATAGTTTTCACATTTCATACGGTTGCCTTTTTTGTGCAGTGAATATATGAGCTTGGTCTTCCAATTCTCCAGCAACTCTTCTTGGTCCTAAATAGATTTGATGCAATAACAGTGCCTCCGTGTTTAATGAATTCTGTGGGGATTCCGCCGAAACCGAGTGCCTTCCCATTTTTCAATCTACTGATAGCTGTTTCTACTTCTTGTGCTGTGGGATATTCGACAAAGACTTCCTTACTCGGTGGAGCGATTATTCTATTAGGCGTCATTTCGTCAGTCCGATTTAACTGACATTCCTGGCGTTAGCAAAACAGTCTCGTTAAGTTTCCTTGTTCCGCTTGGAAGCTGATGTATTCCATGCATTTTCTAAATATGTTCGCGTTTATTTTATCAAAAATATTTAGTCGTAGCTTTCCTAGCACCCAGATATTCTACTAAAGTGCTGGCGTTGCATGGTTGTCCCACGACACGAAGTGACTCCTGATTGGTAACTGTAATGATACTTAGCCTTTTAAAGCATTGACATTTCAACGGACGGTCTTTTGTGCTTGTTTATTGAATATAGATTACAATTTGTTCTTATATTTGGAAACATGTGATTCGTGTACAAGTCGGCATCTCTGTGAGATTTAACGTCAGATATGCTGGTAGAATGCCTTAGAGATCATGATGTGTTGCTTCACGCGTCGATGGATGAGGAAGCCGTGGTGTCATGGATGCCACTTCCAGTCCATCGCAGTTTTTGTAGTGTGAGTATATCTAATGTGTAAATCTTTGCTGGTGCGAAAGGTTCTGCAGATCTCCAGGTTTTAAAAAGCTAAGCACGTTCCATGTTCCCATTTTTAAAGAGTGGTCCGTGTACGGTTTCAGAGGTCGAGTTTGTGATGAATCCGATATGGTAATCGGAGGTCTTTGCTTAGGGTTCATAACATAGTTGTTTTGATGAGAGAAGGTTGTTAGCCTGCCGCTCATCCCGCGGAACTTAAGGCAGTCAATCCTACCTTGAACACTTTTATAGAGCGAGCCGCTTGATACAAGACAAACGCTCGCTTCAGTTAGTAACTTCTCCTAGCCTGGAGAACAGACGCTGATTTGGTAATGGTTTTAGGACGCTAATGAAGAATTTCCTGTGCTCGTCGTTACTACACCGCCTGATTCATTTAGAGTTATCCATCGAACACCGCGTGGAGGTATGCATCTAGGGCTTGGCATGTGGGTGTCGCTAACCATATTCTCTAAAATTATGGGTTTCTGTTGATCATACTATCCTTATTTATGGCTAGGAAGTTTTTTTTATCAGATAGTAATGATAAGAATAACGATTAAGCCATAGTTTTTGAATTCATCTCATACCTGTTTTTGTAACTTATAACTTAGCATCCCCAGATATCTATGATTAGATTGGGAAGGTTTATGTTTATTTATTGTATAATTCCAGCATTACACTTTCAATGTTTTTTTACCCTCGCCTTTTGTATAAATTTCATTTAAAGGATCAATAAAAAACAAATTTACAATTGTAGATTAAATTTTGTGATGTGTCAATCGGCTGTCTAGTTAGGGTCGATACTCGTTTATTTGTCATCAACCTTTGTCACATCATGTTCATTTTAATTACAGTTTGTTGTAGCAAAATTTATTTATTTATTGTTTTATTTATTTTCAGATGACCAATTTGATTACACAGAATATGAATGTGCTACGCCACTACTAGTTAATGCCAAATTATCAGCTACATCTGCGCTAGAGAAACGAGGCGCTGAAAATGCCCGGCTAAATGGTAAGTCACTAAAAATACTTTGTACTTTTTATTAACGTATAATTTTATTTTAATGCAGTTTGTTGTGAGAGAATGCCCTACTCATTTTTTATTATTATGTATCCATTATAATCCGTCACACATCTGGCAAAAATTTCGTCTCATGGCGGAATTGTTTTAATTTTTATTATTTTGTTTTGATTGTTTGATGTTTTTTTTTATTTATTTATACACAAATGGGTGTCGTAGAATATCGTAGTGCTTGTAAATGTGTTATATGTACCTTGAAAATTTACCTCAATTTTATTGTTTATTTCGTAATCAAGAAAGGGTTGTTTCCGCTATCAGAGAGGGGCATAATGCGAAACCACAATTTTTGCGTTTAGCACAAGCAAATTATATTATTTTAAGGATTTTGTTTCACATTTGTTTAGGGCGTTTTGTGGTAGCTTGAGATTGGAGTAAGGAACAGTTTTTTAATTTAGACGATGACCCAAAATATTATCGTGACCAAACAACAACTCGTCATCTTTAAATTGATTAAGTCTGCAATTAAATCTTGATTTTTAGTGACTTGCAAACGAGATAATATGTGTTTTAGTTTAATATGGTTCATGATATAAATAAGGGGAACATATAAAATTAGTAAATGAGAGCAGCAAACACCCCATCTATAAAATCATGTTACACAACACATATGTACCATCTGATAATTTCCCACCAATTTTTCTTATCTTGAGTATTTCACTTTGTTCCTTATTGTGCCTTGTCATGTTTAACGATCAATACTTGTAAGAATCTGTTTGCTGGTATAAAGGCTTATTTATATTCGACATTAAATAGTTGGGTTCGCACATGTAATCCGAAACCGAATGCAATTAATAGTGAATTGTTTACTAGCTCCGACTCGAACTAATTACTTTTAGTACGACACAATTGCCAAATTGTAATAAAATCTGTTGTTTAAAGAAAATACATTTTTGAAATTCTTTTGTGTCCACTGAAATGTTCTAAAATTAAAATGTTAGTGGAATTTTATTAGACCTTGTTATTATTTTCTTTTTAATTACTTAACTACACGCATCACAAAACCTCAGAATAATCTTACTGTGACATGGTTTATGGTAATATATTTTTGTTTCGGAGCTCTGTAGTCTGTATTTATGTTAAATAATAAAAAATTTATTCAGATCGAGGTTAAAAATTTCAATTGATACGACTGGTTAAAGCAGTTTTCTGATTCTCACGTTGCTCCTTAAGAATTTTTTCGTAATAACTGTGAGAGTGTTAATCAATAAACCCTTTGTTAAATTGTTGAATGATTTGAATAGAATAATGCTGTTGGATCGTATAAAAAAAATTAGTTTTTCATCAATATATTTAGATTCAAATTTAATTTGATTTTTCCGGACTAAATATGATAGTTTGTGGTTATCATAAACCTTGGTATAGTGTTGCCATTTTGACTGACTTCCTAATTTGAATTGGCATGTTGATTTTGGTTTTGCCAATATTAAATGCGAATGTCGAACGCGTTATAATATTAATAATGAATATAATAATTAAAACTCTTTAATGGTGTAAGATAAAAGTTGCCTTGTCGTTAGATTATGATTATTATTATTTTGTGTACATTTTAGAAAAATAATGTTAAGTTTTGTGTTTTAATTCGATTATGTTCTTTGGTCTTATAAATCACTAGGTAATATAAAATCTACCTTTTTGCAATAACTAATTTAATGTTGATCAAATTGCTTTTTGACTGATGTTTTAGTTTATTTCATTTTTTTTTAATTTGGCTGATTTTTTAGTTGAATTATTCGATTTAGCTGATTTATTCAAAATTTAATGAATACCAAATTGAATTGCAACAAGGACTACATTGTGATTGAAGGTAAAGTGGGGCTGAAAAATAATAATTCATTCAGTTTCGAGCCTCGCGAAAGTAAGAAACAATAATTAATTCTGATATATGAAGTACTCAGATTAAAATAAAGTAGAAAACGAATTATGTGAAACAACTTGGCAAAATCATTGCTTGCTTATGCGCTGAAACACATGCAAAGATTTCTAGTGCAAGCTTTTGTTTCAGTTTTTTATTTCATTCTCGGCAGATTGTTGCTGCCACTACGTGTACATCTTTATTCTATACGAGTAGACCTTGTATTTGGGGACTCGCTTATGCCTCGTAAATAAAGCGGCATGCATGAGTGTAGCATTCCTAAAATTATAATGCACGCCCTTAGGACCTTGAATGATTTACATCGCACGCCCATTTAATGTTATTTAAATGCGGTTTACATTTCGCCCCCTTACATTTTTTGAAACCCCTCGAGACCAATATTTTCTTTATAAGAATTACTTATAAAGTAAAAATGAATTTTCTTTTTCTCCATGTTATTGCTCGAGGTCTCGTGACTAATATAAAGTGCACACATCTATATCTCGAAATACACAAACTCAACATCAACATCTCGAAACATTAAAATTCCAATGTGCGGTATATAATAAGCAATATTCCGAAATGAAAGTTATATTATTAGAATTAATAAATTTTTTACTATCGTATGTGTAATTTTCCGGTACTAATATATTATTTCATACATTTTACTTTTAATATGTAAAACCAAAAACCACTAAGCAACTTAAGTATCACTGTAATTAAGAAATAAGGATAAACTGATCGAAATTTCTTTCGAGGAATACAAAACAATACGAAACATTTGTAAAAACGTTGTGCTATTAAGTAAGTGGAAAGAGTTTCCGTTGCCAGATGGTTGCAAATATTTCTTAAACACTAGTTTTAACGTTTAGAAGTGGTTTTGTGGTGGGATACATCCATAGCAAGCTCACTTACTGCAGCGCGCCTTTAGATCAAATTAATTGTCCCTCTCTCTCTGGTGTAGCTACTATTTCATAAATTTCGTATTGTGATTACAAATTGAAGTCGTGGTGATCATGAAGAAATTTATCAACTCAACGTAAATTAACATAAGATCATTCGTAAATCCTATAATAAATTAGGATTTACGAATGATCTTATTGGTCGTGATTCCAGTCAGGTAGTCTATCTTTTGTCACAGGTAGATACTTCTTTTTTTTAAAGGGTGGAATCAGGTTTCCCAACAGTTCGCAATTTGTAATTCATTTAGATCTGCCAGCTTGTTTTTCTGATATTATTTGCTGAAATAAAGTAAGATAAAAGGAAAGAGACCGTATTTATTTTTTAATTCAACCAAAGTATAGATATAATTCAGTAAAAAATTTCATGCGTATAATTCCTTTTTTTTAGTTGGTATGAATTACGTGACAAGCTAAGATTTTACACAAATGGCTGAAAGCCTGGTTATTTTACGCTTGTTTTTGTCTCGAATAAATATTTGCTCGTTGTAATTTAGAAGTAATTTAATCATAGAAATCTGAACTAGCAACAAAAGATACGGTTTAGTGAAAGAGCCAGTTTGAAATTTATTCATGGGGAAAGAGAAACAAATTCGCTTCTCGCTGTATAAAAAATATATATAAAAATATTTAAATAAAACTAACAATCTTAAAATTAAAAAAGGAAAACATTTTTTAAATTGCATTTAGGCGTGAAATAAAAATACTGCTTATTATTTTTAATGTTAAAAGGTGTATAGAATCCCTTCGCACATGTCAGTTTGAAACAGTAATAGACTAAGAAAAAATGATTCTTGTAGGCATGATGAATTGCGCCTTGCTGATGGCCTCTTCCAATAGGAAGGAGGATCGGAGAGGGGAGATCTTCCTTTTATGATTTTTTTGAATTGCAGCATTGGTTTCCTCTCAGTCAGTACCTGAAGTAAATGGTTTGAAGACAAACAACACTCTTTACAAACTCTTTCAATTGCGCTTGGAACTATTTAACTGTTCGATGGAAAGCTGAATTAAGAACAATCACTTATATATCATCCCACTCAGTAGCACTAAACATGCCTAGAGAGTTACAAGTTATGTGGAAATGTGGTGCCTTGGGAACGATTTGTAACTAGTTTATTTGTCTTTACTAGACGTAGAAACATTAACAGTCCCTTCTGTATTTTTCACCAAATCTGACAAAAGCAAACATCTGGGTGTCACCGTAGACAGTAAACATTCCTGGTCATTTCACCTTGAAGTCGTATTCATACGACGGATAAAAATACGGAATTTTTCCCATCTCAAGCGTGAAGTAAGTAACTTATTTGATTTTTGCTTTATATTTATTGGTCGCAAAAATCAAATAAGTTACTAACTTCGCACTTGAGATTGTATCTGTCGTATGAATACAACTTGAAAGTGAGAAAATCCTGAGTTCGGGAAATCCTTCGGTTTGATTCCCAAAATGCTAATGCTTATCTGCCATCTTACTCTTTTGTTGTTTGGTGGCCTGTGGTTAAATCGATTTTTGTTATCATGAAACTTAACAGTCGATCCTTGCAATGTCAAGTCATCAAAAATTTCGAAAGACCACAGATTGTTAAACAACTGAAACGCTTTTTAACCATGATAAACATTTATCGACGCTTCATTCCAGGTGCTGCTGCTGACCAGAAATTGTTGAACGACTACCTAAAAGGTTACAATAAGAACAGTCGTGTTCCAATACAATGGTCAACTGAAACTATCAAAGCGTTCGGTAACTGTAATATTAAACTTACAGATGCTACTTTACTTATTCATCCATCATCATCATCACCTCTGGCCATCATGGTTGATGTTTCTGATACGGCGATCGGAGCAGTGATTCTTCAGCAGTTCATATCAAACACTTGGCAACCACTCGGTTTCTTTTCAGTACGTCTCAATGATACGCTAAAAAGATACAGTGTTTATGATCGCGAACTTTTCGCAGCTTATTCGGGGATCAAACACTTTCGACATCTTCTCGAAGGTCGTATATTCACGCTTTACACCGATCATAAACTATTTGTCTACGCTTCGTCTTTTTCTCAACGTTTTTCGATTATTCATCTCGTTATCATTGGTCCATTACCAGTTTCTGATAATCAGCGGTATTGTGTCACATTGATTGATAGATACACTCGCTGGCCCGAGGCGGTTCCAGTTCCGGATATAACTGCTGCAACCGTCGTTTTTGCTGTCTACTCGCATTGGATAGCTCGCTTTGGCGTTCCAGGGTTCATCGTCACGGATCTTGAAGGCATGCAATCCGAATCACAACTTTTTCACGAACCGGCTAACTTACTTAATTTTGAGCGCAAGAGGGCAATTAGTTGCAAGCCAAAATGTAATGGCATGATCGCGAGATGGCATCATGTCGTCAAATCTGCCATTATGTGGTACGACCGAACTGATTAGGCTAATGTTCTTTCTTCAATCTTACTAGGACTACGAACGACTTATAGTGACGAACTAAAAGCTATTCCAGCCGAACTTGTTTACGGATGTGCGACTCGAGTTCCTGGAACATTTTTAGATACACGAACGTTTCAATTTTACAATCAGACTTTATTACGAACTTAAGACGACACTTTAATGGAATTCGAACTGTACCGGCGTTTGAAACAGCACCACCACGAGATTTGTTTGAAGGTTATAAATTAGAAGGCACTATATTTATATTTTAATATTATTTTATTTTTTACTGTTATATATTCACAAAATTTATATAAACTAATAACTATTTTATCTCACACATATCAGCAGTTAAGATTTTTAGTATTCATATTTTTAACTGACTCGTGAAAAAACTAAAAACCGCAAAACTATTTTTTGTTATTTTTTCTGGCTTGTTATGATCGAAAATTTTACAAATAGTTGGTTTATACTCAACTAACCATTCAGATGTTTAGCCAATTTCAGTTAATTAAAATGATGCATTTATGATACAAGATGTAAAAACGCCACAACCTTTTCAAAATGACATGAAAATTTTTGTGACAAATGATACACAATTGTCACCCATTTCATTTTCCGTGGCTTTAAATTTTCTATAAAATTAGCGTGAATACAATTTTATAACCATTTTTGTATTGAATTTAATAAAAAATTAATAATAAAAAAATTTATAAAATTTATTTAATGGATTATTGCAAATTTGCAAATTTTTGACAATTTTCATGTAATAGTTGTGTTTGGCGAAATATGTTAAAAGTTGAGTTCAAATTAGTAATGCAACTGTAACTACTGTTGTAAAAGTCCATTTCATTAGAATCGGAAATTTTCTGTGACAATATTTTGTTCTAATAAAAAAAGTCGTGAAGAATTGTCACTTTATCAGAATCTTCCTGGTATTCTCGTTTTTATTCATAAGGTCAACAAAATGCGAACAAAATATTCCGTAAATTAACGTTAAATTGAAAATTGCTACAATTCACAAAAATATACGCCTCAAATTAAAAGTTATATGCTTAAATACGGTATAAGGTACTTAAAATATAAATCCCGGTGCGGCTAAAATGATCCCACACCCTCGAAAATATGTACATATATAAAATATGTTTCCAACGCTTCACGCAATTCCATCATTCTCGAAACTATTCCCCGCACTGTATATCGCATTTTTCGTATTTTATTTTTCTATTTTCAAATGTTGGCATTATTGTGAATGTTTTGTTGTTGCTGTATTCTTATTTGACGTTCGCACGCGATGAAACAGAAATGTCAAAATACTTGTATATAAAAAATATTTTTTTTGTGTTTTTTATGGATAGTTTTTTAATTTAATTTTAATTAAGTTATAAAAAATGAGATAGTATATTAATAAAATTGAATCTATAAATATGTCGATACGTAATGGTAATGCTCGATGGGCGTTTGATCTGAGTAAATGGCGTCCCACAATTGACGATTTAAAGATTGCTGTATCATGTGTACAAAATGAGGAAAAGGAGCGTATGGCCAAATTTGTGTTCCGGGATGATTTTAATGCATCGCTTATTGGCCGTTTGATGATGCGCAAGTATGTGCACTGTACCACGGGCTTGGAATACAATAAGATAGAATTTGATCGAGATTACCGTGGTAAACCCTTCTTAAAAGCAGCTGGGGATCATAAAATTGATTTTAATGTATCGCACCAAGGTAGTTATTCGGTGTTGGCAGGATGTTTGGCCCCGACTAGAATAGGAGTCGACGTAATGAAAATTGAATATTCTGGGGGTAAATCACTAAATGAATTTTTTCGACTTATGGACCGGAATTTTTCAACTCGAGAATGGGATAACATACGCATGACACACGACGATAGTGTAAGGCTCAAATCTTTTATGAGACATTGGTGTCTGAAAGAGAGCTATGTTAAAAACATTGGAGTTGGAATCACCGTAGATTTGAGAAAAATAAGTTTTAGTGTAAAAAATAATGAATTAAAATTAAATGAGCCTCCCATCATAGACACTATGCTACATGTCAACGATGAATTTATGGACGGATGGTGTTTTGAAGAATCTCTTATCGACCAAGAACATTGTGTTGCCGTTTCACAGTATAACACAAGTGAACAATTTCAAATGCTTTCACACCCCTCATTTGAAATTATAAATTTCTTAGAGCTGATCAAAGGACATAAACCCTTATTCCCGATGGATACGGATTATTGTTCGAGTATTTTGAAAAAGGAATATAAATCAAAATAAAAGGATGTAATAAAATTTTATTTCGTTTTACTTATTTCCATATAAATTTATAATATTAACAACTGCAAAAATTGTGTAAACACGCAACATTGATTTGAGGTGGGTACCACATGGTACGTATTCATATTTTTCAGAATTTGTAAAATCTATACGTTCACAAAAAAGCATTCGTTTTTAAAAGTTTAGTAAACCTACAATATCATGCTATGCATAATCCTTTAGTCGAACACGATGATAATATAGGGTGGGCTAAATAAATTTTCTTTTTAAAAATGCAATAAAACAAAGTTCTCAATATTTTTTCAAATTAATTTTTTCATTGTAAAGAACAATCCTTCCGATTAATTATGGAATACTATTTCATTCATATGACTGCCTCGGCTGGCCTTGACGTACCCCATCGTTGCTGGTTTATCGGCGTAATACTTATCTTTGACGGCACCCCAAAGATAATAGTCCAACGGCCTCAAATCACAGCTCCGAGGCGACCAAATCACATCAGCGTTTCGGCTGATAATTCGATCTTCGAAGACAGTGCGCAAAAGATCAATTGAAACGTGTGCTGTGTGGCACGGACCGCCGTCTTATTGAAACCAAATGTTGCCTATGTCCTCCTCTTCAAGTGCCGGGAACAAAAAATTCTTTATCATGGCGCGGTAGCGCTCACCATTGACAACGGCGGCTCCTTGCACATTTTCAAAGAAAAATGGCCCAATGATGCCACCGGACCAAAATCCGCACCAAACAGTCACTCGTTGAGGATGCATCGGCTTCTTTACGATCACGTGTGGGTTATCCGTGTCCCAAATGCGACAAATCTGCTTGTTTACATAGCCGCCAAGATGGAAATGCGCCTCATCCGAAAAGATGATTTTTTTGTCACAATTTTCGAATTGATGTTTCACTATTTCCCAGTGTTGTTCAAGCGAATACACAACCATTTTCGTTCAGCGGAAGGATAAAACTAACTTTCTGTCAAATCGGAAGTGACATAACCCTTACCATACTCAAAAAAAAACGCTAGTTCAAAAAAAAAAATATTTGGCCCACCCTGTACATGGTGTCGCGTGATTTTGAGTTTCCTTAGATTGTCCCTCAATGAATAAAAATAT
Source organism: Nephrotoma guestfalica (assembly GCA_963691935.1). Taxonomy (NCBI): domain Eukaryota; kingdom Metazoa; phylum Arthropoda; class Insecta; order Diptera; family Tipulidae; genus Nephrotoma; species Nephrotoma guestfalica. Next base: position 126,547,184 of record OY829913.1, on the reverse strand, counting down.
TTATGTTCAAGCGTATTATATGAGAAAAAATCCTTTTGTTTCACTAATAAATTAATTGATTTTGATAGCTTTACGACGATTGTTGAGCAAAGTAGCATCCCCACTCATTTTCAACTTTAAGGTGCTGTATAAAGAATTTGCTAATTTTTAACTATTTTTTTTACCATAACGACGCATGTTTAGAATTTGAAAAAGGTTCTGCTTCTGAGGAAAAGTTATTTTCGTGTTAAACTTTCGATTGACGGGCATTCACATTTTTAGGTCCGTAGCCTTACGAAGTTGACTATCGTTGGCGTAGGATACCTCGAATCGCAACTCAAACATTCAAAAGACTAAAACTTCATGAACATTGTCCACAGTTAATTTTAAGTTGTTTAAAGAATGGGTGTCTAAAAAATGTAAGTCTTACACAATTTTTGAACTGAAATGATACCTACGGTCTAGTTTGGTTTAGTGGGGGCTCACGGCTAGATATTACTGTTTAATTTGCACAAATTTTCTTTGATATTCACACCAGTTACGAGGGCATCTAAGCCAACTTTATTATGTATTCGTAACGGATCGCTTTGCACTCAAATTAAAGGAATTTCAATTTTATTGATTGAAACTGAGATCTATGTGCTTACTTCTTTTTGTTGACGATTCCGTTTTGTATTATTTTAATGGCACTTTGGTTATCAATAATAATATTAGGGTTTTGAGATAAATATTAGGGATTTGAAGACATATTAGGGTTTTGAGATAAAGCAATTCCCGACAACATTCAGTAGCTGCAATATACCCTGCCTCCGTATTTGAAAGCGCTACGATGCCTTGCTTTCTAGAACACGAACTTATGGGGCCTCCACAAAAATAAATTATGTATCCAGTAGTGCTTTACGTGTATCCATCCATATCTTCGGCAAAATCAGTATCATAATAGGCGATCAAGTTTAAAACATTTTAGTAATTGAACTCAATTCCATCAATAGTAGCACCATTCAAATATCTGAAGATTCGTTTTGTTACGAAATTTGAAAATAGGATGTTTGTTTGGTATATCCAGATGCTTGTTGGCAAACGATAAATCCAGGCTAGTTTTATTTGATAAATAAAGTAGACTGCCTACTGCGTCTCGGTAAGGGTAGTTTGCCTCAATGTCCTTTTGTGTGGTTTGTTCTTTAATCGGGTGTTTCCACCGCTTTGGCCTCATTCATTTGAAATTTCATCAGAATTTTTATTAAAAATTTCTCTTAAATTAACCATCAGATGTATTTACGATTTCAAGTTCAAGAAATATATCTGGATTCTGACTGATTGTTATTTTAAATTTCGTATTTAGCCCTCTTAGTAGATTCTCCATTTCTTGCTGATTGTTTCCAATTAATAATCCGTCACCAATATAGATTACTAAATCAATTGATGCATTTTTATTCTTAAACATACATCTTTCTGGCTTTACCGGTTCTAGTCCTTGGCTCATAGAATAAAGATTATATTCCAATTTAGAGGCGCTTGTTTGAGGCCATAAAAGGTATTTTGTAATTTATAAATTTTGTTGCCTAATGGGCATTTACATGTAGAAAATTGTTTTCTTCTGTAAATTTTTGCAGGTAAATAAGAAGCATGCGCTATATAAAATTATTCAATATGCGAGAAAGAAATAAACATATATAGTAATGCCATAATTTTTTTATAGCATTATTATTAATTTATTTTTTATTAATTCAAATGCGAAATTTACATTTTTTTCTATGGTGTCTGTTTTATTATGTAAGGATTCCATAAATATAAAATATTTTTTTTTTGTTAATTTTAAAAATGTTGCCATAAAAATACTCGGATCGAATATATTTTATGGCAACATTCTCATTTTTATACTGGTTTTGGCTGTTGGCGGAGTAGTGGCTCAAAAAGTATTCTGTAAAATTTTGTTTAAATGTATTTTTTTTTGTCTCATGTGCAAAAGGTCAATGTTATATCTTTCATTTTGCAGAAGAAAAATGTTGGTCGCATGTAAATATTCTCACCTAGATGAAGCGCTGATTTAACATCGAATTTCATTATATTTAACAGCTGTTTTGTAGCTAAAGCAAACAGTGTTGTGAGAGAACCCCCGTTTGCTAATAATGTTTACAAAGACATCATTGTGAAATGTGTATAGTCATTCAAAATTCTAATTATTTATTGCTTATTGTCCCAAGCAGTTGGACTAATTGGCTGCAGAGTATGAACTAATTCTAGTGGCCTTGAGGCTCGACGTCTTTCTTTATTACATAGTAATCTTGTGTGTTTAGATTTTATACACACTTCACAAACATCATCTAAATAATTCACATCATAATTAAATTTACTGATACCCATTGACATTGGCCTCTTCCAGGTTCCCTAGCATGACTTGTGAAATCATCCCCAATTTGATTTGTAAACTTCATTGTGCTAAATATTTTCAAACTATAACGCTAGTCGCGATTTTATTCAACATGTTCCCAACTGTTGGATGCCGTGAAAGTGCCCATTGACACAAGTTTTTTTAAATTTGAGTAACTAAAATGACCAATTAAATTGTTTTAATAAAAAAATTGTAAATTTTTTTTTCCTTAGAGTAACAATATTTATAAATATTGTCACTCTAAAGAAAATTTTTACAAGTGTTTTATTAAAACAATTTAATTCAATTTTATAAGTAACAAAAGTTAACAGTAAGGCGAAAAATGGATTCAACCATTATAGCACAAATAAAATGACCAAGTTTCTTATGCTATACTTCAGTAAACTTTTCATGAGCTTCAGCTTTACTTCATATAATCCGGCGTCAGTTTTCGTACACAACAACATGGTTTTACTGTGTACTTTAACTGCTATTTTGTCTTTTGTGAAACTAAGTTCTCCACCATTCAATGTGGTTACTCAGTTCAGATATATAAAACACTTTATTTAATGTTTTTCTTCGTTTTAACTCGACCAACTGCTTCGGTTTACATAGTCTTCGACTAGTCTTTTATCCAAGACATTTCTTGAACTTTTTGATTTTGAGAATTTTGCGTGAAAAACAAAATTTCTTATCGTTCGACGCTCTTCTTTACGCTTGATATTTTCTTTTACGAAAAAACGGTTCTGTTCAGAGTGGTTTGACTTTAACTATATAGTACTTTTATTCGGACAGAAATGAGGAAGGCGATTACCTTTACATACGAAACATTTTTTCTCTGCTGATTTTATTGACCGTTCTGATGTATTTTAACTGCCCTGGATTTCGTAAACGCGACATCACGAGCTTCTTCTATCCATCTCGCAGCGAGGTTTGTTATTGTTCGCTCACTAGTTTGCGTCGCCTCTCACACTGTAACGAAATCCTTATATTTAACCGAAACGCCAAATTTTCGAACTGGCTTATATGAGGTGCAAGAGTACTATTTTTATTGAAAATAAATGTAGTTCTAAAAATCCTGTAGTAAATTACACTCTTGTGGCTTATTATCCAGCTGATAAATTGCGCAGAGTTTCTGGAACATTTGATGAGCAGTTTCACAGTTAATGATATGCATTAATGGTTGTTTATTTATCGTCGTAATTATTAATTGTTGCACCTTCTTCATCTGGCTTAATGGTTTTCCATTCATATACTCTAAAAATCGCAGAGCTTTTAATATAATCGTAAGCTGAAATTTCCATTTTGAAAATTACTACCATCTTCATTTAATTTGTCCACGTTTGATATATCTTCTAATAATCAGAAGAATAAATATCGACGATAAAATATATTTATCTTAGTCGCTATACTGCTCGCAGTTTTATAATATTTAGACATAATCCTTTACTATGTAGTTTTGTTAATATTCACATCTAACACTTATACCAAATTCGTTCGAACTGTCAGATCAAAAAGATTTGATCGGATTCAGCTGTCAGATCAACATTTTTCAACAAAAATCTTGATCTAACAAATTGCCTAGATCAATTTTAAAAATCTCGATATTTTGTAATACCAAATTCGTTTACTTTTACAACAACAATTTGACCGGATTTTATGTAAACGAATATGAAAGAAATTTGATCGACTTTTGTAGTAATATTTGTGAAAAGATAGACAAAAAATTGTTTATTATAAATGGCGGGTTTATCATTTCAGCTTGTTAGTATCGGTATAATAAAAAATTATATAGCAAAGAATTAAAATGTTCAATATAGTGTCCCCCATTTCTCAATTTAGTTAATTTATTTATCAATAATGTTCAATTAAAAGCATAAGGAATTATATAATTTCGCACATAAACACAACATTTTAGTACACAAGATATTTCGAAAACACGTCGCACAAACAAAATTACAAATTATCCTTAAAATTTTAATAAATCTATTAAAAGCAAAAACACACAAGATATTTTGAAAATACGTCGCACAAAATTACAAATTATCCTTACAATTTTAATAAATTTATTAAAATTAATTTAAAATTTATTAATTTAAAACTGAATTGTACAAATGGCGCGGGGTCTTTGTTTTGATGTTATGTTTTGACGTTTACTTTTGTATATATGTATGCGTAAAAATCTGACAAAATATCAGGATTTTTTAAAATTGATCTAGGCAATTTGTTAGATCAAGATTTTTGTGTGAAAAAAATTTGTAATGTCAAAAATGTTGATCTGACAGCAGAATCCGATCAAATCTTTTTGATCTGACAGTTCGAACGAATTTAGTGTAAGATTTTTACGCATACATATATACAAAAGTAAACGTCAAAACATAACCATCAAAACAAAGACCCCGCGCCATTTGTACAATTCAGTTTTAAATTTATTTTTGCTTTTAATAAATTTATTAAAATTGTAAGATAATTTGTAATTTTGTGCGACGTATTTTCAAAATATCTTGTGTGTTTTTGCTTTTAATAGATTTATTAAAATTTTAAGGATAATTTGTAATTTTGTTTGTGCGACGTATTTTCGAAATATCTTGTGTACTAAAATGTTGTGTTTATGTGCGAAATTATATAATTCCGTATGCTTTTAATTGAAAATTATTGATATTGAGTGGTAAATAAATTAATAAAATTGAGAAATGGGAGACACTATATTGAACATTTTAATTCTTTGCCTTATAATTTTTTATTATACCGATGCTAACAAGCTGAAATGATAAACCCGCCATTTATAATAAACAATTTTTTGTCTTTCTTTTCACAACTATTACTACAAAAGTCGATCAAATTTCTTTCATATTCGTTTACATAAAATCCGGTCAAATTGTTGTTGTAAAAGCAAACGAATTTGGTATTAATTAATACATCCGATCTACATAAATATCAACTCTCGAGTAACAACTTACAAATTTGAAATTTGACAAACTTAACAAATGAATAACCCAATAAACCACTACAGACAGAATACATTACTAATTGGTAAGTGAAAACCTGATTGATAATTAGAAGATATTTCTGTGGCAACAAAGCAAAACGTGATAACTCGAGTTATTCCGAAAGTGAGTAGTTGTTAGAAAACGCCTTGGTTAGGTAAGAAGGATATTTTAAATCTGACTATTGTAATTAATAGCTACTAATATAATTCATTCAGTTTCAGAAAAGCCAACCCTTATGTGTAAACGAGGTTTTTTTTTAGCAAAAATCACTCTTTAAAAGCTCTACTTTAAAAAATTGAAAATTGACTTATTACGTTTTACCTTGTGGCCATAGATTTAATTATTTCAACATTCTCTACAATACATTGTTTATTGGTGCTCGCCATAACTGAAATTTTCAGCTTGTTTCCGACTGCTTCCTGTAAGTTAAATATGAAATATCGATCGTTGTTGAATGTGATATTGATCTAGAATTACAACTCTTGTTATTAATATTAAATACCTTGTTGTTGTAGATGTCTAGTTTATAAAAATTCCAGTTGGTATAGTCATGATTTTGTGCTAGCCTAGTTGGAGCAATCTTCGAAATATATGTTTGTCCCTTTAACAGCGTTTCGTTTTTTGTTGGAATATCTTGTTTGTAGTTTCCTAGTATCATTCCGTGTAATCTTTCTCCAGTTCTGAATTAATAAAAGGCTCCAACTCATATATTAACTTAGACTGATGGCGTCGTTTATCTGCACACCCCTTTAACATTTATTATATTATACGAGGAATACAACAAATTATTAATTGTGGTTTGTTTAATTAAATTTTCTGGAAAATTTTATTATCATAACTTGCCAACTATAACAAAATTGTTAGATCTGATAAAACTTAACTACCTAAAAACAAAAATAATCCGCAATTTCCGACTAGCACTATCTCCTAAATTCAATCATAGAATGTTTTTGGAGGGTTAGATGATAAAATTCCTATCAGCTATCGACATATTTTTTACTTTTAGACAAACAATTAAATATTGACTTTTCGCATAATTCACTCAAGAGACTGTGAAAATACCCATTATATTGTATGGTGTAGGTTTCCTTTCATAAAAATGAAAATAATATTATCTTGTAGGGTGCATTCATCAATAAAAATAATAACTCACGCTCGAATAATTCTGCATTAATATCAATATTCTTTCTAGCTATAAAACTAACAAAAACCAATATAATAGTAAAATAGAGCATTTTGAGCAAAATTTTTGTAGCAACTTTTTTTATAAAATTTTAAAGCCGGAACATCATGGACAGCAAAACACTCTGATTTTGGCCAGCAATTTATTATTGATTTGGGTAGCATACAAAATATAACAGCGATTGCAACCCAAGGCCGGCCACATCGTTCTGAATTTGTAACCGAATACACCGTTAGCTACGGGTACAATGGTTTAGATTTTGCAGATTTTAAAGAACCTGGTGGTAATACAAAGGTAATTGTTTCGTCGAATAAACTGTGACTAACATGATTTTGTTCTTTTGTCTTCTAATATATATTTCTAAACTCTGTCTAATCGTGCTTTTGAATATTAATTAGGTTTGAATTCACAAACACTCATTAGTTTTGGGGATAAAAGTAGTTACGTTTGGTCTTTTACATTTTACTGCTTACATAACATTTAAAACTACTAACAATAAATTTAATAAATAACTATTTTTTCTTTTCTTTTATTCTGAAAACTAACGTTAAAATTTAATCTGGTAAACACAAAACTCTAACAAAAGGATATGCATGGACACCAGTAGAAAATACCTATTCACATTTTTTAATTGTTGATCTACGTGAAAGAAAAATGATTCGAAAAATTGGCACAGCGGGTCGTATTGGATCCAGTGAATTTGTAACCGAATATATCGTGCAATATTCAGACAATGGTGAAGTATGGAGGTCATATATAGATCCAGATGGTGAAGCACAGGTAAACGCACAAAAAAATCGAAATATGTTTGATGTCACGAACTTTTGTTATTTTTTCAAAATCGGTTTATTTTCATTTTCTGTACAAAAAAAATCGATGAAAATTTATTTATCTTTTATATTTTTTTTGAAAATAAATATTTTAGTTAAAATATGAGTTTAATTTTAGATTATTAGTAGTTATTTTTGTTTTGGTACGTGGTGCTTATGATTAATGATTCCGTATATAAACAAATGATACATTTATCGCCTAAACTAAATTATTTGGTGTTGTTCTAATCTCCTTACTACTATTTAAACCTTTACATTTTACTAATATATATTAATTTTAAATATTAATAATATTTTTATTACTTATTCGTATAGATGTTCAAAGCAAACGTAGATAGTGATTCTATTCGTTACAATTTCTTTGATGTGCCAATAATCGCACAATGGGTTCGTATAAATCCAACACGGTGGAATGATCGCATATCGTTGCGCGTCGAATTGTACGGGTGTGAATATGTCGCCGATACCATTTATTTCAATGGTACCAGTTTATTACGCTATGATTTGCTACGAGATCCGTTATCAGCAACTCGGGAAAGCATACGGTTCCGTTTCAAAACGTCCCACTCGAATGGTGTAATTCTGTACTCGCGTGGCACGCAAGGAGATTTTATTGCTTTGCAACTAAAAGAAAATCGAATGATTTTAAATATCAATTTGGGATCAACTGTTATGACATCGCTATCGGTTGGAAGTTTGCTGGATGATAATATATGGCATGATGTAGTGTTGTCAAGGAGTCGGCGTGATCTTATATTTTCGGTGGATCGTGTCATGGTTCAGGGAAGAATTAAAGGCGAATTTGATAAACTTAATCTAAATCGTGCAATTTATTTTGGTGGGGTGCCTTTCTTTCAAGAGGGAATGATTGGTAATCAAAATTTTACGGGCTGCATGGAAAATATCTACCTGAACACAACCAATTTTATTCGTGAAATGAAGGATTCGTTTGAAACCGGCGAAAATTTACGTTACGAGAAAGTAAATACGTTGTACAGCTGTCCCGTAAGTAGTCTTGTAATTTATATTATTTGCAATTTTTAATATTACCCTTTATTTTAGGATCCACCAATAATCCCTATCACATTTTTAACCCGTGGTTCATATGCTAAACTAAGTGGATACGAAGGTGCCAGCTCTTTAAATTTATCTTTCGCGTTCCGTACCTACGAGTATAAAGGTTTAATGGCTTATCACGATTTTGTTAACAACGGCTACGTAAAATTATTCCTTGAAGACGGCCATGTTAAAATTGAACTAAAATTAGAAAATTCTGTACCGCTCATACTAGATAATTACGATGAGGAATTTAATGATGGCCGATGGCACACTTTAGTTCTGACCATTGCAAAAAATAAGCTTACACTTAATATTGATCACCGACCAATGAAAACCGAACGATTAATGACAATCATGACTGGTGGTTTTTACTATATCGGTGGTGGGAAAGATAAAAACGGATTCCTTGGTTGTATGCGACTTATTTCGGTCGATGGTAATTTTAGGCTTCCCACCGATTGGAAAGAGGGCTCTGAGTATTGTTGCAAAGGTGAAATAATTTTCGATTCATGCCAAATGATTGATCGTTGCAATCCAAATCCATGTAACCATGGTGGTATATGCCGGCAGAATACAAACGAATTTTTATGCGACTGTTCAACTACCGGATATTCTGGAGCCGTGTGCCACACTTCTCTAAATCCCCTATCATGTCAGGCATATAAAAATGTACAAAGCGTTAATCAACGCACCGATATTAATATAGATGTTGATGGAAGTGGTCCGCTGAAACCATTCCCCGTAACCTGTGAGTTTTACTCTGATGGGCGTGTTGTTACTGTTCTCGGTCATAGTCAAGAATATTCTACTATGGTTGATGGATTCGAGGAACGGGGATCGTTTGAACAAAACATAATTTATGAAGCGGATATGAAACAAATTGAGGCACTGTTAAATCGATCACATACGTGCTGGCAACGTTTAAGTTATTCGTGTAAATCATCTCGTTTGATGAACTCCCCGTCGGAGGAGACAACATTCCGCCCATATTCATGGTGGATGTCACGCCAAAATCAAGTTATGGACTACTGGGCCGGAGCACTACCTGGATCCCGGAAATGTGAATGCGGTATTCAGGGAAATTGTTATGATCCTACGAAATGGTGTAACTGCGACTCATTCTCTCTTAACTGGTTAGAGGATGGTGGAGATATTCGTGAAAAGGAATTCCTACCGGTACGAGCAGTTAAATTTGGTGATACTGGTACACCGCTTGATGAAAAACAGGGCCACTATACATTAGGTCGATTAATGTGCGAGGGTGATGATTTGTTTAACAATGTGATTACATTCCGTATAACTGACGCAAATATTAATTTGCCACCAATCGATTTGGGACACTCAGGTGATATTTACTTTGAATTTAAGACAACTATTGAGAATGCAGTTCTGTTGCACGCGACTGGTCCGACCGATTTCATTAAACTAAGTATTAATAGTGGATCGAAATTACATTTTGAATATCGGGCGGGTAGTGGTCCACTCGGAGTTAACGTAGAGACAAGTTATCATTTGAATGATAATAAGTGGCATTCAGTCAGTGTGGAACGTAACCGGTAAGAACATCAGAACTAATAACCGAAAATATATTTTTTAACATTTAATTTTATTCAACAGCAAAGAGGCTCGGCTTGTTGTCGATGGAGCACTAAAATCAGAAGTGCGTGAACCACCAGGTCCAGTACGTGCTCTTTATTTGAATTCACCGCTATCGGTTGGAGCAACGCTAGATTTCCGTGACGGTTTCGTTGGGTGCATACGGGCGTTCTTGGTTAACGGTATTATGGTGGACTTAAAGCGATACGCAAGACTAGGATTATATGGAATTACGTCCGGTTGTGTAGGGCGATGTGAATCAAATCCATGTTTAAATAACGGTACATGCACGGAGAAATACGACGGCTACCATTGCGATTGTCGTTGGAGTGCGTTCAAAGGTCCAATATGCGCGGACGAAATTGGTGTTAATTTACGTTCAGCTTCGATGATTAAATATGACTTCTTAGGGTCGTTCCGTTCCACCATACAAGAAAGTATACGGGTTGGTTTCACAACGACAAATCCAAAGGGATTTTTACTTGGATTTTCTTCGAGTATATCAAAGGAATATCTAACGATTCAAGTTTCAAATTCCGGCCATTTACGAGTTGTTTTCGATTTTGGATACGAACGGCAAGAAATCATTTATCCACATAAGCATATGGGTTTAGGACAATATCACGATGTACATTTTTCACGTAAAAATTCTGGGACGGTTGTTGTACTAAAGGTCGATAATAACGAACCGGTCGAATGGACTTTCGATATTAAAGCATCGGCTGACGCGCAATTTAATAACATTGAGTATATGTATATTGGTCGCAATGAAACCATGGCCGATGGGTTTGTTGGATGTGTGTCTCGCGTTGAATTCGATGATATTTATCCATTGAAATTGCTGTTCCAACAGAACCCACCGCCAAATGTTAAACAATTTGGCCCACCAATGTCAGAAGATTTTTGTGGTGTTGAACCTGTGACACATCCACCGATGAAAATTGAAACGAGACCACCACCAATTGTGGACGAAGATAAATTAAATAAGTATTACAGTCAAGTAGATTCAGCAATTTTAGGAAGTAAGTAGAATGTTTTTTTTCAATTTATTTGAATAGTAAATTTATTGCTTATTGTTTGAATTTGGTTTAATTTGTATGTGTCAGTAAGTTCAAAGTTTAAACAGATGATTATTAGGTTTACAAAAAACATTCCTTAGAAATTTGACTTTTGTTTGTTCGAACTCAAAAATAACCTATAGCATATAGCACAATTCAATGGGCGCATTCAGGACCGCCAACTGTTGGCATCATGATTAGAGAAATCATCGCCAATTTGATTTCAAAATTTCATAGTACTAAACATTTTCAGAACGTTGGCTTTGATTTTACTCAACATGTTCCCAACTGTTGCGTGCCCTGAATGCGCCCAATGTATACCGCAATTTGTTTCTTATATCATCAAAAGACCCTCTAGTTAAGCGAGGGAAATAAGACGGACGTAAGGAAACAAGACCCTCTAGTTAAGCGGGGGAAATAATCGTAGGTTTCCTAGCACGGAGATATTTTCGGATTCACGGAGAGTCAATCATTTGTCAATAAGCTTTTGTTTATTTTCGATAACCTGTAGCGGCATTGCTCATCGAACCAATCTTTGCGGAATCTCGGTAATCTTTCGATAGCTAAGTATATTGCGCCGTGGATATCATCCCAACCTACTGTCTACACATTTAGGTATGAGTCGCTTCTACAAGAAAGACGTTTGCTTCAGTCGCCCTAACTTGGAGAACAGATGCTGATGACATTGGTTTTACGCCACTAATGTCTCTCAGAAGCATATAGAATCATTGACTATGTAGAATAAACTATTCGCCCCAGTTCGCCATCGATTCATTTGGAGAGTTATCCAGGGAACACCGCGAGGTTGATGATTCTCGGACCGCAAACCTACTATATATTCGGGAGTATTTACAGAGGCCAACAGCGATAGTTAAATTAATGTAAGCCATCCAGAATGCAAGAATTAGAATTTGTTTAGGACCTACTAGAACAACACCGATCGAAATACTAATAATCGAAACCGGAGACTTGGGATACTTAAAACAAAATGAATATACTACAACAAAGTTTACATATGTAAACAGATAATAAACAATACAGAGATATGAGAAATGATTTTAAAAGGAAATTCGTCACATAAATAAAAACGAATTATCGATAAATAAGGAGTAATAAAAAAATTGAAAGAATGTGGGAAAACATGACAAATCACCCAAAAAATTTGCAAATATTAAACAAATATAAACTAGAATTAAACAACATAATTTCTGGTAGATCTGAGAGAAAATCTCAGCAATTTTGCATAGTGTAAACCCCGTGTCAACCAAATAAAACAAATATAAAAACTATTAGCAAGCCTACGCTGATGGGTCAAATAAAAGTAATGCACATCGAATATTTCCACTAGACTAGAACAAAAGCTAGAATAGAACAGAAACAAGCATCAAAAGCACGGAACTATAGGGCTGTCTTATATTTTGAGATTAGGCTTGATTGTTTTTTTAAATATTCTCCATAAAGATCAATATACTTTTGCGTGCGTTTGAACCATTTTTCGAAGCAATTTATTTTTGATTTACGGGAATAAAAAGAAATCATTGGGTGCCAGAACTGTACTATGCGACGGATGACCCAATAATTCGATATTTTGGCCGCTCAAATATTCAGTTGTTTGTGTCGATGTGTGGGAGCGAGCTCTTTCATTGCCGTGGTGGAGAATGGGCTGTCGTCGGCGGTTGGTTTTCCTTAATTCATCGAAGACTTCTGGCAACCAAGTGGTTGTGTATCGCTCCGTGCGCGAAAATCTTTTGTTGGATTTGGCCCATATTGAAATATCCATACCGTCGATTGCTGTTTGGTTTCGGGCACATACCCATAGATCTAAGATTTGTCATGATGTTTATAGACATGTTTTGAAGCATTGTGATCATATTTTTTGACATTTCTTTCGACCAATTGACACGAGTCTTTTTTTGAGCGTTTGTCAAATTATGTGATTCCAACGCGAACAAAACTTTTTGACGGCAAATATTAAATGCATGCTGATCCCACTAATGCACAAGAATGCCTCAATTTCACGATAAGTCACATGGATCTTGCAGTATCAGTTCATGCACAGCATCCATATTTTTCGGAACAATAACCGGTTTTGGAGGGCTTTCACGAAATTTGTTGTTGAGCGAACTGTGACCACGATTGGATTTTGTAAACCATCAATGCACACTGGTACTTGATGGTGCTTCATCGCCAAAAGTCGAAAGTTCATCAATGCCTTGTTGTTGAGTTAATCCACGTCAAAAGTTTTAAAAAATAATCGCACGAAAATGTTCAAGATTTAGTTCCATTTTTGCACTGAAATCACTATAGCAAAGAAAATAGCGGCGGTATAAAAAACGTTCTGAGTAAAGTCAATTTCCGGAATAGCCTCCAATGCGCGTAGCGATTCACGTTTAATGTCTTCAATTTACTCAAAGCGGTTTCCCCGAAGCGGTCGTTTGAGTTTGCTAAACAGCCAGAAGTCACACGGAGCTAAATCAAGCGAATGCAGTGGTTGCGGAACGATATGGGTTGAATTTTTGGCGAAAAAATCACGTAAAACCAATGCAGTATGAGAAGGTGCATTATCGTGGTGCAAACACCAAGAGTTGTCGACCCATAATTCCGGCCTCTTTTTACGAATAGCTTCGCGCAAAGGACGTATAACACTCAAATAGTATTCCTTGTTGACAGTTTGGCCGGTCGGAAGGAATTCGGAGTGCACCACACCTCGAAAATCGAAGAAAACTGTCAACATCACTTTGATTTTTGACTTGCTTTGACGTGTTTTTTTCGGCTTCGGCTCTCATCTTTGGCACGATATTCGGCCGATTGATCTGATCGTCTGTTTCCGGGTCGTAAGCATAGATCCAAGACTCATCGCCAGTTATAATACGTTTCAGGACATCCTGGTAGTCGGAAAGCATTGTTTCACAGACGTCAACCAATCGTGCTTTCACTTTTCTTAGGCCCAAATGATCTTGCAAAATGGTTTTCACTGATCCTTCCGATATTTCAACGATGCCAGTAAGGTCTCTGACTGTTAATCGTCGATTCTTGAGCACCAATTCCTTGATTTTATTAACGTGTTGATGATCAGTTGATGTTGATGGCCGTCCTAGACGTGGTTCGTCGTCAACACGTTCTCGACCCTCTTTGAACAATTTGTACCAATCAAAAACACTTGCTCGCGACATACAATTATCGCCGAAGGCCTTTTGCAACATTCGGCGCCGCAAAATTGATTCCGCACACAAAATTTAATGGAACTTCTTTGTTGAATAATTTCACTCATTGTAAAAATCGCCGAATGCACTTTTTGTACTTCAGAAAGACAAGCGTATACTAAACACTAATGATTATTTTGATGTGACATTTGGCACAGATATCACTGACAGTCATACCAACATAGGAAAAAAAATATTTCGACGAATGGTTTTCCGCGCAAAATTTAAATTAAAAAGTTACTACTTTTTGCCCACTGTAGTATTTCAAAGTAGAAATGCAAGATTTACTTGCATCGCTGTATACGTTTAAATAAAAAATAAGGAAATCAACAACAATTTTGAAGACATTCTTTTATATGCTTAGTATATTTTCCTAGCATATTGAAATTTTCTGAAACCACCTGTGGTACCCGTTTCGGGTACTTCCCGGTGGAATTTTTCCGATTTTTCCGATTTTTCCGATTTTTTTTCTACGCACAGTCCAATATTTATGCCGACCTACCCTGAAAAAATCTAACGGATCGGATCATGTTTAGGGGTCATTTTAGGGTTGAGTATGATCAAATTAAGAGTATTAATATATAACAAGATAAGATTGATTAATTGATTGATTGGACTGTAGGGCCAAGTACTGGACAAGTGTCCCGGATAACGCCGAGCCTGTTCCTACAGCGTGTTTACATATATCAAGAGGATATTTTTCTGGTATTTTAAGCTGGGTATTTTGAGCTGGGAGATTACGCCACCGACATGTATTCGGACTCTGTTTTCGATAACGCCACTGACTTTTGGCCCCAACTTATATTTCCATTGTCAAACATGAATATATATCCTGTAGTCAGCCGCCTGGTTTTGATGTTTCCTTCATAGTCTGTATCACTGTAGCCACACAGACTCAAATTGATGCCACTTTCAAATCAATTTCCGATGTCCATTGTCCCTTTTCTGTATTTCATAATGTTTTACCGCATTCACATGCGCTACCGCGTAGCGGTATATTTTACATTGGTAAAAGTTAGGTAGAACTAGAATTGTATATCTGCTTTGGTAAAAGTTAGGTAGAACGCGTTATCTAACACACGTAGCGACGACAATGTTGGTAGCACGTGTATAAATTTGGCTATAGTTACTACGGTGGTCATACTACTAATGTTAGGGTAGTATTCAGCGAGCAAGAATGGGATATATTTAACAAATTCATATACGTTAATATAGTCCTCAGGGTGGTTGTAATTGAACTTCTCGTTACAATGAAACGGAAGTAACTTAGGGAAAATTGTTTTGCTGTAATGCAGATCAATTTTTACTCATATCTCTGAAACCATACACACATCGAGATATTTTTGTATGAACAAAATTAATTAGTTTTAACTGCTTAATCAAAAGGTGGACTCAAAACTATAGATTCTAATTTAAAATAAACTAGAAAACCTTCAAGGTCTTTCAAGATCACCACTAAAGTAAAGGTTTCGTCGACACTGAAGAATGTTCATTATATACAAAAGTCCTATTTTGCACCATTTCCGAGATAAAAGCCTGTCATTTCTTAAAAAACTAACTCTAATGTTGATCGTTACTTCATATGTACGATTATTGCAAATTCAAACGAAAATAAACTACGCATACGGTTATTAGAATTTAATAAATTTGAAAATTTAATTTATTTATTTAGAAAAACTAATCTAATATAAAATGTAATATTTTTTAGGTATTCTAGCGGTAATCTTCTTACTACTCGTCATAATGGCGATTTTAATTAGTCGATATCTATCACGACATAAAGGAGAATATTTAACACAAGAAGATAAGGGCGCGGATGCAGCATTAGATCCAGATGATGCAGTTGTAAACTCGACCACGGGACATCAAGTCACAAAACGAAAGGAATGGTTTATCTAGATTTGTATAGAGAAAAGTAAAAAACACTTGCTTTCAAAGCAATATACATTTATAAGTTTATAGATTTTTTTTTATTAATTTTCTAGTTTTGATTTGTATCTCAATAGTTTTTTTTTGTCTTCACTGGAACCTAATTAATTTTAGATAATGTTTTATTCAATTTTGTACAGAAATAATACTGTAAATATATAGCCTTTAAAAATATAGGACAACAAGAGAAGATAGAAATGACAGACACACACTCACAAATATACGTGGTGGACTAATTTGAACCATTTAATTATGTACTATGGTTCTATGAAAGAAGCGTACAAGTATGACTAAAAAAAGGTCCTTTTTTTCATATAAAAACACATTTTTTAAGTCAACCTGTTTAATTTCAGCCTTTTGAATTAAATTCATAAAAGCCCTTCTTCTGATAGAATTCGATCAAAATGATTTCAATGAAAATATAATAATTTACTAAATGTATCTAAAAAGTTTAATACCAAAATGATGTGCAGGAAATTCCAATGTGTTTCTTATGCCGATACCGGACAAGTGGTGCAGTGGTTAAAGCTTCGGCACTTGGACCGGGAGGTGCTGGGTTCGAATCCCATCAGAGGCTAAATGCAAATCGAATTTTCATCATCGATTACGATCGGTGATGCTAATAAATACAACTAAGACCCACCCTCTGATGGAGTGCAGAATTCCGTGTCACGCGCCGACCCACCTTCCATGTCAATGTACAGGTTGACATGGAGCTTGCAATGTGCAGGTGGTAATTATACTGTAGTTGTGTGAATAGGTGAAGTAGGTGGGTAATGGAGTGAATGAGTGGTATCACAATGGGCCTAAAAACTGGCCTAAGTGTGCAGTAAGCAACCACTGAAACCTAACCTTCTTATGCCGATACATCATTACGGGCGTCCGAGACTACTTTTCGGAATTCATGTGCTTATTTTATTTTATTTAGATTTCGTTCCGTTTTCGATGTGAGGGTTTTTCGGTGTGTGCAAATTTTGCGCCCACATAAGAATTTTTATTCTTCGTATGCATTTCGATGGTTTTTCTTCGTGAGCAATATACGAGTACGCTTCTTTCATGTACAATTATATATAGTCCCCACTTACTAGAAAATATAAACAAAAATTTATGGAGATTTAAGACATGAAAAATGTGCCAATAAGTCTTAAACATCATTATACACAACAGTTTTGTATTTTATTTTATTATAAACTCCAGGCATCATTTTCTTATTATTTTATTTTATATTTTATAAACTTAAACATATTTTGATTTGCCGTCCATTTTGTACTTTACAAAATATATATTTTATTTATAATTTATTTTACTATTATTTTTTATAATCTCTATTTTGTTTTTATTTTTTGTAAATAAAACGAAATCACTAAATAAGACGAATGTTAAACCACGCCACAATTTGCTAAAAGGCGCAGTAAACAAACCAATGAAGAATCTCCAATAAAAGAAATTAGATCTGATGAACGCATGAATATTATTAAATTTACTAAAACATTCCATTATATTTAAAAAATATAAAAGTTATATTGCTTCCGAAAAATTTAAAAAACATAACTAAAAATAATTGGGGAAAATATGTTATAATATTTTATTCAGGAAAAATTAATAAACAAATTTAAAAAACTTAATAAATTTAACTCTGGTGAAGAGTGCCTTAATCGTTTAAATATAAATGGCTGCGATTTTTACACAAATAGTAAAAAAATCAAAATACTTATTAAATGCAGAGAAACACCTTGTTAAAAAACTGAATATGGTCAGTAGTAATGCTGCGTACATGACATCGGAACTAAAAAGTATCATACTCGCTCCTGCAGTCAAAACCAATCAAATTTCGTGAAATGCTTTTACCCCTCCTACTAGTTCCGCTCTCGAGTTGAAATATTATTAACTTTGTTGTTGTTTTAATACATTCTGTGCGATACCATGGTATTTTTTCTTAACTAATTCCCGATGTCATGTAGGTAAGCAGTCTAAACCAGGGGGTCTATTATGGAATTCTCGACCGCTTTATTTTTTCGACGTTATCGAAAATAAGCTAATATGAAATTTTTCGACACGTTTGTTGTCATTATTATCGAAAATTTACGACACCTCTTAAGGTGTCGAATATCGTTGCGAATACATAAAATATTTATAAGATTATATATAAAATATTAAATATTGGATTAAATAATTTTAATTATTAAAATTGAATTAGTTTAATTATAAAAAAATTTCGTAATAAACTTTTATTGCGATTTTTATATTTTCGATACGATCGAAAACTTCATAATATGTATTTTCGACGTTGTCGAAAAAAACGCGGTCGAAAATTTACTAAAAGGGCGTAGTAGCTACCTATTTAATG
This sequence comes from Nephrotoma guestfalica, assembly GCA_963691935.1. Taxonomy (NCBI): domain Eukaryota; kingdom Metazoa; phylum Arthropoda; class Insecta; order Diptera; family Tipulidae; genus Nephrotoma; species Nephrotoma guestfalica. Next base: position 126,528,639 of record OY829913.1, on the reverse strand, counting down.
AAAGTAAGTTTCTGTTATTTGCATTAAAAGTATTTTTTTTTTAAATTGATTACAATTATTTTTAGAATTTCTATTGGTAGCGTGTTTAAAACTACTTAATGGTTTAAAATTAAATAAAATGCCCAAATTTTTATCATATTTGATTCTTTCTTTCATAACGTGTGAAGATTAGATGGAAGTAGCCGATAAATAACGGTACATGTTCAAGAACAAGAAAAATTGTGTTATTTTTTTACTTGGTGTTTTAATGTAATAGCGAATACAATTTTCAAATATCCCAAATTTATATTCAAACCAAGACAATTTTGGAATTCATGCATAAATTTCAATTAAAATCTTACAATTAAAATCTTAAAAAAAAGAAAAATATTATACATTAAGTCTTTTTATTAGTTTGTAGTTTTATGAGTTTTAGTTTTCATTTTGTACAAAAAAATTAAAAAGAAAATTAAATAAAGTAAGAAATACAAAATAATGTGTTTTTATCAGATATTTCCTGAATAATACTGGAACGGTCCAGTATATCGCTTTGTTGGTGCAACTTAATATTGCGTAGCTCAAAAACAATATCATTGTATCAGCGTGCTTCCGAATGCTTAGCAGCAAACAAGACTACAAACAGTTGACTTCACTTGCTCCAAAAAAATAAAGACGGTTCCATCGACTAAAAAGATCATTTCTTCCGTTTTTTGGAATGGCAGGAATGCCAGATAATTCATTTATTAGAAGATAACATCAATCTCATCAGGAATTTTATTGACGAAGTTGTTCCTGATACAGAAAGTTCTCATATCTAAACTCGCTAAAACACCACCACCAAACCTGCGTAAAATGAATCGAAATATAAAAAGGAAGAAGAAACAATTGGCTCTGTTTCAATCTCCGTAACCACATCTACTACCCCGCGCCATACTAACAACCCCAAATTACTCTGATAGTATCGAATTTTCAAAGTATAAGGGCTGCGCCTCAACCACTACGGAGCGTACCGAAACAGATGACCATCTTTATTACAGAACTTCTCCCTGATACTTCTTCAGACGATGTTCTTAACCACATAAACAATAATCTTAACGCAAATAATAATAGTAATCTTAATAACAGCAGGATTAAGTGAAACAAGCTCGCGTCTAAACATTGTTCGTCGTTTAAGCTATTAGTTACTGAGCACATTTTTGCAGAATTGGTTTCTCCGATCAAGTGGCCTGTTGGTCTCTTTGTAAAAGAATTTATACCCAGACGGGCATCGTAACTTACCTTAATCATCGTCAAACCAATAACACTTTTTTATTTGTTTATTTCTTACACTTAAAATTTATTTACACAACTTTACGCGATAAACCAACATACATCACTTTGAGTAGCAGCTGCCCATTTACCTGTGACCTGTGTAGCTATGGAGTGACTCAAACAATTTTATTTTGTTTAAAATATTTTTGTTTTGGAAATACACATTTTATAGATTACATCCATGATTGGCAACATCCACTGATGCGCTGTTACAACACTCGAGCATACAAATAGAAGCATGTTAGTTCTGCTAAACAGAGATGGCCTTTGTTATCTATTATGCTAACGTTATTAGCCACAGGACTCGTCGTTGGCTGTGGAAATTTTATCTCAATTTTGTTTTTCTTGATGCTTCTGATCAGGCAGCTTAGGCTGGATGAATTATTCACGATCGTTTAATAAGAAAAGTTTCAACCTCCAAAACGTTCCATTAAATAAAATAATTTAAAAGAAAATCTTAAAACAAACAGAGGTTGTACCGTTATTTTTTTCCAAAATGTAAGAGGACTCCGAACAAAAACTCGTATTGTTTTATATAAAACGCGTTACTTATCTCACGACGTTATCGCTCTGACTGAAACTTATTTAAATAGAAGCTTCCACAACCAAGCATTATTTCGCTCGCGTTACAGTACTTCTGAGGAACGTCGTGGTGGAGGCTTGCTTATTACAGTTCGCTCATAGTTTCAGAGCTGTGAATTTCGAATTCCAGACATTGGCGATCTTCAAATTATTTGCATAACTTACGACGTTGGTCTGGAAAAAATGTACATTCTCCGTTTTCGAACAAACCTGCTGATTACTACGAAAGATTGATTGACGCAATTATTTATGTATTCGACGCCCTTACAATTTATGATGACCCTATTATTCGAGGTAACTTCAACTTACCGCATGTCAATTGGATTCCAGTTGAGGAAGATTGTAATAGCAAGCAGTTGATGTATTAATGATGATGATGTAGATGTATTAATTCATGTGACTTGCAACAGATTAGTCAAATACCGAATAAGGATGGGATACAAGCTGGATTTAGTTTTCAGCTCTGATGCTGAACTCAAAAATTGAAGCAACAAATATACGATTATGTAACACCGACGAGTATCATCCATCATTGTGTGTGACTTCTTTACGAGGCTGCTGTTAGTGTCTCAATGTTCGATAATTTGGTCAAATTTAACGTCAGAAAAGCTGATTTTGATCTTCTTAAACAGTTGTAGCTTGAGGTTGGTTTTTCGTTTATTTCCGATAACTCTGATATTAACGTGTGTGTAAGTTTGTTTTATTCAAAAATTTTCGAATGTTTTTGCCAGTCTGTAGTTAATTGTACAGTTAATAGTAATGAGTTTCACATCTTGCGTAACAGGAAGAACTTGGCATAGAGAATCTACGTAAAATCGAAAGACTGTCCAGTATGTGCGATTTATCCAGCTCTTTGATGGATTTAAAGTAAAATTTGAGCAACTATAAATTCAAATTTCCTTGGGAAAATTGAATGAGTAGCCAGGATTTTAACTAGCAAATTTCTTGCTTGCCAGTCGATCGAGTATCAACCCCAATAAGGGATTAGTTCCACAATTCGCAATTCACAGAGCATTCAAATGATTTCAAACAATTCTTCTACTGAGAAATTATTTATGCTACAACCGTCGCACAATTCTAAGAACGATCGGGTTTGGTCAGTAAGCATAGAAACTATCCCATAAAAAATAAAAATCATCCTACGTAAGTAAATAGGGTGTTTTATCTATTATGGTTTTGCGCCGTAAACCAGACAGCGAAATTCCCTTTACAATTTATAGAAAAAGGAGTCAAAATCAACTGAAAATACTACCACGAAGAGATTTTGAAGAAAACTCTGTTATCAAACGGAGATAAGTATTATTGTTTTCAGCAAGTTGGAGTGCATGTACATATGCATATGCTATCAAAGACGAATTGTCACAAATGTCCTAATATTCCATAATTTCAAGCAGTTCTAGTAAATGTTTAGGATGAAATCCTAATGGATTGCCTCTCGCCTTGCTTGGGGGCCGATTCCAAAAATTGTAACTTGAAATCAACATGTAATGTAAAGCGGAGAAATCAAATAATATAACTGAAGATGTATACCTCGAAATGTCTACATCGCTGTCGTAAAAAATTAATAAAATCAAAAATGGCCCAAAACATATTTCAGGTCATTTTTCATTTTAAATTTATCGGGTAGATTATTAAAACAGGTATGAGAATACGATCAAATAACCGTAGTATTTCTTTAAAATTGCAGTTCTGTAAATAAGTAAACAGGTACGAGTACTCCATGCATAAAGTAGCAAATTGTATTACTGTTACGATTTTCCAAGAAGGAGTTCCAAATATTTCTAAATCTCTCATTCAGAAGAATAAATAATTTATAACATGTCAGAACAGAATAAATAATAAACAATATTATTTCAATATGAATTCTTCCTCCGGCATTTAAATATTAATCATTTCATTCGAGAGGGTATGATCAATTCTATTTAATTATTTAATTTCTTGTTTTATTATCTTTGCGATCTATTCTGGGGCCGAAGCGCTCCCAACTTATCTGCGGTTTGCTTTTCAACGCCCTACCTTTGCCAGGCTATAGTGCTGACATGTAAGATGGGGCGGCCCATGAGTTCTGCACTCCGACAGGCGGCCATAGTTGTGTTAATTTTCAAAACAGAACATAACCTGATGATGAAATATCCATTTTGCATCCTGCCCTATCAGGGGATTTGAACTTGGTACCTCCCGATCCAAACGTCAAAGCATATTTAATTTAATTGCCAATTATGAGGGGAGGTGTGGCATAATAGAGGGAACATATTATTTATTGTGTGAGCATAGCTTCGGGGAGTTAAATAATTAATAAAGCTCGCCACCCTATTTAGCCACACCTTCTTCCACTCTTTGGTTGCGTATTATAATTGAAATACTTAGCCTATTCTTCGAACTTTGAATCGAACTGTTCTGTTGTACTTTAAATTACTATCTTGTTAAATGAGTTTGACTTGGCATTAAGCTTGGATTTTGTGTTTATAAAAATAACCAACTTATATTCTAAATTGGCTTAATTATGATAACGACAGTAACCACAAATTCACTGACAAATTCGGATTACTAGGCTAAATTGAATCATAGGTTAAAACACACAGATCATATTACTAGTATAAAATAACTCCTATTCTCTGATCTTCACGGTAAATTGAATACAACAGTTCAGATTCACATTATACTTACATTTCAGTTCAGCGCTTTTATTTTACTGGGTCCATATTTTTCTCTAGTTTGCGAGACACTGTTTCATTAATTGTTATCTGTGCTGGCCTCTATGTACAAGCATTACAATTTTGCAATGAAGAAACGTTTTACAATCACTGATAAAGCATAACTCAAATACTGTCATTGTCAAAATTATTTTGTGTCAAACCTCGTGAAAACCCAAGCTTCTATAAAATTCACTCGAATATTTCTATTTTTGAATTACATCAGCTGTAAAATGGCTGATGTTGATGATCTGTTCAATTGCTTTGATGAGAATGAAACATCCGAGACTGTTTCACGGCCTGTAGTTGACGATAATAAAGCAGAAAATGTGTAAGTAAACTCTTTCGCATAACATAACCTTAAATTATTTTTAATTAACGTTCTGTTTTATAGAAAAGCGGGAATCAAGCGTGAATTGTCCGCCGACGATGATAGTGAGGAACCACTCAATAAATCAGCTAAAACTGAATCTATATTGGACGATATTTGTTTAGAAGTTATCGATTCACAGATTAAAGTTCATACATTGCATACCCCTGAGGCGTGTACGCATGAAGTTGCTGTGTACCCCGGACAAGAATTCATTCCGCTCGTGCAAACAACAACACCACCAGCAAAGACCTATTCGTTTGTTTTGGATCCATTTCAAAAAGAAGCAATACTCTGCATTGAAAACAACCAATCGGTTTTAGTATCTGCCCACACTTCGGCTGGTAAGACAGTTGTGGCAGAATACGCTATTGCAAAGTCATTAAACGAGAAACAGCGTGTTATTTACACGACACCAATTAAAGCGTTATCAAATCAAAAATATCGCGAGTTTTGTGAAGAATTTAAAGATGTGGGTTTGGTTACCGGAGACGTGACAATCAATCCATCAGCTTCCTGCCTCATAATGACTACAGAAATTTTACGTAATATGTTGTATCGAGGCAGTGAGATAATGCGAGAAGTTGGTTGGGTAATATTTGACGAGATCCATTACATGAGAAATAAAGAACGCGGTGTTGTATGGGAAGAAACCCTTATATTACTTCCTGACAATGTACATTATGTATTCTTGTCGGCTACAATTCCCAACGCTCGTCAATTTGCGGAGTGGGTGTGTTATTTACACAAGCAACCATGTCATGTAGTTTATACAGAGTATCGTCCAACCCCGTTGCAACATTATTTGTTTCCGGCCGGAGGTGATGGCATACATCTTGTGGTCGATGAAAAAGGCAATTTTAAGGAAGATAATTTTAATACCGCCATGAATGTGCTCCAAAACGCTGGTGAAGCTAGCAAAGGAGATCAAAAAGGGCGAAAAGGCGGTGTTAAAGGTGCGAATCAAGGTTCGAGCAATATTTTTAAAATCGTCAAAATGATTATGGAAAGAAATTTTGCGCCTGTCATTATTTTCTCGTTCAGCAAAAAGGATTGTGAAATGTACGCCATGCAAATGGCAAAATTGGATTTTAATACGGCAGAAGAAAAAAAACTGGTTGATGAAGTTTTTAATAATGCAATGGACGTGCTTTCAGACGAGGATCGTCATTTGCCCCAGGTTGAAAATGTATTACCATTATTACGTCGTGGAATTGGAATCCATCATGGTGGGTTACTTCCAATTTTAAAGGAAACTATCGAAATTTTATTTGGCGAAGGGTTATTGAAAGCCCTCTTTGCAACTGAAACATTTGCCATGGGTCTAAACATGCCTGCTCGTACAGTTTTATTCACGGAACCAAGAAAATTCGATGGAAAGGCATTTAGATGGTTAACATCTGGTGAATATATACAAATGTCTGGCCGTGCTGGTCGCCGTGGCTTGGATGACAAAGGTATTGTTATTTTAATGATCGATGAGAAAGTTTCATCGGCCGTTGGAAAAGAAATTGTTCAGGGAAAAGCGGATCCAATAAACTCGGCTTTTTACTTGACGTACAACATGGTGTTAAATTTGCTACGCGTGGAGGAAATTAATCCAGAGTATATGCTAGAGCGATCATTTTTCCAATTTCAAAACCAAAGCAGTATACCAGATTTATACAAAAAAGTACAAACACTTCAAGAAGATTATAAAGTTGTATGTAAAAAAGTCCGTGATGAACATTTAATTTCATCATATCATCATATTCGGGACCAGTTGGACACACTTGGCCGTGAATTTCGAGAATACATAACGAAACCTGAGTATCTAATACCATTTTTGCAGCCTGGTCGCATGGTTAAAATTCAAAACGATAATGATGAGTATGACTGGGGAATCATCGTGAATTATAAAAAACAGACAAACGATTCAAAAATGAATCCACTCAAGGATAAAGTGCAAGTCATTGTTGATGTGTTGTTGCACGTTGATGAGGCTCAAGACAATGAAACCATACCGCGGCCATGTCCGGCGAGTAAAAAGGGTTCCGTCGAAGTAGTTCCTTGCCTTCATACATTAATTGCTCGAATAAGCTCATTACGAGTATACTATCCACAGGATTTACGACCATCAGAAAATCGCCGAAGTGTTTTAAAGACTATAACTGAAGTGAAAAAACGATTCCCAAGTGGCCCGCCACTGTTAAATCCCATTAGTGACATGCATATCAAATGTAAAAAATTCGAAGGCATTGTGGATAAAATCGATAATTTCGAAAAGCGTTTGTATGCGCATCCTCTGCATGAATCGAATGAGCTTGACGAACTTTATCAAATTTATAATAGTAAATTGGAAGTGGAGGCTGAATTAAAGGCGGCGAAAGATGCACTTCGGGCAGCAAAATCGTTACTGCACATGGATGAATTAAAACAGCGAAAGCGTGTGTTACGTCGCCTGGGATATTGTACCGCGGCCGATGTTATTGAATTTAAAGGACGTGTCGCCTGTGAACTTAGTTCAGCCGACGAATTATTAATAACCGAAATGATTTTCAATGGGTTATTTACTAATTTAAGTCCTGGCCAAGCTGTATCATTGCTATCGTGTTTTGTTTGCGACGAGAAAAGTAATCAAATACCCGCTGCGGCTGAAGAATTATCTGGCCCACTAAGGCAAATGCAGGATTTGGCCCGAAGAATCGCAAAAGTAGCGGTTGAATGTAAAATTGAATTGGATGCGGACAAGTATGTTGAGAAATTCAAACCATTTTTAATGGATGTTGTGCTCGCCTGGTGTAAAGGATCATCGTTTTTGAATTTATGTAAAATGACGGATATTTTTGAGGGTTCTATCATTCGTAGTATGAGGCGGCTGGAAGAGTTATTGCGACAAATGGTGCAGGCGTCCAAAACAATTGGTAATACAGATATGGAAAATTTATTTTCGGAAGGTATTCGGCTATTAAAACGTGATATTGTCTTTGCGGCTTCACTTTATTTGTAAATGTTTCTTTCTTGTAAATTGATTTTTTATTAATAAATTAACTAAATAATAAAAAGAATTTGTTGTATTTTACGGATTTGTAAAACAAAGTGTTCATGAAACATGAAAATTAAGAATTGTTCGGTTTTTAATTTCTTTAAGTTCTCATTTTTTGCAGCTTTCATTTTGGTTAATACCTCTTGGCTCTTGATCATTTGTTCCTTACTTTCTAAACATTTCGATCATTCATCTGGTTGTCGACATAATTTTAAGCTATGTAAAGCTCAAGTTGCTGTGCTGCATGAGCAATTGTCAAACTGTTCAAAATTATTGTATATTTCTTATTTGAGAGCTAAATGGAATTTGCTTGTTTATCGAACTCGCAATAATCAATTTTTGATTTCTCAGGTATTCGGACTTGGCCGCCTTGTTGTCTACCAATCGAGCGAAGAGTCCTGCTGTGTCAGTTTGTGATCATTGGCTATATGAAGATAGCCGCTTCGGCGTCAATATAGTTCATATGGGTCTCCCAGGTAGGGAGAGGCTTACAAATCAATTTCAACAATTTAATCTCAACAATTAAAGGTCTCGTCTCGTTTAATTAAAAATCATCATTACGACGAAATCTGGAAGGGCTACTAGTTAATGTTTAAGTTCAGTTCGAATTAGTTGTACATCTGAAACTCGTACACCTATCTGTATTTGAAGTGTAATTGTTGCCACTCTCCGAACGATGGTATTTGTCACATTCTACCCTATCTTCCGACCTCTGTATTCTTGATCAACACTGTTTTGATTAAATTTAGTGATATCCGTCTCAATCCTCATACCGAACAGATTATTTCGATGTACAGATTATTTCGTGTCTTCATACATTGATGACTTTGATTTTCTTCTCTTTTGAACATCTGTTAATTTGGAACTCAAACTTCCTTTATCTTATTTTCTTGTTTGATTGTATGGTTTCGCCAAGTCCCTTCCGAATCAGTTCATTACTATTGGTTCGCAGATCTCGTTCAGTTCATCGTGTACTGACGCCTAAAATATAAATACTAAAATATAAATATAATAAATATCGGACCAATCATCTTGGTTATCGTGCGTGGCTCTCCACATTTAGTTAGACTGTGGAATGTTGATATAATATCGAAGGAACGTAATAAAATTTTAGGGAAAGTAACGAAAAACGAGATAAGATATGATGGAGAAAAAGCTAATACGTTTGCTAGAAATATGAAGGAAGTGTATTTACTTATCTGAGCTGGTTTACAAGGTTTGAACTTAAAACTTCTCAAGTTTAAATGGAAACCAAGTTTTGGAAGAACGAGCATGACACCACAGAACAAGTACTCCGAAATTCTTACTAACTCAATAAAATATAGCTTTAGATTAGGTTAGGATATGATGGCTTTCTCAGGATATGAAGATTTACATAGACTCGATTTGGTCCGTAGTTATATCACATAGTTATTCCTCCTAACCATCTAGAGCGTTCAACTAAGTGAAAAATGGTGTTATCTCTAGGCTGTAAAATTAATTTTGAAGTGAAGCTTCCTGAATATACGATCTGCTTAGCGCTTGGTGGGGACAAGTGCAGATCAAGGGGTACTTTTTCTCCCTCCTCTTGGTTTTCGCGTTCGCAGCGCTTCATTTCTAATGTAGAAATGTCAATGGCACTGTAAATGTCCCTGATAAGAATGATCACAGAATTTCCAAACATTTAAATTTTACAATCTGATTCTATCGGATTGAGTATGTTTGGGTTAGATAAATTCTGGGAATCATGAAATTTATCGGATAGTTTGACACAATCAAATGAGTTAACTGCCATTTCCAAATGGAGAGGAGGAATATCCTTTGATTGAGTAGTTTTAGTTTAGATTAATTCTGGATATCGTGGAGTTTGTTGGAAAATTCCACTTTGTAGCAATAATAGCCTTATTATTTAAGTGATATTTCCAAAAGGACGGGGGAGCACTTCTATCTAAACAAAAATTATTCAATCCAATAAAATAGATTGGATCTACGAGAATAAAAAAAACTCCTCCTCTTCTTTTGGAAATTGTACTTAATTTATTTGATTTTGATTTTTTATAAACATTTTCCAGCAAACTCTACCATTTCCAGAAATTATTCATGTCTTCGGGATTGTAATAGGAATTAATATTACATTTGTTTCAGATCCTTTACTAGGAATGAGTCTAAGTTCCAGGTTTCTATTTAAGTCTCAAGCCACGATACTGCCAAATCCGTCGTTTGCTGGACATACGCCGGGATTTTGCGATCCGGTGTGCCACCTTAATCGGCTTAAACATGTTTACTGCTCCTTACTGTTCATTGGGAGACCCACGGGCCGGTCTTTGTAAAGAAATTCTGCAACAAGCCGGAAAGTGAGTTTCCATTATTATGTAGTTTTACGGGCGCTAGAAATGGTCCAGACTTCATTCCATCGTTAAGATAATTCATAATGTAGAAATAGTACAAAGTACATTACGTATCCTAGAGAGTCTTCTATTTTACCACAGTAAGGTCGCAGACTTTGACGCGAGGTCCACTAAAAGAACAAGTATCTAACGCAGATTTTGATGCAAGGTGTTTTAAAACCAACATCGATAGTGAATTCCCTAGAATGGTTCTACAAGTACCTCACTGAGATTTCTGTTCTGGAGGGGGGAGGGGGGAGGGGGGGGGGGTACTGTGACCATTTTGTATTGTAGATAACAGTGATCATGACAGAAAAGATGGTTGTCCAATTCACTGCAGAATTCCTACTGAAAGTCTGATACAAGTGTGATGTATAAGATTTTTTTTCTATTGCTGGTGATAAACGAAAGCTTACAGCTAATGTTGCATGCTCGTGTTGGAATAAATTCAAGGAGCGATTCATCTCGCTCTTTCGAATACGTACTTCCTCAGATTGTGTGATGCGAGTTCGCATCATTTTCCAGGATGACTCAATTTTTCCCCTTTAAGCCTTCATTAATAAGCTTTCTAGAATTGCAGGTGCGACGGCCTCCTCAGTACCCATTTAAATCCCAGTCGTATTTATGTCAGAATTGTTATAATTTTTTGTAAAAACATATTCAGGTTATTTTTTGAGTAAAAATACGATGATCTAGAATAAAATAAGAGTTTAATAAGAACACGTCTATTTTGTACAATAAGCGGAACCGGAATTACATTTTATTTTCTACTACATTGACGTTTTACATATTTGACTTCTCCAGTACATTTTCGTGAAATAAATTTTTTTTATCAAAACTCGTCATTGCCGGTAAAATTTAAAAATTGATCTAAACTAATTTTGTTTGAAATTTAATTAAAAATCTTTCTGTTTTAAGCTTCTCGTAAAAGCTATATACTTTTCAACATATTTGCAAAAAATGGAGATTGCAACTTCCGGTCGATCTCGGCCAAAATTCCCTGCGATCTCTCAATTTATGGAGAAGCTACAGACATTATTTAATCTACATGACACCATAGATGAACGAGCGTATACACAGAGATTTTTTTAAAAAACATTTTTTTGATTTCGGCAATATAGCAGATGGTAAATCTACAAAAAAATTGCATGATTACTGTACTTTATTTTTAAAAAAGGTTAAAGTCACTAATCCAAGACAATTTATTAAAACACTAAGATGATTTAGAAGCTTTCGAATTATATTTTAATTAATACAACCTTTTTTATAATCTTCTCTTTGCCCGCCAGGCAAAGTTCTCATTTTAGAATACTGCGTTTACATAGTAAGTTGAATTATGATTTGCTGTGCAACATCTCCCTCCTTATTCTCAGACGTAGTCTGCTAAGTAAGTAGGTGTTCGCCGTTGTCGTTGTGGTCGAGCTTTAAATAAATTATTCAATTGTTGTGGGTACATCATCAGTGGTGATGATGGGCGTGATTGGCCTTCTATAGAATCCTGAAATTAGGCGATATTGTATGATGAACTGTTCGCTGAGACCGTATTCCCAAAATTGTTCGTTAATGTGATACACTTTTGCGCATACATTGGCCCGTTCCACACTTGTTTTCCTCATGACACATATCGACAACACCACGTGGTTACACTAGTCATCGTCAACTGTTGTTACTTTTCTAGTGTATGTGGCAAAAGAATAAATTTAAATTTAAAATATTTATTTTAACGTACATTTTTATATTTGTTTTGTTTCTATTATCTTTGTGGGAGTGGGTAACAACACGAGAATCAAAAAATTTTTTGTTGAAAATCTAACAACACAAAATCCCCACCACAAATTTAGTTGGTAGGTAAAGAGGAAAAAAACGAGGAAAAAAGCTGATGCAAGAATACAAGTGTGGAAGGGACCATTGTCGGGTTGATGCAATGAGATCTGACAGTCGGACTCATATCACATTTGCTGATGTTAATTTAGCCTTGCGCCTCGTGTATACAGTTAGTATTTTACTCGAACCATAGAAGTTAAGTTTATTTAATTGTTCTTTGTCCGATTTTGTGTATAGGTTAAATACACAAAAGTAGTTGACTAACGGTTCTTCTATTAGTGTTTGTAGTGCGGAAAGGTTGATATGATGACTGTAACGCATATACTACATCAGCAGGATCTTATTATGTTATATTTAGATGGTTAGATCTTGTGGTGTATTTATTAGCATCAAAATACTGCGTGTTGACGTAGTTAAGTCTTTCAAAGTATATGGTATTTGATTTTGGTATCCCAGAATAACCATATTTAGACAATCACTTATCAAAGAAACGGAGTCCAGTAAACCTGCACGTACCAACATGTACTTGTTAATATACACGGTTTCATATTTCAGCTTACTATTTAGTAGATAAAGCGGAATGGTGCGGCATAAATGTTTATCTCGTTTATCTCTGTTTATACGGATCGCACAGGATCCTTTCGGTCATCTCGGTTTGATCCATAGCGCCAAGAATTTTTGTATTACCCTCAATAGCATTCCTCTGCAAAAATAGCAAACATATCAGAAATTTGACAGACCTCTGTGAAATTCGAAGTGCGTTTTGTTTTAAACAATTTTATTTCATAGATTTAACTAAAAACTATTTCTAAAATTAAATTTTTCCTATTTGGTTTTGAAATATTGGCGTTTATTAAAAATTTTCATTATTACGGGAGTCAATTTATGAGTGCTTTTTAATTCTAATTACTTTGGGGTCGCAGTGTACATTTTGTTATTTTGGCATAAACTTCACTCCGATATTCGATGCAAGATGTTGATTGATGAGCGTAATATTGTTAATGTTGTTATCTGTAAGTTGAGTATTGTGTTGGATGTTAGTCAAGTTAGTCTTAATTCGAGCAATAATTGATTCAATTTTGTTGCTGACCACTTCATTTATGATAAAATCGAAATTGTCGATGAACTTACTAATTTTAGCGAAAATGTTTTGGAATCAGGAACCGTATGCAGATGACGTGGGCGTACTCTGGGCAATGTTCTGTTGGACGAACGGTTGTGGTACCCAATCCCTTCGTAGTAGTGAAGCAGAATAGCTAATTAGTCAATCAAAACTATGCAATGGTACAAACAAAAGGAAATAATACCCCAGATGGAACACCAATATCAACATTGGTAAATCCGCTCTCTGTGGAGGCTAGCCCTATGGATTCAGAGGGCTATTGACCTATAAAATTAGAATATTGATCTCTTGGCGAGACTAGAGTGTATGAAGCAATTATTTGCTAACCCAAGTGAAGAAATTGAGTATCTAAAGCGAGAAAATGAAAACCTTAAAATGAATCGGGATTCGAAAGAAAATTGCGATCAAGGAAGCATTGAACCAGACCAACTCATCTATTTCACTGATGAAGATGAATTACATAGAGAGACAGACTGGATCCAGAAAAAACAGTCCAGGAAGAGTAAGAAAAGAAAAGCTGAATCGTCACCTGAGGCTGAGCAATTAAATGGTAGGGGACAATCTAGTCCAGATTCAAAAGATGTTCTATCCAACGCCAATCAACCAAAAGGTAGTAAATCTACCAAGAACATTACACCAAATTTGGCGCAACCGAAAGAAAAATCACCCCCACCAAAAAATATTGTGGGTGTAACCAGTTACAGAAATTCAGTCACTGATGAAATCGGTTACTGATAAAGACTATAAGGTAACAGCGCAAAACAATGATGTTTGGAAAATTAATACTCTGGACTCAGATACTTTAGAACCTTATCTATGAAATTGAATCAGTGGTTCACTTACGAGAACAAACAGGCCCGACCTATAAAAGTCATGGCAAGAGGTTTGCATAACACTTGTTCAAGCAAAGAAATAATGGAAGACTTACAAAATAAAGGTTTTAAAATATTAGATGCTGTGAATATTGTTAAAAAAGAGAGAACAGAAATCCAGGATGGAAACCAAATTATCAGTAAAAGGGTACTCCCTCTTTTTATGCTGGTATTTGACAACAAAGAGAATGTTCAAAACATCTATGGAATAAAAGGAATCCTTCACATGAAGATGAAAATCGAACCAATGAGGAGAACCACAACACGCATACCCTAATGCAAGAAATGTCAAGCATTTTATCACATCCAAAGATATTGCGGCCGGAATCCAAGATGTGTAAAATGCTCAGGTAATCATATTACCCAGGCATGTACAATAGGGAGAGATGTGCCAGCCAAGTGTACAAATTATAAGAGCCAACATCTCGCTAATTATCGAGACTATGAGGTTGCTAAATAACTACAAAAATTAAGAGATACATCAAGAAAGCAACCGCAAAATCACGAAAATCAAAGGGTTTAAATATCAAATCAGATGGGTCAAAACCCACAACCAAGCAACACAGGGCAAAGAAGTTCACTTGCCCAGGTAGTGAAAGGTTTGGATTCAACCAAACATATGGACTCCGAAAATAGCCAAATTAGGGAAAACATTAGCATGAACAGCATTGTAGCTATTACAAAGCGGCTAGATGACCAAAGTAATCTGAACAACATGGTACTTCATCAACTGAAGAAAATGCAACTCCCTCAACGCAATCCAACAAAAAATGTTAAGTAAGAACACAACTTTCAAAATAGCAATCTGGAATGCGAATGGGATTATGCAACATATTCTAGAAATAACAATATTTTTAAATTCAGCAAATTCGTCATTTTCTTAATATCTGACAGCCATCTAGTTAAATCTTCGTTTGTTAAAATACGAGGTTATAACTTATATCACTCCATTCATCCAGCGGAAAGAGCAAGAGGTGGTTCGGCATTACTAATAAAATAAAATATAAAACACCATTTAGAACCAAATATCGAAGAAGAAATAATGCAAGTCAATACTGTAAGGATCCAAATTAAACAAAGACAGCTTACTGTCTCTGCAACATATTGTCCTCTCCGGCATAACTTGAAAAGGGAGGACTACCTTAAACTATTTAAATCGTTTGGACGTGATTTTATTATTGGAGGTGACTTTAATGCGAAAAAATCCTGTTGGGGATCTAAACTTACGACGTCAAAAGGTAAAAATTGCTTCAAGCAGGGCAGATATCAAATGTGAATTTTACTCTGGTGGTTCCCCAACATACTGGCCCAGTGGCGGAACGAAGATACCTTACCTAGGTATAGACTTTTATATAGCAAGAGGTATATCCCAGAGTTACATTCACATTGAAGACAGTAATTCTCTAGTATCGGATCATTCCCCGGTTATCATGACAGTCAGTGAAATGGTAATTCTAAGGGAGAGTGCACCCAGATTAACAAATTCAAAAACAAACTGGGATCTCTTTCGTGACGTAATGGAGGAAAAAATCAATCTTCAGCTCCGATAAGAATTTCTCACCAGTTGGAAGATGAATAAGAACAACTCAATGAAACAATTCACTATGCTGCTTTGGCAAGTACCCCCATTATACAAAATAAGAAAAAGCTTAACATATCCTACCCAATGGAAGTCAGAGAGTTGGTAAGAGAAAAATGACGGGCACGTAAAACGTAGCAAATAACTAGAACACCGGAGAACAAAACAATTCTTAACAATTTAGGTAATTATTCACTGTGGAAGGCGACGAAGGGACTCGAAAGACCCAAAATGCAAGTGCCTT
Source organism: Nephrotoma guestfalica (assembly GCA_963691935.1). Lineage (NCBI taxonomy): Eukaryota > Metazoa > Arthropoda > Insecta > Diptera > Tipulidae > Nephrotoma > Nephrotoma guestfalica. The sequence goes on along the minus strand of OY829913.1, from coordinate 126,512,671 downwards.
CACTTAAAAAGGAGGATGGAACTTGGGCAAGAGGTCCTAAAGAGAAAGCGATCTGTTTGCGGAGTATCTCGAGGATATCTTCAAACCACTACCAAGACAAACGGCCAATGAAAATATAACGTAAATCCACAAGCTAGATGATTTTGATATACGCCCAGTAACTCTCAAAGAATTAAAAGAAGAAGTAAAAAGCAACATGAATGTTAAAAAAATCCCCAGGGTATGACTTGTTTACTTGCCAAATAATCAAGGCTCTACCAGGCATAGGATTTCGTAAGCTATTACACATAATCAATGCAAGCTTTCGGTTAAAATATGTTCCGTGGCAATGGAAATTAGCAGAAGTGCACATGATAGCAAAACCTGATAAACCACCTAACGATAAAAAATCATACAGGCCAATTTCGTTGCTGCGTCAAAACTCTTTGAAAAATTATTACTGAAAAGACTTTAACCATGCAATAGACATTTTCATGTGAAACCTGAGGATGAATACTCCGAACTTGGGAGTGTCTTAGGACCAATCCTGTATTTATTATATACAAGGGATATTCCAATAACAGATGAATGATCATAGCTACCTTTGCAGATTACACAGCAATCATGGTGATTGGAAGTAATGTCGCTGATGCAACGAGCAAACTCCAGAAGATTACCAATGCGGTTTGTAACTGGACTAAGCACTGGAGAATCAAGCTTAATGAGACGAAATCCAGGCATATTAACTTTATATATCAAAAGGCGTCCCATCTACCGATAGAAATTAACTCACGACCGGAGCAAACAAAGCTAAATATCCTGGAATGACACTCGATCTCAAGCTCAAGTGGAGAGAGCATGTCAAAAAAAAGAAGAACTTAATATTAAGTTAAGAAAAATGTATTGGCTCATAGGTAGAGGCTCTAAGCTTACAATACACAACAACTGCTGCTATATCGGCAAATAATGAAGCCGATGTGGATCTACGGTATTCAACTCTTGGGATGTACTGGGCAAACAAACGCCAAAATGATACAGACGTTTCAAAACGAGGTTCTCCGTAGCATCGTAAGTGTTCCTTGGTACACAAGAAATGAAGACCTTCACAGGGACTTACAGATAGAATACATCAAAGATGAAATAAAAAAGAATGCCGCCAAACACGAAATAAGGCTCCAGGAACATGGAAACCCCTATATTCGCCATATGATAGATAACCCTGTCGTTAAAAGAAGACTTCAAAGAACGAGGCCACTTGACCTAGGAAACATACCAAATTAAAATTAGTATTTTAAATAGGTTTAGTCATTGGGTTTCACCCCAACAAATCAGAATTATTTAAGAAATGTAAAATTTGTAAAAAATTTGAAAGATAAATTGGTAGATGAGCAGTTGTAATTGTAATTAATAAAGGGAAAAAAACTCTTATTGTTGGTATTAAACATGAATTATTTTTATTTTTTAAATTATATATATTGCAATCAACTTATATATGAACGTGGTAGTGTTGGTATCATATAAAAAAAACGATTTACCTGCGTGTCGTTTTCGATTCGCTTTGGTGAGGCCTCGATAATTTATTTATTTTTATCTATGGAGGAGGAAATTTCATCAACATTAATGCAAATAATTGCATCCATTGATTCGTTAAGCAATAAAGGTTGTCGGTTCACATTATAGTTTTTGCAATCAATAAAAATAAAATAAAACTTTCTTAAAAAATTGGTATTAACACGTAAAATGGAGTATGTTCGGAGGTGAGCTTGAATGACGTAGCACAAAAACAACGTTTGATTCAGTTTGTTTGATATGTAATATTGTTCAAATTCAAAGTTTAAAAAAATTTCCCGCACTAAAAAAAATTTCCCAATGCCATTCGAAGTGGAAAAAATAAATCAATAATTTCATAACAAACTTCAACATTTCGTTATCGAAAATTCGATTCGCGCATGCCTCCGACCGTTCATCCACATTCGTATACCACACATAATATTAATCTCGTAATTTTCGGTCTATAAAGAGGCATATCAAAAGTTCATCAGTAACTTTTAATTTATAATAAAAATAAAATAATATTCAAATATAATCAAAATATTGATAATTTTTAACCCGTGGTTGTGATCAGTGAATCTAAAACGTAAAAAATCGTGCGGTTCTACGCGACCATCAGTAAAATATAGCCAAGTGTTTTAACATTAACCGTAAATTCATATAAGAAAAAAAATTTCCGATAGGTTCCGAGAAAAGCATTTTTTTTGGTGGTGGAAAATAGGATTTACAAAAGAAAATAAGAAGAATACGACGAAGCAGTATACCGTCGAGTTGTAAATCAATGCTTAATGCAATTTCGAAGTTTTCATCGAAGTCGCATCCAACAAATAATACCGCAAAGTGATTTTTTTTTGGTTGGTTACGTTTTGGATAAATTTTCTCGAAATGGCCTTGAATTATGTGACCTGTAGTGTTCGATCCGCTTCTGTGTGGCGCTCACAAGGAATCTGAAATTAAGATTTAGCTGGAAAAAAAAATTTTTTTTTTATTCAATAAATTTTTACTGATAAAATTATGAATTCGCGCGGTATTTTTAACATACACAGTGCTTAAAGCTTTCTCGTTGATTATATTTGTATTAAAGTGCTTATATAAAAGTGTTTGAGTTTGTTGTGCTTTACAAATAAAAAAAAGTTTAATCCTATTTACATAAAAGATGAAATTACTAGTGAAAATTAGAAAATAATTTACAGGAAAATCGTTCCAGAAGCACGCAGCTCGAGTGAAAATTATATTTTTATATAGTGTGTGTCTGTGTGCGTGCGTGTGTAGTAATTCGCGGGGAGCTTTTAACAAAAAAAAATAAATAAATAAAATTGAAAATCGTAAAATCATGTATCGTGAAATTAATATAATTATAAAATTCTTTTTATTTAATTTTATAATTATTTTAATAACAACAACAACAATAATTAAAAATAATGGAGTATATTGTGATCAAGATGAGGATATACCACATAATGAGTAAGTTCATTTTTATCTCATTTTTCAAGTACACGTAAATACATTCTCGTGTGTAGAAACGGGGCACACGAACAATTATTTTTCCTTGATATCCTCTATCCCCCTATGTATGTATAAAGGAGATTCAAAGTACTGATTGTGGTTTGAGATATTTCTGAAAAATGGAGAAAATTGTTTTTCTCGTCGACGTGTATTCGCGTATGTATATACGCTATGTATACTAGTACAATTAGGCTAGTATACTACAAACTAATACTATAAAATTCTACTACAATTTTTCCAAGTTTGTTGTTCATCCCTATTGTTTTTCATCTTATACGGAAAAATTTATTTTCAAATGAAAAATGTGATTTTGAATATTGCTTTTATTGAATTTATTACGTAAGAAAATTGGAAAAAAGTTAATTTTTAAGAAAAATTCGAGGTGGGTGATCTGCGCTTGCTTTTTGGGGATGGTTTGTTATAATACAAAGTATATATCTTCTACTAATCTATCCCAAGATATAATCGCTAGAAGGTCATGCAAGATTTAATTGTTTTTTGTTTGGTAAAGTTTAGCCGAATAAAATTTTAATATTTTAGTTTTGGTTCTTAGTAAGCTTATCTTGACATTATCCACCACATGCTTATCGATATAGGATGTAGCTGTACTCGTGTATATACGATACCACTAGATGTGCTTAATCCAAAAACTTTCTCAACCCAGTTTACGATTTTTGTAAATAAAATATATTTTATTTAGGTTAAACTTATTTAGGTGCAATATTACGATAAACTGTGGCTGCATATTTTTACTGTGTTATAGGAGTACCTGTACAACAAATTGTAGAATCGATTAAATTATTTTCCGATTATTGGTTGTCTATTTTAAAACTTATACTTTAAAATTGATTTTTTTAATGTTACCCCTATATAGGGTTAATTCAATAATTAGAATTGGTTTAATTTATAATGATGGCGTGGAGTTTGTGTGGTTTATTTGGTGCCTAGATTTATAGAATCTTATACTTGGATAGACTTATCGTTAGTTAGAAAGATTAATGGAAAATGAGTGAACAGTAAAAACTATTCGGCATAGGAGGTTTGATTTATCGAAGGTTGGGCTATCCGATGTTTGTGACCATATGCCTTCTACGATCTTGCGCTTGTTACCAATTCAGCTGGTAACAGAAAACTATAAACGTAAAGTGCTGAAATAGCATATACTTATTTATTTATTTATTTTATTTATTTTATTATTCATTCTCGTACGATAACAACGGCGGATTATCCAGTGAATTTAATGTCCCTTTAAGGATAATCCAAGTTGTTATACATCAATATACAATATACGGAAATTTAGTTCCAAAATAATAAAATATTCGATTTAAAATAATTATTAATATTTTTTTTAAATTGTAAACAGTTTTCAGATCCCTTTATAAATTCAGGTACTTGATTATAAATAAATGGGCCCATAAACGTGATCGATTTTCTTCCAAATTCAGTTACAATTACAATTACAATTTATTTTATTTATTTATTTAATTAGTTAGTTAGTTGCACACAACAATTTTTAGACTGCACGCCCCATTGTGAGCTTAAAAGCTCATTTATATGGAGTGTGTAGTCCATGGAATCCAAAAAATGCGACTTTCGACTTCATACGTGTCTCCAGTTTTGTATTTCTTTTTCTTATTTCCATATTCTAATCCTAGATTTGTATTTTCAACATCGATTACCAGAGCCACACTTCATCTCAAACGAATGCATTACAAAAAATTGGCATCTTAATCGCATTTTACCAAGCGATTTGGATAACTTAGGGACTCAATACAAAATGGATACCTTATAAGCTTCCCTTGGTTTTTTTTTATCCAGCTTCCAACACTTTATATTAGTTATTTTTTTATTTTTGTTATTAGTTATTTTTTTTTTATAATGCGAATCAATTCTGTTACAATTTCGAGTTGAATACACATGATGAGCGTAATTAAAGTTTATATTAGACACAAATGAAGATACATTTAGGCTTTTGTACATATAAAGGGTTAATTGAAACTTATATAAGACATTTATGGGCAATATCATAATATCATTTTTGCTGTATAATAACCTAGTAGAAAATAGAATTGGCAATCTGTATACTGCTTTTACACTTTTGTTTTGCATAACTTGCAATTTCTTCAGCCTGCTTAAGGTAGCTGTTCCGTATACGATAAGGCCATAACTAAGTCGCGAATGAATAAACGAAAAATAAATAATTTTCTGAGTAACCCAACAAGTGGAGCAATTGTCTTACTTGTGAGATTGATGTGATCATCCCAAAACATATGTTCGTCAAGTGTAACTCCCAAATATTTGAATGAACTAACTCTCTCAATATTAATGTTACTAACTTCAAGGAGAGGTGAACTAGTCACCGATTTATATGGAGAATGAAATACCATATATTTGGTTTTAGATATATTGAGAGCTATTAAATTGGAATTAAAATATTCTAAAAGTATACTAAGGTCATGTTTCATATCAATCAATAAACTGCCAGGATCATGGGTTTAAATGAGAAACAAAAGTGGTCCTAAAACATTACCCTGAGGGACACCACATTTGATATCTAACAGTTCACTTCCTACTCCATTTAACATCACATACTGTTTTCGATTTGATAAATAACTTTTCAATAAGTTGTAAGGAATTCCACGTACGATGATCATAACTGATGATCAATACAATCAAATGCTTTCTGTAAATCCAAGAAAAGTGCTCCAACATATCTTTTTAAATCAAAAGCAGTATATATCATACTCCCAATTTCTGCCAATACCAATTCAGTTCCTAAACCTTTTCTAAAACCATATTGGTAGGAATAAAAAAATTATTACAATTTAAAAACGTTATTAAACGCAAAAATATCAATTTTTCAAGAATTTGATCGAATATAGAAAGAGTAGAAATAGGCCTATAACTATTAAGTAAAGAAGAATCTCCATTCTTTAGAATAGGAATTACTTTAGCGACTTTTAAACATTTGGGATATACACCAGTTATTAAACTTTCATTAAAAGCATCAGACAACATGATCGAAAAAAACTCAATTCTACATTTCAGCACGCAGCTATTAATTTTTTGCGGACCTCCTCCTTTACTACTAAGCAGGTGTGATTGGTGATAGATACATGCCATCTGAAATCCATTTAATAGTTCCAAACCTGTGTAAGTCTCTGTCGGAGGTAATAGATTCACTGATTAAGTAACCTGCATTAACAAAGAAGCAATTGAAAAGATTAGCTATCTCAAAAGAATCACTTACGTATCGGCCATTAAAGAAAATTTTATCAAATTTAAAAGATTCGAGATTTTTATTAAAAAATAAGTTCACGTTCTTCCATAAATCTCTCTGATTTAAATCTGTAAACATATTACTAAAGTAACATTTTTTAGCATAATATTTTTTAGAAGCTAACAATTTAGATACGCACGTACTAATTCGGATTTAAGAGCAACGTTACTAGGATTACGTTTTTTAAAACTTTGTTTTTTTTACGAATGTCACTTGACATTTGAAGTGTGATCCACGGACATAACGTATTTTTCAGCTTAACATCAACACTCATTGTCTTTAAGTATCTATCTATTAATTCATTATATCGTTCGGATCTTTCACATTAAATGGCATTGTAAGTAGAAAATTATTGAATAATTGATTAACTTTGGCCATGTTTATTATTTTCTTTACAAGAGTTTTTTTTAATATACTTAGAAGTATAGCAATATAGCAATATAGGCCAGGAACCCACCTTTATTATTAGTAATAGACAGGAGGTTCTGGATATTACTCTGGTCTCCGAATTTATTTCACCGATGATCAGAGAATGGAGGGTGGCGAAGGAGCATTCCTTCTCCGACCATCGATATTTAACGTTTAAACTTAATCTCAACATTACAAACCAATACGTGTTCAGAAACCCCCGGAGGACAGTATGGCATGTATATAGGGAGGTATTGGAGGGCATCATTCCATCCAGAGTTTCAGAACTTCCCGACACGGGAAGTGAACTGGATTCAATGGTGGACACTCTAACTAGGGCTTGCAATACCTCTACGAGGGTAGCCTGCCCTTTAACAAAGCTTAGGGGGAAGCGAAAACCTGTTTGGTGGAACCCGGCACTTGCGGAGTGCCGGAAGGTCTGTGGGTCTGCCTTTAATAAAGCGAAAAGATCTAGAGACAGTCAAGACTGGGATTTCTATAAGGAAAGCCTCAGAGTGTACAAAAGGAGTGGTCCAAAATTCGTGGAGGCGCTTCTGTGAGAGAATGGAAGGGGTCTCGGAAACTTTGCGCTTAAGAAAAATTCTGTCTACCAATCCAACTGTTCCAGGCTATCTGTTAAAAACGGATGACGAATGGACGGTTTCTAGTGAAGAGACAGTTGATCTCTTGATGGAAACATACTTCCCGGGAAGTGAGGACGTGACGTCTGCGAATCCTCTGGATGACCGTGGGTCAGGGGATCACGGCGGGGTCCAACCGGTGTGTACAGAGGCTATTCTGAACACGCGAAAGCTAAAATGGGCCATTAATGGGTTCAAGCCGTTTAAGTCAGCTGGTCCCGATGGAATTGTACCAGCAGAAATTCAGAAGAACTCGGAGATCTTGCTTCCCTGGCTGGAAGTTATCTTCAAAGGGTGTCTGAAGCTGGGGTACACTCCCAAGAAATGGAGGGAGGCTAGGGTGATCTTCATCCCGAAGGCGGGAAGAAGCTCGCACAGCAACCCTAAGGACCTTAGACCTATATCTTTTCTGCTAAAAATCATGGAAAGGATGCTGGATGTATATATTCGTTCGAAAATTGGACCCAGTAACTGGGCTCAGTCACAACATGCATATCATAAAGGTAAGTCCGTGGATACGGCATTACATACCCTGGTTCGGGGAATTGAGAAGTCACTGGATTTTCAGGAATTCTCGCATTCAATAACGTAAAGATGGAAGCAATTTTTGAAGGATTGCTGCCACTTGAAATTGTAGACCCTATAATCAGGCTAATTACTCATCTGCTGGGTAGCAGAAGAGTCATAGCAGGGATGGGGGAAGTTTCCGTCAGAAGACGGGTCGTTCGGGGAACCCCTCAGGGAGGGGTCCTCTCCCCCCTTCTCTGGAACTTAGTAATCAATGGACTACTATTGGTACTGGAGAGAGAAGGGATAGGTGTGGTTGCTTATGCCGATGATGTGGCGATAGCTGTCTCGGGAAAGCACCTGGGAACAGTCAGGGATATGATGCAAAATGCGTTGTCAATCACTGCGGGTTGGGCCAGCAGATGTGGATTGGGGATTAACCCATCAAAAACAGAGCTGGTCCTTTTCACTAGGAGATACAAAATTAAGCCAATGGTTCCACCGAGCCTGAATGGTACTACGCTGGTCCTTACTGATAAGGCAAGATTCCTAGGGATTCTCCTGGACAGTAAGCTCAGTTGGAAGCCAAACACGATGGAAAGAGTAAAGAAGGCCACTGTGGCACTCTACTCTTGTAAAAACGCCATTGGAAGGAAATGAGGCCTGAAACCGGAGCTGGTGCACTGGCTTTACACGGCAGTGGTAAGGCCCATACTGCTGTATGGAGTGAGTGTGTGGTGGCCAGCTCTGGAGAAATCATCATATACTAACATGATGGCGAAGGTGCAGAGGGCAGCCTGTTTGCTCATTAGTGGGGCTCTGAAAACCACCCCCACTAGTGCCTTAGAGGTCATACTGCATCTTCTCCCATTGGATATTATCGGTAAGCAAATGGCGGTTAATACGGCCGCCCGGCTATCAGCGACCTCTGGTTGGAAGTGCCTGCAAAAGGGGCACTCAACTATAGTCAATTCGGTGAGGCATGACTTGGAGAATTTAGATTATAAAATACTCATGTTGTGCTTCGACAAGTGTTTTAAGGTGATTCTCCCCTCTCGGGAGGATTGGAACAGAGGTCTCCTTATCGAGACCGGGACAGTTAATTTCTTTACCGACGGCTCCAAGCTCGATGGTAGAGTGGGAGCGGGTGTGTTCTGTGAGGAATTAAATGCCAATTTATCTTTTCGTCTACCTGATTACTGCAGCGTGTACCAGGCTGAAGTTATAGCGATCGAAGAGGTCATGAACTGGTTGAAGCATAATGTGATATCGTGCATTGATATCACTATTTATGTGGACAGTCGGGCGGCCATTCTTTCGCTGGATTCAGTTTCCCTGGCGTCACGGGTGGCATTGAATTGTCACACATCTCTTAACGAGATGAGTGAGCATTTCAATATCCAGTTGGTCTGGGTTCCGGGTCACTCTGACGTTGAGGGGAATTGCAGGGCAGACGAGTTAGCAAGGTACGGTACAACTCTCCAACTGGAATCAGGGAGAGAATGTTTAGGGAGACCTATGTCTATGCTGAAAACGGCAAGCCATAGAAAAGCAGTTGCCTTGGCGAATGCTAGGTGGCTTGAGAGTCCAACCGGTAGGATAGCGAAGCAAGTATGGCCTGTGCTGAACTTGAAGCGCTCTAAGATCTTAATCACACTAGGGAAGCGCGATTTAGGTAGAATTGTAAGGGTACTTACCGGACACTGCCTTTTCGGAGATCATGCGAGAAGGCTGGGTCTAGATTCAAATGATTTCTGCAGAAGCTGCAGGGACGAGGAGGAGGAGGAGACTCTTGTTCACTTTCTATGCTCATGCCCTGAGCTAGTTGGCAGAAGACATGATCACTTGGGCAAATACACCATGGACAGCCTCTCTGATCTCGAAAGCTGCAATGTGCGAGATCTCTTACGCTATATTAATAGCACTAAATGGGTTTAAGGAGTTTGATGATGTCGGATCCTGTGGTATCACAATGGGCCATAACTGGCCTAAGTGTGCGATGGCAGCCACTGAAACCTAACCTAACCTAACCTAGAAGTAAAGAAAAAATTTGTCAAAAGTAAATTGTGATCGCTAATAGTGGAGTATATCGTGGAATTGGCGATTTTAGTTATATTTATGAAGCTAGATACGGAATGATCTAAAATATTGTCACTTGCAGATCGAGTTGCATACGTATTTGTGGTGATCAAACCATGGGTCATCAACAGATTATTATAATCAATGTCATTACCATCTGTTTTATTAACGGCAATATTTATTCCCCCAAGTAATATGTTGTCAGTACAGCGATTTCCAGATAGGAGATTATCCAACCAATTGAAAAAACAATCAACATCAGAACTTGGCGGCAAGGTTGGGCGAGGTAGATTACGTAATGTAATCTACGCAGTTGTTGACACGTAACCTATAACGAAGATTACATAGCGATTTTCTGCGTTCCTGACGTCGACAATGTAGGCAACGTCAACAACCTAAGAAACGATATTAAAATCTAAATTTTCTCACTATTTTTTCTAGATTTTTCTAGAGTTAGTCTCACAAACTTACTGTTAGCTAACAGGTAATCATCTTATTATCCAAGGGGCAAAATAAGTTTATATTGTGATAGTGAAAGACGTAAATTATTAGCTGGGATAATTCATTCGAAATACATCAGCTAATTTATGCATGAATGAATTGTAAGTAAACAAAACATTGTTAGTTCAATTCAACTACATATTTTTTAATTCGGCCAAATCTCAGTAGAGGTCAACGAAATATACGAGTACATGGTTCGAATTTAAACTTTAAATTCTTAATTATGATTTTGAAACGAACATTTTTTTTATGTTATGAGGTTTGTTTAATAAAAATGTGTATTAATGCTGTGTGCCTCAGAAGACTTTTCAAACTAAACTTTTCAAATTTTGAAGCTTCCGCTACTGTCTCATAGGCAATAATTAAAAAGTCAACTCCTGAGGTTACTTTTCAGACTTTTCATTTTATTGTATAACTTGAAGTGATGTGTATAATTTATTTTGACGTTAGAAAGGATTAAACAAAGAAAAAATGGTAAAACGGCCGTACTCTATTCGATGTAAGTTTATTTGTATTATTAATTAAATTCTATATCTACTTCTATTTCTACTTTTGTGCTAGGGACATCTGTTGAGATATTGCTTGAACTATTAGTATATTGAATAGTTTAGTTTGAAAAGTCTTCTGAGGCACACAGCATTAGTCTGAAAATAACGTACATACTTCGATTTTCGACTACCTAAATTGATGGTTAGCTCATTCCAGCTGTTCAAAAATGGCACAAAATATGAGGTTTAATTAAAATTTGCTAAATAAATTAAGATTAATAATTACCAAAATATTTGTATATGGAGATTGATAAATCTGAACTAATTTTGCAGTTTAGAACTGCATATCAAGCATAATTTGATTTCTGAATATTAGAATCATCTATCAATGACTAGCATGAACTAAACACAAATTTTGGCAAATTAAAAATTAAATGTTATTTTTTTAAGTTAAAAACAGGGTGGGCCATTTGTTAGTCCTTTATTCATTTGTTAATAAAACACACAATTTAGGATAAAAAGTCAAAATTTTTTATTGATAAGGAAAGGTGGTTTTATCCTATTTATGTATGAAAAACAGTACCGTTCATATGTCCACCACGGCTTCGTCTACAGGCCCGCATCCGAACATCAAAATTGTAAATGACTTTTTCCAATAAAAGCGGTTCAACGACCTCAATTTCAGCACGAATGTTGTTTTTAAGTTGTTGAATTGTTTGTGGATGATTAGCATACACCTTACTTTTCAAATAATCCAACAAAAAATAATTAAGTGGTGTTAAAACCGGGCTTCTTGGTGGCCAAGGAACTTCACCATTTCTTGAAATTATACGATCAGCAAATTTTGTTTTCAATAAATGGATTATTCACGACTTGCGTGGCATCTCGCTCCGTCTTATTGAAACTAACGGTCGTTGACACGAAATTTATTCAATTTGGGCCACAAAATACCAGTTAACATGTTGCGACAACGTTCCCCATTCACTGTTAGGACATTTTCCAGTTCGTTTTCAAAGATAAACGGCCCAATGAACTAGTCCATAAACCACACCAAACAGTGACTCTTGGAGGATGAACTTCTGCTTCCTGAATAACATGAGGATTTTTTAGAACAGATAGCATTAAGTACTAAAATTCATCGATTGAAAAAGGACCAACAGATGGCCCATTCTGTATCTTAGATGAAATTGCATAACACAAAAAATCCATCGAAAAAGTTCGATAGTTTTCTTGTAATATCGTTATTCTCAACAGTTCTCTATATAAATGAATCTGTATAGAACAAGAATATTACAAGAAAACCATCTAACTTTGTTGATGAATATTTTTTGTGATACGTAAAGGACTGTGTTATCTACCTTATGCTTTAAAAAGTGTTACTTACCTCTTCGCGAAGACGAAAAATTGAATTAAAATGCCATGGCTTATGACAAAAAAATCAACGTCAGGCACACATAATTAAAACATCTAATACTGTGCTATTTTTCGGCTAAATTACTGACTTAAGCCGTGTGCGTGACGCCGATTTTTTTTTTTTTAAATTTTCGACTAACTAAACTGATGGTTGAGATTTGAACCTGCAAACCTAGTTCCAATTTATCAATAGCCGATTCGAAACAATTATAATAAATTATAAATTGATAAATTTTACTTTAATAAGTAAATTTTAATTAAACATCAGATGTGATTTGCTTTGTGTTATCTCTCAACGACTTGTATGAATTAACCATCAATTTAATTAGTCGGAAATTTGGTCAAAATAGTCTGCGTCAGGCGCAAAGCATAAACGAACTTCATATAAGTTCATCCCACTTATCAATAGATGGAGTTAAACACAATGCACTGAAACTTTTTGCTAATTCGCTAATTTAATTTGAGTTTTATCAATTGTCGAAGTATGTATCATCGATAGTGAACAAAACAATTTAGTACTCAATTTCGGATTAAATATTAAACCCAGTACGCTTTATGGATACAGTATCAACTAGAAATAACTAGTAACTAGTAACGGCTGTTTAGTTTAGTAAATCATTTAGACTGTGACTCTCACGCCAATTTTTTGTCTAGTTTTCTAACAAAATTAAAGGTAGGTTCAAGGATCATTCCTTCCTTCAAGGATGGCGCAAATAAATCGTGTCAGAGGTTCAATTAAAATTTGTTAACTTAATTAAAATTTATCAATTTCGACATCGGCTATTGTCAAATCTGAACTAAGTTTAAAATTTAGATGTAAATATCTTGAATATTTTGGTTTAAAACAATTAGAGACATTTATGTGTTATGAGCTCTTTTCATTAGTTTATTGAACATTTAGACAAAAAATCGATGACGAGCACACATTATTAAAGAAAAAAACGGTGTGAGGTACAGAGTATAAGTAACACATCGCCTGAAAATCGCCCGGTCTAACAACGAAAACACAATTTTTGCGGAAAAATACATTTTATTCATCAACATAATTTTCTACTAGAGCACTACAATCAGTTCAACGCCTCTCTAACATTTCGATGCTTTTTTTGTAGAACGATCTAACTTTGTCTTCAATATAAGCTTTAGTTTCGGCAACCACTTCTTCATTGGAGCCAAATCACTTTCCCCCAGCTTTTTTTTGAGGTCTGCACACAAGTAATAATCACTGGGGGCCAAATCTGGCGAATACGGTGGATGCGGAATCAATTCAATGTGCAATTCGTGCAATTTTGCCATTGTTGCGATCGACTTGTGACATGGTGCATTGTCTTGGTGAAAGAGCAATTTTTTCGTGGATAATGTCAGCTATCTCATGGTACTTCACTTTACGGGTTTTCAAAACAATTTCGTGAATTTTTTTATTTTTTCTGGAGTGACGGCCTCATTTGGGCATCCAGAGCAGTGCATCATCGGTGGTTGTACGATCAAAGCCACTGCTTTGCTTGAACGGTATTTTTTCCCGTCAAAAAACAGTGTTTAATCAACACACAAAGTTCTTTTTTACATTATTCTTAAATTAACAAAAGTAGCGTCACTAAAACAACTGTAACTTGTAAACTAATGGTGGGAATGTAATGCAATTTTCATACTTATCGTTTAAAGGTTGATAGAATTTAGAAATTATATGGGTTTTAAATTTGTGGCACCATCTATGTGGCAGACCGGGAACTTTTCATTCGATGTAATATGTAACTTGGAAATATGTTAACGCAAGTTAAAAATATGTTGAACATTTAATCACTAATGGCGGAATTACAATTGGTTGTCGACGTTGTCTACGACTAGTTGACGTTTTCTACATTGTCGACAAGTTTTCTACGTTGTCGACAAGTTATCTACGCAATAACGTAAAATTTAGTATATGACGCGTAATCGCCCATCTCTGCTTGGCGGTCGATAGATACCACATATTTTTGTATTATTAAGGCGAGGAAGCAGAATTTGAATAAAATGAAATGGGTATAAGCCGTTATCCATCGTTATTGTTCAAGATGCAATACTCGATATCTTTTTTAATGTACGAGTATAATGCAAGACCACCTCCAGTTCGATCATCTCTACAAGAAAAGCAACTATTAAGATTGTCGATAGGATAGGCTATCGAATTATGACTCCGAATAAAAGTTTCAGAAATAACTAAAATATCAACATCCGATTGTAGGCTATCTATCAATTCTAACATATTATCAAATTTAACAAAATCATTCATGCCACGAATATTTATTTGTAATGTTGACAATTGTCGAGCACAAAATAACAGCTAGGCTTCATTTTATAGTCATCAACATTATCAAAATATTGATTATAACAGCGAGCTTTTAAACCATTTCTTAACCTATTCATTAAACAATAAATGATTGAAACAACAGAATTCAATTATACCCTTAATTGCACAAAAATCAAAAACAAAGATACCGAAATATAATCTAAATTTAAGGACAAAGCGGAGATTGAAGTCAAATACCCGGCTGAAATCAGGGAACAAATCAAGGCAAGAAGAAGGGCGAGGAGAATATGGCACCTCACCAGAAATCCCGCTGACAAGACAACTTTTAATCGAATAAGTAACAAAGTCAATAGACTAATCAAAAATTTCAAACAGAATTGCCTCGATAACTACTTAAGCGGGCTAGGTCCAGAAATGGATAAAGACTACTCGTTATGGAAAGCAACCAGAAGATTTAAACGACCTGTAGTTCGAGTACCACCTCTAAGGAATGCTCAAGGCAGTTGGGTTCGACAAGACAAAGAAAAAGCGGAACTCTTTGCTCAACACCTAGCAGCAGTGTTCCAACCCCATGACATTCAATCCAACATTGATGTAACACCTGTTTATCAACCAAATCAGGACTTTAAAAGGGTCACGCCAATGAAAATTGCTAAAGAAATCGACAAAAATCTTAATCATAAAAAAACACCAGGAATTGATGAAATATCACCGGGTCTATTCAAGGACCTTCCACGTAAAGCAATCATCTTGATCACATACTTATTTAATGCCTGTATGAGATTGAAGTATGTACCCAAATGCTTCAAAATGGCCCAAATAATTATGCTAAAGAAACCAGGTAAACCAGATGAAGAAGTAACATCATACAGACCAATCTCACTGCTTCCGACCTTATCAAAGCTGTTCGAGAGACTGCTACTAAAACGTCTAAAGCCAATGGTAAACGTTCCTGATTTCCAATTTGGATTCAGGAATAACCACTCCACCATAGATCAAGTCCATCGAATAACTGCGGTAATAGAGCAAGCGTTAGAAGAAAAGAAATATTGCCCCGCCGTATTTCTGGATGTATCCCAGGCCTTCGATAGGGTTTGGCATGAGGGATTGACATTCAAAATGAGCAAAATTCTACCACAAAACTATTGCCAGCTGCTTGAATCATACCTCTCTGATCGCCAATTCAGAGTCATTCATGAAGAAACATGTTCTGACTTTTATCCAGCGATTGCGGGAGCTCCGCAGGGAAGCGTATTGGGTCTCCTCCTCTACCTTCTTTATACTTCGGACATACCTACAACGAATAAAACGTTCTTCGGCACGTTCGCTGACCACACTGTAATTATGTCAGTAGACGAATCTCAACCAAGAGCAGTGGAAAATCTTCAACGAGCAATGGACAACGTTACTAAATGGACAATTGACTGGAAAATCGCACTGAACGAGCTCAAATCAACATATGTGACATTTACGCTCCGACATAAAATAACACTCTTCATATACACCTCAATGGAGTGCAAGTGCCGCAGGCTGAATCGGCAAAATACCTTGGTCTACATTTAGATTCCAGGCTCAACTGGAAACATCACGTGAGACAAAAAGCTGAACAGATACGATTGAAACAACGTCAAATGTACTGGTTAATTGGACATCATTACAAAATGAACCTGTATTGCAAAAGACTGGTATACCAGACTATCTTCAAACCAATATGGATGTATGGTGCGCAGCTATGGGGATAAATCCAATAGAGACATTATACAACGAAGCCAAAATAAATTTCTTCGAATGGTCACCAACGCCTACCGATTTGTGACTAACAAGGAAATCCACAATGATCTAGAAATACAATTGATAGACGATGTTATCCGCGAATGTGCCATAAAACATGAGAAGAGACTTCTTACCCACACCAATCTTGAGGCCGTACAACTACTGGACAGTACAAACGAAGTAAGGCGGCTCAAACGAATCAAACCACATGAACTAACCGTATGAAAACTATAAACCAAGGGAACTGGACACTGGTCCAGCAGACCCACACAAGTTTATGCTTATCTCATAAGTACTAATGTCAACCTTACTAATGAATTAATAATGTTTAAGATTGTAGTAGCCATATCAATAAAGTTGTTAAAAAAAAAAAATTTGATGAATACATCAAATTGGATCATATGGTAGAAATAAACCAACGTGATGCAGGTAGAAACTATTTTCTAGCTCAAAGTAGTCTTTGCCGCTTTAGCGTTAAATGACCTGCTCCACTCCGGTCTAACAACACAACAACCACTCGTAGAGACATTCTTATGTTGGAGGAAGAATAAGTGTAAACACATACAAGCTAACAACAATTCGTCCACCAAATTTTGAAAATTTTGATTAAATTTTTGAATATGGCCAACTGGTATGGAGTAAGCCATTTCTTAACCGATCATAATGAAAGCCGTATTTTCTTCGTCACATTGATAAGAACACCCTCATAAAATTCAATCAAAATTATTTATGATAATTTATCAGAGCAAAAATGTTGTTATTGTTTAGTTCTACTATTGTATCATAGATGGAAATATGCCATATAAATTTAAAGGCATACCTAGAGTTCGATTCAAAATTAATGCGACAAACCAAAAACAAAAGTTTCAATATTACGAAAAGAATGTTTCTAAAACTGGGTGCGTAGGATGGAAATTAAGTTTGTGGAATGAGTCCTGGAAAACAACAAACTGGGACGAAACTGGTGTCGAGAAAAGACGCTCAACAGAAATATGATACAAAACGTAAGCCAAAAGTAACTATTCATTTGACATATTTTCGATGAATTGGAGTTTTCGTGAACTGTCGTATTCGGTAAATTGTCTCTTTTTGTAAATTGTCTTACAACAGTTCACCGAAATCAACAATTGCCGAAAAAGGCAATTAACCGAAAACAACGATACACCGAAAATGACAATTCATCGAAAACGATAAGTCCTGGAAATTAGATAAGCGTATTTAGGATAGTCCTTAAGAATTTTATTGTGATTTAATATAAATTGTATAACTATTTGTAATTTTACCGACCAAATAGCTGAGTGGTTAAAGTTTTGGTGTTTGGAACGGGAGGTACCAGGTTCGAATCCCGATAGGGGTAGGAATGCAAAACGGAATTTTCATCAACAGATTACGATTTGTGATGAAATGGAACACAACTATGACCCCCTGTCGGAGTGCAAAACTCATGGGCCGACCCATCTTACATACCAGTACAGGCTGGCATGGAGCTATGCAATGTGCACATGCTGATAAAACCGGAACTGTAGCCGCGTACTTCCTCGATTTGGCAGGCAAACTGAGTAAGGTAAGGACGTGAAAAGCGATCTGCGAAAGAGTTCGGAGTACTTCGACCGCAGAAAACATTGCAAAGATTAAATAATAAAAAAAAACTATTTGTAATGTAAAAGTTGAACGGAAACAGTTATTTTTGTTACAAATTATTCGGTTTTATAATATGCGAATTGTTTGAAATATTTTCGGTTGCGAAATGATTGCGATTGGTCCAGATTTTGGGAAAAGTCGTGCGGTGTGCCACGGGTCCCTTTATTTAAGTTTTTTCGGTTTACACGATTTTTATGAAAATTAATGATGGAGGGTTTTTGAATGCCAGGTTGTGCTAATTTCGCAAAAATCCGTTCAGAGAATCGTCCGGTAGCGGTAAGGCCCGAGTGTCTTTCTTTAATTTTTTTGCTGTTCGTTCGTATTAATAATTTGAGAAGCCTTTGAAGCATTTTCGGTAAATAATCGTTTTTGGTGAATTTTCGTTTTCGGTGAGGTTTTCGGAGTATTGCTGTATTTGGTGATATACCAGGGCTACAATCAGGGCTTTATATTGCTAGGAAATGAGAGAGTTGTCCCGTGAGACCCGATTCCCTTTCTTTAATTTATTTTTGGACTCACACATTTTGTATAAAAATTAATTTTCGCGGACCAAGAGTGATTGCAATTGTTGCTACTTTCGGGAAAATCCAATGGTCCGTATAAATAGGCGTCAGGTAAGTAATCGATTTCGATGAGTGTTAATTTCGGGAAAATTGGTTTAGATGGTAAAGCTTGGTGGAGCTCGAGTCATTTTTTAGATTTTTACGGAACGAAAATTTTTGATAAAAATTGCGGTGATGAGGTATTCTAAAGTTAGTCATTTGCATGTCCTTGTGTTTGGTGTTAATTAAATATTTGGCATTATGTTCCTTCATATTGCCGAATGTTGCGCCATGTTATTTTGGTTAAGTTACGGTGACATAGTGTATGGTTGCATAATCGTGTCATTTTGAAAATGTTTTGTTATTTATAATAATATTGATTTGTAACATTCGGTACCTAATTAATTTTTTCACCTTGGTCTCTCTTTCACATTTTCTTTAGCCCCGAACTATTTTCATGTCGTCTGGTGTGGTTCGAGTCCCTTGGTTTTCAATTATCAGGAAATATTTTCCATTGTGGCCCAGACATCGTGAAAATTCGTTTATATGGTCGTGCGGTGTGCTACGGGTCCCTTTATATATTTTTTTGCGATGGAGGGTGGTGATGAAGGGTTTTCGAATGCCAAGAGTAGATTGCGATGGGTGGTAAATTCGAGAGAATCCATTGACGGGTTCTTCCAGCGGTGTCCGGATCCCTTTGATGAGGCGTTTTCGAATACTACAAACTGATTGCGATAGGTGCTGATAATGGGAAGATTCATTTAGGGGGTCATCCGATGGGTTCCGGTTTTCTTTAAATATATTTTTTCTGCTCGCATGATTTTGAAAAAAATTGGTAAAGAGGGACTTTAAATGCTAGTAATCGATTTCGATGGGTGCTAATATCGGGAAAATTCGGTTAGGCCGTCCTTCAGTGGGCCCGGGCACGTTTTTAAATTTTTTCTCGGCTCGAACAATTTTGATGAAAATTGTATGCGTTTTCTATGAACTGCGATGAGTCCTAATTTCTGGAAAATTTGTTTTGAGGTGGGACTTCCATCTCATTATATTGGGGTGGAGATTTCGAGAACCAAATCTTCTGGGGGTTCTTGACCAAATTTGGCGAGACATGGTTTTCGAGAAATAATTACAAGGAGTTCTTACTTCCAGATAACTCGTTTGGGGGTCCTCCGAAGAGACCGTTCTGCCGCATCATATTTTGTGATGTTATACCATGTCCCGTGGTTCTAGATATTGCATCATATTGCACCATGTTGCTTGGTGTTGCACAGGACCACGATGTACTATGTTGTGGGATGTTGTTGTTTAGATCGTGTGTTTTATGTTAATTAGATGGTTTGCGTTATGTTGCGTTACGGTGAAATGTTGTATGGTTGCGTTAGTTGTGATCTTTTGAAAATATTGTTTGTTATTTAGAATAATATTGATTTGTAGAATTCAGTATACCTAATTAATATTTTCACCTTGGTATCTTTCACATTTTCTTTAGCCTACAACTATTGTGATGTCGTCCGGTGGGGCCCAAGCCCCTTTCTTTAATTTTTTACATCCATTTGAGAACGTTCATTTGAGGTTTTTAGGGGTCGAACTATTCTTACAAAAATGCTTGGGAAAGGTTTTCGAGTGCTACGAATCGTTTGTGAATTTATTTTTTAAGATTCAGGTTGACTTGGGTACTTTGAGCAAGGATATTTACAAGGTTTTTGATAAATTAAACGTCGAGACCTAGCAAAAGCACGGTCATTTTCTTCTTATGATAGTTTAAAATCCTCGACGTGATCGTATCTCTTAGTTCTGGCTGCTCTAAATGCCAGGACCAACTCCAAGACTCATTCATGATTTTGTACCTTGTATTGATGCATAAATGATTTGGATGACATTTTCTATCGACGTTCATTAAATCGACATATCTCGCGTATGTGACTGTCCGCATATCTTACTGCATCGAGTTTTTCAAAATTCGATCGTAAAATTAACCCATCGATGTGCTCATCAGTGTGCCATCTCGAATGATATTAGGCCATCGAACGTTAAGAGGTTTGAAATTTCACTTGACCTTTCGTCAAATTTTGATTAGAAATTGCTGTTCTTCTTATGTAAGTTTCGGGGTACTCTTAAATTTCTTAAGAAGCTTCTGTAACATCCACAATAATTTTCAATTTAATTGAGTAGTGTAAGTATAGTAAATTAGACAATTATTATGTTTAATGTATTACTTATCAATTTGTGCTCATCTAAAACCGTTTAATAACAATATGCTGCTATTATACTAATCATGGATTCTGTATAAAAATTTTCCGAGGGTCTACATTTTGTGAGAAATCGAAAGAAAATACTGCTAAAACCTAAAACACTGTGTAGTTTAGCCAAAATGCCTTTCTTTCATACAAAAAATTAGTTTAACCAGATAGATTGACACATGTATATTCCTTCTTAAGGTTGTCACTTCAAAATCGTTCAGCTCAAATGGGATACCAGTGACCCCATTCAAAGTTTAATATTTTACAGTTTCATCTTATACATAAAAATACGTGCGCTGCGCATCATTCTTTTGAATTAATGTACCGTACCTACTACTATACGAATTATATTATTTCGCCCTGTTTCAAATATAAACGGCTTACAGCATCATATGTGCCCGGTCCATTTAAATCCAATGTTTTTCATATATAAATACCCTCCGTCTAATCTAGCACAAATATAAGAAAACAAGAAGAGACGAGATGAAATCTTAATCTTTAACTTAGAAAACAATAAAAACAACAACAAAATATATACAATCATCATTCTCTTAATTCTATTACAAGATTATTATTTTTGTTGCTGTTGTTGTTGTTAGTTTAACAAAACACAATCGCTGACATGTTCTCATTACGTATTACGTAATCAAAAGTATTGGGCCAGTGGCTGCGAGCAAGCTACATGTATCTAATTCTATATACTACTTTGGATATAAACAAACACAACAAAAACTACAAAGATATAATTTTCCTTTTATAATATTTTATACCATACCATTCAAAGAAAAACAAATGAATCTCTTAAGCTCTTTTCATCGTTTTTAAACGGTTTTTCTTTTCTTATTTCGTACTCGTACAGTTTTCTTTTTGTGCCAGCATCTTACGTGTGTATAAGAGAGGAGGCAAAAAATGTGTGTGTCTATGTGCCGAAAATCCGACTCCCACACACTCTATATAGTTATAAAGCTTGCCCGCCGCAGCTCATCCTCCAATATATTGCTGTATACTCGTAGTATACAATCCAAAAATCGTTATACTAAATTAGATCTTGATACGGAAAAATGATAAAGAAAACCTAGTAAATTTTCCCGTTTTTTTGCAATTTTCTTATTCCCATCTTTTTATTTTAGGAGGTTACGAGTTTGGATTTGCGTTCGATATTTCTCACTGAAATTGTTTTTTAATGATTCTATGATTTAGATAATGAGTTGTCGATTGAATTTGATAAAATTTTAGTTTTTAGGGAATGCATGCCCATATAAAATAATCGAAAAATATCTAAAATGATAAAATACATACCAGATTTTGAAACAATTCAATGTTATATGTATACGCGTCGCGATTTGGAAATTTATTTATAACGGCGGTCAAAGACGTGGTATAGGGTAAAGTGGGCACATTCGCCAGACATTTTTAAAGTATTTTTAAAGAAATTTTAGAGAAAGATTATAACTCGGCTCTTTAATTTCTATTAAATTTCTATTCTTTCTCTTCTATTAAAATTGTATAGTTGTAATTCGAACCGTGGTAAAATACGCTTTAATTTTCGCGTTTCTCCTGCTTTTGAGCAACACTGTTATTCATTAATCTTAACCTATATAGTTTCTATCAACTGAATATTATGCTTATGAGAATTGTTTCAATGAACTCACTGAGATAAAATCATTTGATTGATTGATTTAGAGTTCACGACCAAGCAGTAAGCAATATTTTCCGAAAGTCGCTGGCCCCACCGCACACCCAAGTTATAAATAGGTATGTTTCGTACGCGTAAAATTAAAAAAATTTTTTTACATTAATTATTACACATTTTACAACTTTAAGTTTGATCTTAAAACTAAACTACATCTAGCTTTTTCAGATTAAATGAAACCGTTTGCAAATTTAGTGCAACCTATGGATGGCACGAAGCCAATCCGCAGATTCGTCTAAATATGCAGAGGCCTCTTTCACGGTGATTTTGCCGACTAGATCTCAGGGTTTTGAGTCGTGAGGATGTTGAGGCCTACACCGTGGGAAAGAACAAAAATAAGAGTAAACAAAAAAAAACTGAAACTAAATTAAATTTACACCAGAATCCGTCGGCCGAAATTTGAGGAATAATGAGATAAATATAATAATGGCGGGGTGTGTCCATCCAGCCTGCAACTATAGAACCGACACGAAATGAGACTCGCCCCTCCCATCATTCCAATCCGAAAAATTTATTAATTCATTTTATCAAAAATAAAAACAAAAAAAAACAAAAATAGGTAACATGACCAGGACCATAACGGAAAAGTTAATCGAGGCCGATGAGAGAGAAAAAAAATAAAACCGAGTACCAGGAAACGCCGCGCTGTTTTTTTATTTAAATAAATTTTCACCAAACAATCAGAGGCGAAAGGGGTATAAAAAACAAAATAAATCAAACTAGAAGGGTCGAACGTGAACATTCCGAAGTGAAAGAACAAAAATAAATGGAACAAAACGAAACGGATCGTACGAAATAAAACAACAAAAAGCTAATTGGAGCAAAATGGACACTGAACGTGAACATTAATGCAGCGAAACCAATGTGCACCACCTTGCGCGGGCCAAGCAAACGCTATGGCGCTCGATTGCACCAAAATACATTGAATAAAATTTAAATAAAATTGAAAATTTGGTTTCGAGAAAAATAAATCAAAATAAAAAAATAACCAAAAAAATCGGTGCCTTTTGACCTCATTGAGGTCGACCTTGAGAATTGCGGCGCCCTGGATTGCCGAAATGGGTTGGGCATCTTCCCGCCTTTACTGGAAAATAATGTTGGGCGTCTCTCCGCCGCGAACCGTAAATATCATTGGGCGTCTTCCCGCCGTAATAAATTTGTGCTCGATAGGCCGCCATAAATGTTGGGCATCTTCCCGCCTTTACTCGAAAATAATGCTGGGCGTCTCTTCGCTGTGAATTGTAAATATCGTTGGGCGTCTTCACGACGTAAGTCGAAAATAATGTTGGGCGTCTTCCCGCTGCAAACCGTAAATTTTCGAATGGCCACGTTGTTGGCCACCCGTAACCATAAACGTGCGACGTGTCTCAATTGGCCGCCCGTAGACATTTGCGGCCCGTTGATTAAACGTACCCGTTAAAAAGCAGCACCCGTTAAAAAGCAGCACCCGATAATAACGTGGTACCCGTAGAATAATGTGGCACCAGTGGATATATGATATCCGCAAAAATATCACGGTACCCGTTTAACTTTACGGACCCCCGTTCACAAATTTGGCGACACCTGTTGAATACCCGCGGTGTCTGTAGAATATTCGCGGTATCCGTTAAAATACGGTAACAGTAGAAATGCAGCGACACCCGTTGAGTACTTGCGGTTCACGGTTAACTTTACGGCGAACTTCACAAATTTGGCGACACCCGTTGAATACTTGCGGATTTTTATTCTTGAACCAATTTAGACAACGTCCTTCAATCCAAATTTACCAAACCTGCATATATTAGAAACACTATCACTAACTGTTCATACAACAAATGATTTTTATTAAAGTAGATATTTGGTCTCGTATATAAAACAATTTTTATTTTTAGTATTTAAACATTAATTAATACTTAATTGTATTTTCTCTTTTGTATTAATTTTATATTTAATTTTAAATTCACAAAAATTTGTTCATTATATAAAAAAAAACTACCAAGTAATCACAAACTTGACTATATGTATGGTATCTCAAAATTCCAAAACTAAACTCAAAAAATTGTCTCGCACCAAAAACATCTAGAAGCATGTTTTGTTCGTTGGTGTTATTTTGTTTTGTTTTAGTGCGCGTCACTCGCCCACCCCTTCACACCATCAATTACACTCAACAAAACGAGAAAACACAACAAAAATATCTCTCTACATCTCCGCCGATCGCACACACGCACAAGGTGTACACATTGGTCTCGCTCTACAACATTCATTCAACATTTACATGAACACTGGATGTGAACAAAAACACAAAGCAAAATATTAAGGCAAATTTCCGTAGAAACAAACAATGTTAATAGTAATACCCTAGAACAGATGGTAATGCCGTCAATAAAAGGAAACATTCGTTCAATTACCATGGAACTAAAAATTCAAAAAGAATAAAGAAAAGGAAATAATCTTATGACTCCTCAAGGTGTCGTAGCACTTTTGCAAATTAAACGGAAATATTTGCAAATTAAGTGAAACATTTTACAATTTCAATGAACCTTTTTACTAAACTCTCTAGATTCTCTAAATCTCTAAATTAAAATAAAGCAATTTGATTTAAATTAATATACACAAAAATTGGAAATGAACCCTATTTCATAAGAGGTCACCTTCACCCATTTTTCGAAACAAATTAAAATCATTTTAACTATAGTTTTAACTTCTAAGTCAGCGGCTCCCCTACTGGTACTGCTGCTGATGGGAGTGTCATCATCATATCCAAAATAGAGTCGGAGCAGCGGAATTGAAATTTTCCAATACTTATTAGATTATGTTTAAAAAAAAAACACAAATTATGGCTAATTACTAGAAAACTGCATGGCATATTCTTTCCGCAAGACTATTGTTCTTGGCGAATTCATAGACTCCATTTCCAGACCAGCCAATTTCTGTAAGTTTTGTTCTGTAAGCTTTTGTTGGATAATAGCCAACGTAAAACCAGGTTTAGTTTCAACTGTCCGTTCAATTTTGGTTAATACTTCTCGGTTAGTTTTGTCGGTCGATTTCCTCCTTTCTTTTTATTAATAATTCGCACTCATTTTGCCTTTAATGCCGAAGCACTGTTTTAGCAGAGTTAATATTTAGTCCGGCGATATTTGCCGCATTTTGCCTGTCCCCCTTCTTCAAACAGTTTTATTAAAAGATTTTTGTTTTCAAGAGATATCTTTTGGTAATTTACGGTTCGTCTTAATACATATTGATATTATGTATAATGTTACATTACCTGATGAACTATTGGATTCAGATGAACTCATGTTAATAACTTTTAATTATTACTGGTGAACATGAAACAGATAACAAAATGAAATTCTTGAATTTTGCTATGCATAATGAATACCTGATGAAATTAATTATGTGTGAATGTACAATTATAAAATTAAAACAGAAGGTATTTTCTTATCATTGAGCAGGTCAATTCTGGCTTTCCTAAAGCGAAAAGGAATTATGGGAAAAATATTTACATAGCATTTTTGTCAAAAACATCATTTTATGGCCTACTGAGAAATCATGTTTGATCTAAATTTTTATAATTTAGGAAATATTTTTTCCGTGTCGAATTTGGATAGGAAAAATATTTTTAATTTAATTTTGGTTTTGAATAAATTTACAACAACTGTTTATCATATCATGCCAGAAAAAAAAAATTTGCGACAAAAATACTATGAAAATATCTTTCCTAATTCCTTTTTCCTAAAGGTAAGCCAGAATCGACCTGCCGGAAGGAGAATTCTATGAGTTTCAATTTATTTGCAAATTGTAAAAAGTTTCATTCTAATTGTAAAATGTTTTACTTAATTTGAAAATAATTTCGTTTAATTGCAAATTAAGGTATCATTTTGTTTGGGAAACCTACATATAACTCCTCCAGGGAGTGAAGAAAGCGTCCTTTAGTTTATTGGAGCCTTCCTTTAAAATATTTGATAATTGTTTTATTTGGTTGATTTCGCGTGATACCGCGGTGTTCGGTGCTACTATTTTTATTGTTGCGGTTCGATAGTTACGGAGAGCAAAGTAAATGATTAAGACTATTATTGTGATCTACGAGAGTGAAACGCCCCCAGATAATGTCCATATCCAATTTCTGGTTGATTTGTTCCAGGTACATGTTTTTGATTTGTCTCCTGTTTCGTATGTTCTCCTGATTGATTGTATCGATATCTATAGTGATTTCATTAACTGTTGAGTTGCCTATACGTTGTAGAATGCTCCGTGTGTTCCAAGCTTGAAATTCCCTCTTTTGTATTGATATCGGTACAGTTTCATATTGTTTTTAGGAAATTCCCGAATAGTGTCCGATTATTGCGTCCGCAATCTGCAAGCTAGTTCCTCATCTTACACATTAGCCGAATTCCATTGGCGTTAGCAAAGTACTCGCAAGTACTTCTAGCTACTCACAACTACTCAATCGACAATTTTGTTTTCTTATGTTTTACTTCTAACTAACAAATGTGCGTTCCATTTAACATATACTCACAAGTACTTTGCCCACGCCAATGGAATTCGGCTATTGTTTATAATAAGTTTATTTTCTGAAATAAACTGTAGTTTCGAACTCTTGTATATCAGAATGTCTTTGGATGAAACTTTTGTGATCCAATGTGGATTACAGTTTCTGTTTACTCTTGAGGATTTTCTGAGGGTGGTCTTTTTCACTGTGTCGTTAATAAGAAATGGTACGATCATCATTATGTCTGAATTATCTTTTTCTAGTTTCGGTATTTGAGGTATGTAAAGCAATGTTTCGCCGTTGATAGTTATTTTCGGTGTAACATATCTCAGCGCTTCATCTGGTATTGTGATATTGATTTCTTGATTAACCAATAAGCCTTTAATCATGATGATTTCGTTTATTATTGGGATTTTGCCGCTTGGCAGGCTTACTTTTGTTCTTATTATTGTATCTTAAATATCCTCCAGAATTGTATTGATGGAAACTATGCTTGTTAGAATTATTTTGTTACTGATTGTGCCATTCGTTACCACTCTGTTCACCGTGTCCGTAATTATTTGAATCCTTCTGTCAATTTGTTGATTGATTTGATTTGTTGATTGTTTGTGTCAATTAGTTGGTTCATTATGGTGTTAGTTATACGCAGGTCTTCTGCATTCTAGTTTCCCACGAGCCATTTTCAACCGGAGCCTAAGCTATCCCATCGTTTAGTTTGTTAATATTCCTATTGCTATTTCTATGTTAGTAATGTTAATGGGAGTGAATAACCTTCTGCGTTCTACACTCGCGAGCAATTAAATTGACTCAAACCTTCAGCGCTCACAGAAAGGCAAATTTTTTTAGAACTGCAAAAATATAGGGGATATTTTAATTTAAATTACACCAAAAAATTCAAGCAAAACTAAAAACAATTTTATTGGTTAATACATAGTATTGCCCCCCTCTACAACAGTTCGCATGCGGTTCTCCATTGACCTTATTAAGGTTTTGACAAAGGCTTCACTTATGTTAGATGATGTGTGTTCATGTCTGGACTAAGGGCTGGCCACTTCATCGTCTCGACTCCAACCTCATCCATGAACTGCCGAGTGGTTTGAGCTGTGTAACACCGAGCATTGTTATGCATCAATATTAAATCTTCCCTATATATTCTGCGTAGGGCACTACATGATCCAAGAGAATATCCTCGATATATCTTTCAGCGGCCAGACATCCTCTACGGCCTCCATCAGGTATGAAAACAAGATTACAAGATTTGTTTTTCCTTCAAGCGATATAGCAGCCCACACCATGCACGAACCGCCGTCATGCAAAACTGGAAGCCGATAGGTCCGGCCACTCCTATCACTACCATGGAGGCATATTCTGCACTCGTCAGTGAATAGAATGGACCTCCATTGCTCGATGCTCCAATTGATGTATGTGTCGCGAGTAAATTCGAGTCGTCGATTTTGAGCGGGCCGTCTTGGAGTGAGGTTGGTATGCGTACACTGTATTACACATTGATGTAAGCCTTGAAAGCCTTGGAAAATATCGGCGAATATGGCACAATTCAACGATGGTCCACTACAACATCTTGCTCTTTGACCTTAACAAATATAGATCGCCCATTGTGCACAACTGATCGTCTACGATACAATGGGTATCCGTTTTGCCTGTCATGGTGTCATCATTGCATACAATTTCGGATCAACAGCTTCATCCGGGATTTTCAAACGAACCAAAATATACGCATGAGGCAGACCACGTTTTTGCCATTCAACGAAGTACATCCAACAATGAACTTAGAGAGACACTAAATGATTGTTTGAGATTGTAATTTTTGTTAAAAACTCCGTCAATGAGGTCTTGTCTGTAAACTGGTGTTTGGCTGGATTGCAGTTTCTTCTTGATTTCGATCCATTGAAGATTAGAGGTGAATGTTATGAATAGGTCTGGGCCATATTGTCTAACATACGGCATTGCATCTTGAAAATACTCGTGCATGTGGGGAGAGCTTCCGATGTAAGTGGCCGGTAAAATTATCATTTTTCTCACGTTGTTTACATGACTTTACAAGTGAGAACTTTACAATATTGAAATCCTCGTGCACCAAAACTAATCGAGCCTCGCTAAAAATATTAGAATGAATTGTGGTTATGTCTAAGCCTGCAAAGTCAATTTACCTTCATAGAATAGCTGAACAAAATGACTGTTTGCAAAATGTAATTAAATTTAACCAAATCTGTTCTCAAAATTCACTACCTTTTCTTACGAAAAATCAAATCTATTAGATTTCACAAATTCTCGCTGAAATGTTTGAGCACTGTCGCACGGTATGAATAATAGAATCAGAAATATGTAATGCATGGTGCAGCGTCAAACGTGGAGTGGTCCGCCACCAACGCCATCTAGTGAAAATAATCCGAAGTTACTGTATAAATGAATGCTTACTGTTGAAATACATTTCTCATTGGTGGTGTTAAGTGCATTCCAATACAAAATTTCCATTCAAAAATCCTATGCAAAACGCAAATTTCGATTTTCCGGGATTTCTTTTGGGTTTTTTCCGAATTTTCTTCGATTTTCCGATCTTTTTCGATTTTCCGAGGCTTTGTTTTGGGTTTTCAGAATTTTCTTTTTTCCTAAACCACCCCAGTATTGAGAAGAACAAACCAAAACAAATCATCCGAGGGGGATCATCCTATCACTCTTTAATAGTTTACAGGGCGTGCTGAAAAGTGTGTGAAATAATGGTCAGAGGCGTCTGCTGAATAGACAGTTTCTAGTTCAATCACATTGCTGGGCGCTTTTACCGCAATGCTTTCGGAATCACGTAAAAGGCTTTGCATGCCTTCATTGAGGCTGACTTCATCTATCATGGGTATTCGACTCAGCGCGTCTGCTATAACGTTGGCTTTCCTTCCTTATAAACGACATTGTAGTGTAGTTTTCTAACTCCGAATGTTATTGGTTTGTGGTCAGTGACCAATGTTAATTTGTTACCGTAAAGGTAAGATTGATATTTTTTAACCGCCCAAATTATGACCAAAGCTTCTTTTTCATTTGTAGCGTACTATGATTTTTCGACACCAATTTGAATCTGTGGCAAGAATGCACCTAGCGCAAATTGTGATGCATCTGACGTTAATGTGAACGGCATTGAAAAAACTGGGTACGCTAATATTTGGTCTGTTGATATAATTCTTTTTAGGGGTTTCTAAAGATTTTAAGTAGTCCAGATCTGGTATGTTCATGAGCGTATCTTTTTTTGTCATGCTTTTAGCTATTTTCGAGTAATCTTTGATGAATCTCCTTTAATAAGCCAAATGGTCCAAGGAACTGAACCAAACGAAATTTGGTATTCTCGGTAACGGCCACTCCAATATTTTTTTTACTTTATCGAGATTTGGTTTCATTCCATCTAGGATGATGGTGCGTCCCATAAATTCCGTTTCCGTTTTCAGGAACTCACATTTATAAATTTGGATTTTTAGATTGAATTGGGATAATCTTTTGAACACTGTGTTCAAATTGTCCATGTGATTTTATAAATTATGTCCTACGATGATGATGTCGTTCAAGTACACGTGGCAAATTTTACCTATAAGGCCATGTGAAACATTGTTCATCGCTCTTTGAAAAGTGGCTGGCCCATTTT
The DNA here is from genome assembly GCA_963691935.1 of Nephrotoma guestfalica. NCBI lineage: Eukaryota > Metazoa > Arthropoda > Insecta > Diptera > Tipulidae > Nephrotoma > Nephrotoma guestfalica. The sequence goes on along the minus strand of OY829913.1, from coordinate 126,482,034 downwards.
TCAAGCCAAACGGCATATGTGTGAATTCAAAATGCCTTTTGTCCATTGAAAGCTGTTTTCTTTTTGTACTTTTGTCCATTGGAATCTAGTGGACACCAGATTTAAGGTCCAACGTTGAAAAGTAAACGGATTTGCCTAGACTGTCGAAGATTTCCTCAATCTGCGGAAACAGGAATTTATCGTTCCGGGTTTTTTCGTTTAACTTACGGTAGTCCATTACTACTCGTACTTTTCTAATTCCCAAGGCGTCCATTTTCTTTGGGATCACCCAAATTGGTGACGCGTAAGGGCTGTTTGAATTTCTCACAATCCCATCAATATATTTTCTCTGTCTTTTGAGATGGGGATTGAATTGATTGTCTCAAAGTTGTTTACTTTAAGTATTAATTTTGGCATCCTTTTGGGAGGTTCCGGATCTCCTGTAAGCAAGTTAACCATGATCTTAAAATGTGCTGCTTTATACAATCGTGGCTGTACCAAATCTGTTTGTTTAATCTCTCGAAGCTTGGAACTAACCAATCGCCGTTCTCAGTTCAGCGTTATGGTATGATTATAGAAGTTTTCCAGAGGGTATAATATCTTGCCGCAGAGGATCCACTTTTCGTCCCTCGTCACGATTCGATGCAAAAAACCATTTCGATTTTGTCTTTAGAGCAGTTGTTAGCACGTGAAAAACAGCGTTCGACGTCTCTTGGCTTGAGTTGATACGGAACCCAATTTCTTTGTTTTCGCACCATACCCTTGGCTTGAGACGGGTTTGAATCGCTTGTTGATTCACTCGCGTTTCAGCGAACTCCTCTTGAGTTTAGCATGAATCATGGTCTAATAACACCTCCAACTCAGCGTCTTTAAACTTTACTGGTCTTCCTTCTCGTCCTTTGCAACTGGTGTCAAAATCGCCGCTTTTAAAACGGCGGAACCAGTATTCACATATTTTTATTAGTAGGGCATGTTCCCCGTATGGTTCACACAGCAGTCGATATCCATCAGCTGCAATTTTCTTCAAATTAAAAAAAGCAGCGCTTCCCGCAAATTGTGTTTTGCTGGCACAAATGTCGACATTTTTAGAGGGAAATGATGGCGCTTTAACATGAATATAATTACAAGATGACCCGATGCGTATTAATACTAGTTACGCCATCTTTTGTAAATCCCTCAAAACTTATTTGTACCCCAAATATCTTCATTTATATGAACAGAACTAATCCAACCAGGTTCGGGAAACTCAATTTATACGTATAAAATAAAAACTTAAGTAAACGCCTGATTTCCTTTTAAAAAAATAAGTTTTTCAAAATTGATATGCGATAAAGAGATAATACATAATCTACTAAAGCAAATAGTCTTCTACCGGAACAGAGGAACAAATTCTTATGTTATACTTGATGAACGCTTTTTGGACTTCCGAATACTCATTTAAACACAGCAATTGTTTATTTTTGCTTCACATAAATCTAATAAATTCAACCTCTAACTTAGGTTTAGATTGATCCGGCATAAAATTCGACCCAAGGATATAAAAACTTTCTTCGTCATATGTACTGTTGGCACTCTCATGAATCTCATCAACAATTGTTAAGTCTGTATGATCTTTTTTGATGTTTTCTAACGCTTCATTGCATATCTTCTATTTATGATGCATTCTCAGATGTAGGCATCGCTTCCTAAATAATGGGTGTAGACAAGTAGCTATTGTTATTCATTATCCTTTGTTGACAAATTGAGGAATAATCAATTTATAAAATTTTAAAGCTGCATGATCATTTAGTACTTGAACTCGTGTCCTCAAAGTAAAGATTCTGGGGTCAGATGCCCATAATAATGACGGTTTTATCTTAGAAGGCTATCTAGCGAAGTAGCGATAGATAGATTTAAAAATGCTTCTAATGACCTCGGTTGATTTAGGTTTCCTCGACAAATTCCACAAAGCTGTTCATTTTTGGATAATGAATTTTGAATACTGATTTATTGCTTCTAATTAATTTCATTAAATCGGTCGTCACAAGCAGATTTAAAGTGTGATTACCATATCTTAAATGATGCGGAAGTACTCCATTCCACAATAGCTCATCTATGTCGGGATTGGTTTCGAATTCGTGATGTTCAGATATTTCAAGTTCCACATCATCAATGTTTTTATGGGGTTAATTCTATTTATTTTTGTATGTACAATTGTAAACCACGAACGATTACAAAATAAGTTATTTTCATTAAGAAATATGTTAATCGTAAAAAAATTACCTGTATAATTGGTAATTTGAATGTCTATTCCGAATTCCGCAAATGCTTTTACAAAATTGAATCGAATTTTCCAAAGATTTTGTTGAGTAGCTCGGCAATTTTATCGTATGAGTGCATTCCTTACTGGAAACCGCCTACAATCTAGCATTCCAGACATTCTTTCTAGTGTATCTTGATCAACCTACATTTGCAAACGTCCTTCGAGCCATTATTTCTATATTGCTATCTAAGTCTACAGATAAATGGAGAATTTAGTAAATATTTAACCACCATTAATAAGTAATTATAAAAATATCCACCGTTTATAATTTTTATGAAATTTGGATCATCAACGGTACCAGGTGGTTTCATGCTACTTACAATAAAATTCATTACATTGTAACCAAAGTTCCCTTGTTTAGTAATAGTACATTTAATTGATTTTGTTCCAAACATGAATTTAGTTTTAATTATATTGATGGCGTTGTTGTGTTAGCATTATCTAAGGATCTGGATCGACAGCGTGGTACTTTATTTGTATTGTGAATACTCTTTTACTTCTTCTGGGTGAACCGAACCCATTGCAATTAAATAAATTTATTAAACATACATTGAATAACGAATCAAAAATAAAAATAAATTTAAAAATGTACATAAATTATATGTATTGATTACCTTTATATGAGTAATAAAATTGGAAATAAACCTTAAATATCCACTTACCATAGTACTTTTTTATTTTGGCAACATATTCAGCCTTTATAACAATTGCTTTGTCAAGAGCAATATTCATATCGATTTCATCCCCAATAATTTAAAAGAACGTTCCATCTAATATTAGTGGTATTCTTGAATCATCACTCATCATGATTTTATTAAAAGTACAAAACAACATTTTTTGTTATGTACTTTTAATAAAATCCGACATTTTACCAATCAAATTCAAAAACCCGTTAGAAAATAATAAAAAATTATGTACGTAAATCCTTTTTGAATTTAGCGTGATTTTAGATGACAATTACTGCGGACGTGGTTTCAGACTACATTTCGTTAAATAAAAACCCCAATAAACCAAACAACAAAGAATTCGTATGGAAATTGGTAAATTAGATAACTTTCTTGAATATATATAATTTGTAGTTTTTTATGGAATATTTAATTAAACTATCAAATACAAATATAAATAATTTGGAAATATAAAAAATTTAACTACGTATTTGAATTAGATTTATTTATTAATGCCCACCCTTGGATGGATGTACCTAACTTTTAGGCTCAAATTCGATGGGGTTATTATCTCTAGGATTTCCGCAAAAAAAATTATTTATTTAATAGATATTTCATATCAAACCTGAAGTACAGGGTGATTTTTATGGGCTAGGTCGATGTTTTTTTTAAATAACTTTAAAATGAAGTACAATTTTGGAATTAAGATTGTATTGATTAGTTGAATGGTCTATAACATTATGTATTTCTATACGATCAGGTTGCCGCCGCTGGCTTTGGCGGAAAGGCGAGCCCTTTATTCACATTTTTCATAATATTTCCGTAGACTTCTGGAATTATTTCAGCAATTTCGTTTTTATTGTTGACCTTAACACATTTGGGATCAACTTTTTTTTAATGATTTCGCATTTTGATTTTAAGTTTTATCATTTAAAAATAAACTAATTAAATTTTTATCGAAAAAATATGTGTTTTGTACATTTTTGACGAACCCCAATTGGGACTCATGGGAACATCAGCATAAGAAAATTTTTGAAAACAAAAAATTAAAAACACAAATTTATTTGGTTGTAATATATTTGTATTAAATCCAAGTAGTATTATTATTTTTAATGAAACTGCTCAAACCAATGGGTTGTTTCTATAATATGACCTGGGTCGCTCTTTTCTACTGTCGAAACTCTTTTAACAATTGATAAATTTCAAGTTCTGCCCATATTTGGATTAGAAATAGATTTCTGTTACAATTATTCGTTTAAAATCTAGAAACGCAATCTTGCCGTGTGACTTCGAATACAACACATAAGTGTTGTAAATAGTAACTTCAATGGAATTAGTAAATAATGGAAAATACCCTTTTTTCCACGGATTTTGATTCTATACCATTGTTTATGCCAGTTTAGTTTATCCACACCTCCCATATATTTATTTTACTGATTTATCAAATTAGACTGCGGTATGTTCCATATAACTGATAAAATTGCATTCTTTTTGTCAAAAAGATAATCATACAATCCGCGAGACTCATTTTTTTCATTGTGATCTTTCAAAATAATTTGACTATTTTTTATCCCCATTCTATTATATCTGGCAGTTCCAGTACAACGATTCCCGTACTTTGAAAGTAAAGCTAGTAGATTATAGCTTGTAAAAAAATTATCGATGTATACCTCGTGCTCGGTGGGATCTGTAATAGATTCAATCATGCTCTTAACAATTTTCTTGCCTAGTCCACTGAGGGACTGATATTTGTTCCCTTTTGGTTCTTTTTGTTGTTCTTTGCCTTGATATACACTCATTGTAAAACAATATCTGGTTCCTCCACACGCCATAACCCATTGCTTTAGAACAAATCTTATTGGTTTATCACGTATGAACTGCTACATAAAATGATGAATACTCCAAATTTCATGAAGCTTACGTTGAGTTTATCAATGAGTGGGCATATTTTGTATATCTTGTCAGGACAATTAGTTTGTATATAACTGTTATCGTTGAAATGAATGTTGCGTTTTATTTCAAAATATCTGTTCCTTGCGATACATTTACGAATAATTTGTCTATCAATTTGCCATCCTCGGACCAGTACAATTTTTATTGGGGAAGGCTGTTGTATCCACTATAAAATAGGATTCCAATAAAGTTTTTCAGGCAGTCAATTGTCATGTCAAAATTATGAATATTTTTTTGAGCATCGTATATTTTTCATTGATTCACGATGCTTTCCATTATATCCTGATCGAATATCAATTCGAAAACTTCCACTGGAGATTTCGTCGACAAACTTGTTATAAATTCATTAAATTTTTCGTGAGATTAAGGATGTTATTCCTTAGAGTAGCAAGCTGGCATTTTCATCCATTTTGCCGTTCCGACGTTGCAGACTAACTCTTCATCGTCATCCGACATCATTTCCAACACCGCTGCGGCCTTCGACAATGTTAAAAACTTCTTGGTACTCTTATTTTCCTCCCACTTTAGATATTGAGATATTCTATACCTTTTACAAAAAAAATCTATGGTAGGATCGTAGTCTGCAAATGAGAAATCTAATATGTATCTACATTTATTTACTTAACACATAACATATATTTTTTGGGTTTTACAATAATTTGAAGATTTTAATTTTTTTCTTAAACTTTATTCTTTTCAAAATGCACCGTTATATCATATAGAGGAAACTATTATTTTAAACGCTTGCAAACTATACATTTACACCCATCTATAGCAAACAAGTATATAATATAATGGAAAAATACACATAAAATGATCAAAGTAGGTAAATCCCCATTTGAGACTCACGGCTCGAAATGGGTTAAGCATCGAGAGGTTGTGGTCGGTTTATCAGTGTTTACCTTTTCTTTCAAGCACTCCCATAGGAAAAAATTGGGAGGGGTCAAATCAGGGGATCGTGGGGGCCAGTCGATATCACCACTTTTTGACATTATTCGGCCGCGAAAAATTTCTCGCAAAATTTTCTTCGTAGGACCAGCTGTTGTAACCACATATTCTGTAGGCCTATAATTGATCCAGTTCGGACTCACGAAAGTTTTCCAACATATCCCGATAGGGGGCTCCAGTTTACCAGTTTACTATTACAGCATTGTCTCTAACATCCCAAAGATGATGAGGTTTTTCAGTGCCCTAATAGCGTCTATTCTGTTTATAACAAAGCCAACAATTTTTTGTCAAAAATAAAATGTTTTAATAATTTCAACACGTTGTACTCTATAATAAATTTTTAACGACTCCTCTCGACAACTGTCAAAAGCGAACTGACAAAAGTCATCCAAAACAAAATGGCAACCAAACAAAATCGATTTGGAACATAAAAAGCATCCTGTACATTGAAACCATAAGAACAAATTGCTTGATTTGCTATTTCTTAAGTACTTTTAACTTTTAATATGTATGTGGGCAATACTAATACAATGTATTGAATATGTTTGTACATTTTATATGTCTTCTGTAGTTTAAAATAATAAGAACAACTCTTGTGTTGTACAACACATAGAGTAAATTAAATCGTGGAGTTTATTACTTTTCAACAATAATAATTAATATTTTTTGAATGCAACAACAAAAATGATTCGGGTTGGATACATTTTTCTTGCACTTTCAATAATTTATTTCGGATAGTAATAAATTTAGCAAAGTAACACACCCAAATTGAAATAGTGTTGTTGGGCCGGTTTTTCGTGCCAGCTTCATATACATATCATACACGAACTCACAGTATAGATTTCTTTATAAAAATAAATTTTACTATATTTGGCCCAGGACGTTTAATTTTATTTCAAGATAACTCGCCTGCATCTTGGCCTTCGGCGCCAGGGGTGTGATAACCTACAAAATCATAAAAATTGTGCTTAATACTCGTACTACATACAGGAATTTTTTTTTCGTACCCCTCACCCATCACCATCATGATTCATTCTAACAAACATTCCCCTTGCAGTGATTTCATTTTTATTTTCAATTCAATTTTCCCGTCAATTAAATGTAATATTCAAAAGTTAACCACATTTTAGTCCCTTTTACAATGCGCCCCTTTACACCATTGCTTTAATCTCACATGCCTTATCTATATGGGTGGGCATACACAAGTTCACATACACAAATAACTATTGGTGTGTGTAAGTAAAAAACTGTTGTATTGTAAGATGTGTTTATATTGTTACGATGGATGGATATGCAGTGGGAAATTTGGAACACACGTACCACCACCACCATCCTTCCCTTTCGGAAAATTTTATTTCTGGTTTTGGGCGAGTTAATTTTAATGGATATGATGTCTAACGTTTATGTGCCATTAGAATTTTTTGTTGTTGTTTTTTTACCATTTATAGTAGAAAAATAATAATTTGTATATATTTTTTGGTTGTGATTGAATTTTAATTAAATTAACATTTATATTTTCTTTTGTCTGCTATCGTTACAGAGTTCGGAATTGGGCATTAAAATTTGGCGTCGATTTATGGGAATTTGGACGGCAATTTACTAAAATGAACGACATTAAAAGTGTGAGTATTACATATTTTTCTATCTAGATAATGTCTCCTTATGTGCCATACATGTACCAACCACACTAACGAGCAAAATGGAGCCTTTTTTACAATATTTTCTATGTATGCTTGTGTATAATTAAATCGGTTGGGATTATCTCTTAATACGGTTATTGATGTTATGGGATTCGGAATATCTTAAGAGAATATACAGAAGTTGTTTGAAATTTCGAATAAAAAGATACAAAAACAGACCAGCAATTCACTTCCCACCCTCTATGTGGGTACCACAGTAAAACCATGATACTAAAACGTCGAAAATTGTCTTATCTTATGTACAAGCGACAATAAAATTTTGTATCTTTCTCACGTATTCTGTGGTGTTTCATACATGTGAGAATATTGAACGGCAAATGCCAAAAAATGTATTCTTGTAGTTTTTATTTTTTGACTTTCAAGTGATCAAAATTAATTCCGGTAATTTGTGACACAATAATGATAAATTCGCATCCAGAATTTATAATGAATTTGGTCGTGTTGAGTGTGTGTATATGATGCGTTGTCGTATTATCATCGTACGTATGTTGTATGTTGTATGCTGTACGTGTCGTGTGCTGATAATAATATTGATGTCACTTCTTTTGCGGTGGTGATGCGGTTGCTGGCTTAATATAAGAATGTACGGATAAATGTTAAAAATTGAATTCGTGGTGAGATATAAATGTAATTGTTTTAAAAGTCCTTTTTATCTTTTTTATTATATCCTCTTTATATTGTTAAAAAGTATGCCACGTATGTGCTGGGATTAGAAATAATATATATAAGATAATGTAGAGTATACGTAATAATAATAATCTACTGTTGGAACATGTATGAATATTCAACAATTGTATTATTACCATAGCGTATATGCGCAGCCTCCCAAATAGAGTTCAAGGTAGAGTTATAAAAATAAACTTAAAATAGACGCTTGCCTTGCACGATGTATTTTTCATCTGGATTGAATTCAATTAATCCGCGCTTTTACCAAATATTCCTTTTCTACACTCCAGTAAAATTAAATTTTCTGACACAACTGTTAGACAATTTTACGTTGGATAAAAGTTTCTTCTATTACCTTTCAAAATTCCTACAGTTTAAATTTATTGAACAGACCAATTCACGTAATTTATATCGCCGAGGAATAATCTCTGAATGATTTCCTAATATTTACCGAACACTTACCACTGATGGAATATTCCCGAAAATACCAGAAATATTCCCACAATAATTTTCCCGCTATCATCCACAAAGACGAAAATACAACAACAAATACTTTCCACAATTATTTATTTATCCACTGTGTTACCATTTACAATATTTTTAATTTTCAACACTTATAATTTTGAAGCTACTGACCTTTGCTTTTATTCTACCGCGTCTGAACTAAGACTCTCCAAAGACTCAACCAAGACTGACTGACTGTGTTCAGTCAGACTCGCGGTATATAAATCCGCGCTGAATATTCCAGATTGTCCGCTAACAATCGTAACGGTTCTGATCTAGACTAATCGTATATCTGCAATACAACTTAACTGTTATAAAACTACTTCTATTGCTACTACTTAAACCTAGATGTCACTAATTTCACAAACATGTCATTAATTAACTAAAAAATTTCTGCTGAATTAATGTTCCGCCCAAGTGACCAATGTATGACGAATTCGTGCCCACCAAACCCAATTTAAGTTTCCAGGTACAGTTTTGCTTACTGGTTAATTTAAAGTACACTACTATGAACTGTGGAACCGGTTAAACTTCCTAACTTTAATTAAATGTGTAGCTAGATAAATAAAAAATGCAATGTACACAAATATAAGATTAAAACTGTATGCAAATAATTTATATTTAGCATATAAAATCCTAATCAAACACAACATAAACTAACATTCAGTTTATAAATTCACTGCAAGTCCGTAGCCGTCCCACATTGTATTCTCTCCTCATCTACTCATCGATCTATCTTGAGCTCTCAAAGAAGAGTAGGATATCCTTAACGTCCAATTTACTGAGGTCCCTCAAGTGGGGAGCTTCCAGGAGTTTCAGTCTTCTAAGCGTTAAGTGGAGACAGGTGTAAGGCAAATATGAGACTGTGTACCGTAATAGCATTATACTGATATGCCACCGCCTTAGCGGTACAAGCTGTCTGAATCTTGACAGGTGTAGTTTTGGGCATATCTGCTTAGTTATTTCGCATTGGGCCATCTGTCGTTCGTTGTTATACTAGTTTCTCCTTGAAACGTTGCGAGATTAGAGACAATTAAGTAGCCCATGCTTTCGACTTAAGTAAATATTATTTGAGCGTTTTAATTGAGCCTGACTGTCCGTAAAAATGCGAATATCCCTTGCATATATTACATTATACTTCAACCAGTCAACGGCTTCTCTTATCGCGATTAGTTCAGCTTGGAAAACGCGGTAGTAGTCCGATAGACGAAAATAGAAGTTTACATTTAATTCTTGACAGAAAATCCCTTCCCAGCCTTCCTTTTCGCTTTTGAAGCATCAGTGAAGAAATTAATATCTTCAGTATTCAGAAATGCTTCTCCCAACCAGTCCTCTCTGGCAGGAATATCAGTCCTAAACCTCTGATCAAAAGATGATGACGGGATGGTATAGTCCGTAGTATTTGGAATGGTCCTGTTTCAAAGACTAGGTAAATGAGCGTCCTGTATTGTTACAGTTCCACATAAAGATGGAGCTGAACCTTATAGTTGAGCTCGCTGCCATTTATTTACCTAGGATATACAGGGGTATGAGATGAAAGAGAATCAATCTCCAGTACTTGTGCTCTTAAAAACCCCACTAACACACAAGGCAGCTGTTCACTGTATTTTCACCAAGAATTTTATGTTGATCAGAATATTTAAAGCTGGCCAAACAGTGACCCCATATAATAAAATCGGCATAAGAGTAGAAATATAGAGCCAATACACAACGTGAGGCTCCAAATACCTTCTTTTATCCATTTTTAAAGGCGCGAGGCGCTACTGTAGCTTTCTTTACTCTTTCTAATATGGTAGCTTTCCAGGTTAGTTTGCTGTCCAGAATGAGATCCAGTTTCTTCGCTTTATCAGTGGAAGTCTATTCAATACCATTTAAGGTGGGGGTGGGGGGAGGTGTCGGCCTGAAGAAGTCTGTATTTCCTGGAGAAAAGGACCAACCCAGTTTTGTGTGGATTCACATTTAAACCGCAACTGTTAGTCAAATTAGAGAGAATGTCAAGTGCACTTTGCATGGGTTCTCTTATAAGGTGCAAGGATATCTACCGAAGACACCAATCGCAACATTATCCGCATAAGCAACCAGCTTAAAGTCGCAGCCTTCCAGCAAGTTCCAAAGAAGAGAGGATATGCTCCACCTTGCGATGTGCCTCTACTCACAAATCTTCTATTGGAGGACCCACCCAGGATGGCCGTCACGACTCCGCTTTTAAACATTTGATCTACTCAGTCCCTGAGTCACTCGTCCAAGCACAGAGAGGAGAGTGTCTGCGTGATCGCCTACAATCGTTATTAAAGGCTCCCACTATATCTAGAAATGTTATCACAGAGTATTCCTTATGTTCAAGGGATTTCTCGTTAGGACCAATAAAGGAGTGGAGAACAGTTTCCACAGATTTCCATTTGCAATATGTATGTTGGGATTTCGAAAGCCTCTTTGGCTCAATGGAACTCCTAATGTGGTTTCTATCTGACTTTCTAAATTTTTGTAGGAACTAGGCTAAATTTATAGGACTGCAATGAGAGCTTTTCCCCGCCTTAGGTATAAATATTACATTTACTCCAGTCCATTTACTAGAAATGTGACAGAGTTCTAGCCTGCCCTAGAAGATAACATCTAGCCAGAGTAGATGATTTGAAGTTAATATCATCGGCGACAGTAACGTCCTTCTTTTGGTCCCGGATCATAAGAAAAGAAATCGAGTTTCTGAGCGAGTTATTTCAAAGGTCTGTTAGGCGAGAAGTAACAGCTGAAAATTACAAATTCCCCCAGCTCTAACCACACGACCCCTATTCCTGACCCTCTTTGTTCCTCTAAGTCTCGTTTCCAGTCACTTGCTAGTTTGGCTCACAGCAGAAGGTTCTGTAACGGGCAAATCCTGTTTATGTTTAGCTGGAGTATTCGCATTGACTTATATGAGGCGATCTTCAAATCCAGCCGTGGGTTCAAACCGATGATTGCTTACCACGAGGTTCATATTATCAACATAATACTTTTTAACCTCCATACACTCGTTTTTTCTTGTGCTAGGCCTTTCCAAAGTTGTAACATGCTGCGCTACGGTCAAGACCGTTGCAGTTTCTAGCTGTGTGTCCTTCCTTCCAACCTCTTTTGCGGCGAGGGTCATGAGCACGCGTTTGCACTCGGCCGAAAACCCATCCCACTCGGATTTAACATTCTTCACTAACTGGGCATACTGATTGATTTTTATTTCTAGACACATTAGACGATCGCTTCAATACCCTCCATCACTCTTTCAAAAGTTTCGTTCTCAAAACCTTATAACTTAAACAATAATTGGCCCACCCCACAATCCATTAGGCATATTTCATTCCGTATTCGTTGTACTCATTGCTTCTTTTTGCTGAGTTCTACCACTGGCATTTGGTCCACGGTTGCACTTTGATACTGCCGACTGCAGTATCCACTTCCGCGTCGTGACGCGGCTACTTAGGTGTTACCTATTTGTATATAAAGACAGCTAAAGCCCTTTAACTCTACGATCGGGAGCGGCGTAAGACGTGACATTGTCGGGATGCGACAATGCCACGTCTTGCGCCGTTATTGAATGAAATGCGTTGATTTACTTGTTATGCATCGTCCGATTGCTGTCCCAAAAGGTACATTTGTGCTCTTCTTCTGGAACAGGCAATTGAGATCCATCGCAATGGCAAACCTGCTCTTGCACTTTATACGTTGTCATGTAATTATTTCTTTTTTCCATTCGAACAGCGCATGCAAGACCTTTCGTTTTTGTATTTCTTTGCTTTGCAATAATAACATAATTTGTTCATTGGTCCAATTTCAACGAACGGATTTGAATGGTAATCAACTTCCAAACCGTATTGAAATGCAATGCGTTCAAACGAAACGATTTGTTGTTCTCTGTTCTGAACAACTCGTGCACGATTACTTGCAAGTCGTTGTTGCCGGTGTTCAACTGTTTCTCTGGATCGTGGTTGTGCAATTTGCACTCGATCAGTTTCCCGATATGCTTCACGTTGCTCATACCGTTCGATGGTTCGTCACGTATGAAGGCGTATTCGATTGGCACTTAAACGTAATTCACGCTCTTCATCCGTTTGCAGTGCTCATGATCGCAATACATTTATTTATGCGCAAATCTTGTATTCGTTGTGAGCGTTGTTCTTGGGTCTCAGTTGCTCACGAGGCTCTAACTCTAAGCGATTGGCGTGTATTTCGCCCAATAAATCGTCGTCGTGCCCAATAGATCTTGTCTACGGGGGTTAACTACAAAAGTAAACACAGATTACATATTTGTAAACTGAAAGCATATATTTAATAAGAATGTATATTCTATTGAAACAATATTTAATGCATATACCAGAAAAATAATCACCACCAATTATTTTATTTCACTGTACCTAATAAATAATCGGGAATAACGGGAATTCGGATGTACACAAATAAGTATTAATTTACACAAAACTATTAAAAAATATGTTGAAATAATCGACGATGGTTTAGTCGTCAAAATAACATTATGCGAAAAACAAAAGATATTTTTCAAACTAAACCAATTTGACACGTTTGTATCAAAGGATATATCTTGTAGAAGATGCGCATTTTTAAATATAAAGTTAGTACCTTTTCAAACTAAGTCAATTTTACACGTACAATATTTTGTAGCAAAGGGTATTTCATGTGAAAGATACAATTTTTGGTGATTGGAATGGTGGCTATAGTGGACAAAAATGGAATAAGTTTTTATAATAATTTTTATTTGTAATACTAATTACTTTAGAAAATCGATTTAGTCGAATATTTAGTCTAAAGTATTATTATTTTTATTTCATTTATTTGATTAAGCTTCACCATTTTAAATGTTAGAAAACAGCTTAAAAATTGCAAAAAATTTATTTTAAATTCATATTAAGTAATTTTACACTAATAAATATCTTTTTGAGTCAATCAATTTATTTCGGCGGATCGATCCAATTGCTTGATAACGCAATTCGTTTCGTACAATATTTTAGGGTTAACAGTATGCTCTCTCAATTGCTGACAATTACACCCTTATAGAGATAAATCGTTTATGGGCTCCATATATTTTAGATAGAAGGGGGGCCCCTAGAACCCGGAGTTTAACCCCTTCCAAAATATCGTAAGGTTGGTTCTGGACATGCAACTTGTACACGGTCAAAATTTCAAGACAATCGGTTGAGCGGTTCGCGATATTTGGTAGTATGACTCGTGCGCCACCTATCGTAAAAAATCGCACTATGCTCACGACCACTCTTTTGCCGAGATACACATTGTGTGAATATTTCATGTTCATCAGCCGTATAGTCAAGCAAGCAATTTGCTAGTCGAAATTCTGACTACTCAATTAATTTTACTAAGGAAATTTGAATTTGAAATTACATTTCTTATAAAAATTTTGTTCATGTTTGCGATTGAACTGTGCAACAAAAAAATTTGCTGTACAATTTTTGAAGCAACAAATTTTACTTTGCAATTGCAAAAATGAACAAAAATTTTATGAAAAATATAATTAGAAATTCAAATTTCTTTGGAAAAAATTAATTGAGTAGTCTGGGTTTCGGCTATCAAATTGCTTGCTTGCTACCCAATCGAGTATCTACCTCATAATTTGACTTTTATATAATGTTTTGGTGTTTTTTTAGAGGGTCAGAATTTTAAATGCAAATAGAACAAAAAAAAGACATTTTGAATGTCAGTGAAACTAGCTATATTGGATAGATAATTGTATGCCATTATGTTCCAAGTGTTCAATCATCTCTTCTTTATCGAGGTAGACAAGTGATTTAACATATCTCCCAAGAAAATGATCAGACGATCTCAGAGGCCAGTTAACAGGACCATTACGTTAAATTAGTCTCATCAAATGTTTCTTTGAGTAATTAATTGTATCGCACGCTGTGTGGCATGTGGCGCCGTCCTGTTCGAACAACATATCAGCAAGATTTATGCCAGCCAATTGTACAAGAAAGTTGTAAATCATGTCTCTATACCGTTCATCGTTGACTGTAACATTCCGCCCATCATCGTTCTTGAAGATATATGGACCAATGATTCCGCCGGCTCATAAAGCACATCAAACAATGACTTTCTCTGGATGTAATGGTGTTTCGGCAGAGGCTTGAGGATTCTCTTCACTTCAAATCCAACAATTCTGTTTATTAATGTACCCATTGAACCAAAAGTGAGCTTCATCGCTGAACAAAATTTTGTTTGGAAAATCAACATCAATATCAATTTGTGCGTCAGCCCATTGACCGAATTGGCGGGATGTGCGATGGTCGTATGGCTTTAATTCCTGCACCAGTTTAATTTTGTAAGCACGTAAACCTTAGATAAAATCTTCCATAAAGTGGATGGAGACATCTCCAGTTGCTGAGAATGAAGTCGAATTGATTGATTTGGGTCTTCCTTAATGCTACGCTGCTCTGATGGACGATTATGACGACCGTAAAATGGACGTAATGCACGATGAGTTTGGCGAACAGAGCCTTTTATTTTGATAAAAAATGTCAACAATTTATATATAAACGTTGCTCTGGCGTGAGCCTATTCATTATGAAATGGCAAATCAAAACAGTGTTGCCAACTTAAAGATGTGAACCTCTAAAAAACACTCTTTATATTGATAGATAGGTTACTACGGGTATTCATTTAAGATTTTTTTTCTTGGTGAAATTTATACCTAAACATTATTTTAATTGTTATATTCAATAATTTGTATTTGGTTAAATGCTTTATTGAAAGCAATAATTGAGTGGCTCACTAATACTCTCAAATGTTTTAGTTTTATTAAAGTTTTAGGAAATTTTTCGTTACCGTTATTTATAAAACTGATCTCATCGACATAGCTTTCAGTAAATGAGTTCATCCATTTTATATCTACATCTAAAGATAAAGTTAAGAAGGAATTCAACGTTATAGTTGACACTACACTGACATATTAAAACCTTAAAAGCGCCTAACATTGATGTTTCCTTTAAATTTTCCACATATGAAACAGCAAACAATTGAGATATATATCACTGGAGATGTAATACACGTCTGGTTTTCTATCTGTCTGTGTCTGCCAGTACTTTTTATATACATGTCAATTTCGGGAACATAAGACTTCAATTAAGAAGTAAACACAATTTTAAAACTTTTTAATTTTATATTCTCTAAGAAATGGGAAACTCTTCTTACGGTATATGTGTGAGTATATGTATGTACATTTCCATTACGTCTTTTCCCTATCTTTTCCTGTGTTCCGTTTTTGGTGTCGTTTATATAAGTTATTTTCTTTTTTATAATTTTTCTCTTAAACTATTTGATAACTAGCAACAAAAAGGAAGAAGAAAACTTTTAAGAAGCTTTACAAATATACCGCACTATATAGATGAAAATAAGCTATACTTATACGTATATATACACACACTCAGCCAAAAAATGTAACCAATGTAATAAGAGGTTACCTTATTTATCATGTAATTCTAAAAAAAAATTTGGAATATTCAAAAAATTCCTTCTATATACTCGTACAATGTAGTTGGGGTGAATCCTACCGTAATTTCAAATAGTTAACCTTTAACAAAACAAACCGGAATTATAAATATTAAGTGTGTATGTACAATATATATATAGGAGGAAAGGGTAGCATGAATCTTAGCTCGCACCACGTGCGTGCCTAAATTCAATATGGCAAAATTATAGGTCAACATATTTAATTACGTTAAACTCAAAGCGCTCACATATTCTACTCACGTATTTTTATTTTCCAAAATACTTCATAATCGGATTATTGAAAATATTTTTCTTCTTCTTTTAATGTTTGGCCAGTAGAATATATTCTTTGGTCTGAGGGGGGAAGAAAACCACATAAGTTTGTTTTTCAAAAGATCTTATTTTGTGTGTGTACGTCTTTACGTTTCCAAATAAAATTCAAAATAATACTGTGGATAATAATTTGAATGTATACAGAAACAAAGTTTATTCATTTAAAGTGTTTTTTGCTTTTTTGGAAATCCGAGAAAAGCTTACATTTATCTTTTGGTTCATAATTGTAAATTTTTCTTTTATGCACACAAAACACAAAATAAATTTACTTTTGAATAATAATCCATATTATAAAATAATAAATTTTCTGTTAATATTTTTTTCAATTTATTTTTGTGGCCATTCTCTTCTTCAAAACCGTTGGATACGAAGCACTAAGTTACTAACTGTCACGAATTTGGCCTTTCAAATTCGGTTCGTATCACTGGATTGTGAATACCACTATAAATTTGACGGGTTTTCAGAGAATTTTTTTTTAATTTATACGATTACCGGAAATATACTCAGAACATTTCTATTTATGTGAAGCTGGCCCGAAAAACGCCTTTCAATTGTGGTTCGTGTTTCTTTGCTAATTTCAATACCATCCCGAAAAAATATCATAATTGTATCGAAAACGCATATCTAATCCCGAAATAATATTTTCATCTGGGCGTTAGCATTCTCTGTGTCCAAAATAAACGCAATTGTCCATTTCCAAATATTGAATATTAAAGCCTTATCTTTATCCAAGTGTTACAATGGTTGCATTGAACTTGAGATATCCCTACGAGATTATTTGCTCAAAAGTTAGGTCCATCCATCTCAGATATGACGCCAATAGTTCAAGTCTGATCTGTGAATACCTAACTTTTGAGCAAATAGTCTTGAGGAGGTATCTCCTGAGTTGCGCAGCAACTAAATTTTTAGTTTGACCGATTTTTCATGTAAAATGGAAAAGTTCAATGGCTCTATTATTGAATATTTGGAAATGGACAATTGCGTTTATTTTGGACACAAAGGATGCTAACTTTTAGGCCCAAATTTCCGATGGCTGTTTATATGGATTTTGTAAACGTGCTGATATGTAATCGTTATATGCAACTAATACGATTTTTTGCCGTGATTTACAATGTAACACAATTTTTTTCAAATATTACAATCATTACCTGTATAATATGGCATTACCAATTTGGTAACTTTTCGGGATAATTTTAGATTTCTCATATTAATTAATACAAATTTCGTAAATACATAGATGAAAAAAATTATTTCGGGATTAGATAATGCTCCTGAAGTTAGCCAAAAGTTTTCGCCGGAAAACCTGCAGTATCGACATATTTTATATCAGATGTTGGTACAAAATTCGCCGTACAAGTAAATTTTCGCCGAAAAAAATTTGAAAACTCAATATCACATAATTCGAATGTTTCTCAATGTGTCATATGAATGTGTTATATGAACTGGGTGAAGTTAGACCAATTCGTGAATAGCTGGTTCCCATATTATAATTTGTCGTGTTAGGGGGCTATGAATTTGAGTTGTGGCACTGACAATGAACATCTGCGCCAAAAATCGGGCCATATTTTATGTAGCATCATAGTGAAATAAATTAAAAGCTAGAAGCATGTTTAGTGGTAATTTTAACTGGGTGAAGTTAGCTCGATTCGTAAATATTGGATTAATTTCACTATGATGCTTCATAAAATATGGCCTTTTTGACACAGGTGTTCACTGTTAGTGCCACAACTCAAATTCATAGTCCGCTAACACGACAAATTATAAATACGGGATCTAGCTATTTACGAATTGGTCTAACTTCACCCAGTTCATATGACCTTTAAACATTCGAATTATGTGATATTGAGTTTTCAAATTTTTTTCGGCGAAAATTTACTTGTACGGCGAATTTTGTACCACCATTTGATACAAAATATGTCGACAATGCAGTTTTAGGCTGAAGTTTTCGGCTAACTTCAGTAGCATGTGTTTTCCAAACAACTATGATATTTTTTTGGGATGGTATTGAAATTAGCAAAGAAACGCACCAAAATTGAAAAGGTGTTTTTCGGGCCACAACATGTTCTAAATATCCGTTTAACACTTAAAACACAACAACAATAATTTTCACTGGTCAGCGGTAATGACGGATGGGTTATTATCCGGGCGATAATATCCGGGGGGGGGGGGGGGGGTAATGTCCTGGTACGATTTAAATCGGCCATTTGAAAATAAGTTTATGAAGTTATCCCATTTTTTTCATCCCAGGAAATTTGTATTATTTATTTACACGAAACTATTCTATTCCATCCCAGTTCTTCTCATTTTATGTATAACTCTATAAGACGATTTTTATAATGAACACAACAACAAAATATCCCATCCCAGTTTTTCCGTTAGACCGGAAATGGTTCTTTATGTTTTGAATTGGCAATGATAAGTGCAAACTATGGTGAGCCCTTCATTGCCAGCAGAATGTTAGGATTGGCACTGTTTTCCAATTTCGGTATTACTCCATATAAATTTGTATGAAAATCGTCTATAGCTTTCAAAATATCTTTTGTTGTTTTGAGATGGTACATTATCTGCTGAGCGCTGACCAAGTGGCCCGCAACAGCTGTTTGTTCAAATTTGAGTAAATGCCCAAGCTCCAAAATTTCAGGTGAAGTTGAATAAAAAATCGTCTCTCTTAAGAAGTACATAGGCCGGAAATGGTTCATTAAGTCTTGAGTTGTTAATGATAAGGGCAAACTGTGGTAGTTTTCCCGTACGTGGTAGAATGAATCCACTTGACAAAATAAATGTTTGTTATCATGTACAATCTCAAAACATTATCGCCATTTCCGGCTCAAATAAATTTATGTGGACCAATATTGAAGTTGGAAGATTATGCCACTGGTACAGAGGAGCCCACCATAGTTTGCCCTTATTATTAGCAACTCAAAACATAAATAACTATAAGGATCATCATAAATATAAGAAATAAAAACATATTAGACAAATCAGGCTTTTTATTAGACCGAATTTGTTTGGGCATTTTGACGATAGACCACCACACTATTCTCAAGATAAGAGGCTGTGTTGACAGGCTGTGTTGAGTTTAGCGTCAATAAACATACATCTCGCACACTCGACCACCGTTCGACTCGTTCTTTCTGCCATCCCTTTCTGTTCTGGCGTATACGCCTTATCGCAAGATCTTAGAAAACTCCTCATTGCTGTATGTGTCTGTGCCATTTTTTAAACTCAACGATTTGCGTTTTTGACCCGTTTGATTTTACGCAAATGTTTTGAACTCTTTGAAAACATTCAAGATGTTCGATTTGTTCGTGATGAAATATACAGAAATTTTGTAGCCCAAATCGTCAAAAAATTACAAAATATCGCGAGCCGCCAAATGAATGCAGACAAAGCTCATTCCGTCCACAAAATGATTTCGCAATTCATCGAATTATCGAAACCGACATGTCCTATAGATAACGATACCATAATTTTCACTCGACTGTGTCACTCTGAACATTACTGCGGACTTTTGCCTCAATCTTACAAACTTGTTGGTTTTATCGAAAACTTTGCAATCGTTTGCGCTAATTTGATAATTAATCCTTTGCTAATTAATTGACTGACCCACAATAAGTTTGTACAAAGACCCGGCACTAACGAACTATTAGCTTGAATGATGGTTGAATGATGAATATATTGTAAATATTTATTTGCGATCAAAAAATTGGAGGCGTTGTCACTATACATATTTGCAATGTTACCCTTTCGGACTATGAAACGTTTGAGGGCAGCGTGTTGTTAAATCACTAACCAGTTCTATTCCTTTCGTTGTTAACCAGATGAAAATTGCGATGTACCTCTTCTGACTCTATGCTCCGCAGCCCTTGGACATTCGAAAATTGATGGGCCGAGCATAGTCTATTCCCATATGGGTAAATGCACTTGAGGGTGTTACTCTTGGAGGAGGTAGACTCCCCATCAGTTAAGTTGCTCTGTTAGCATTGAACCTAAAACACTTCTAGCATTGGCGATTGTGTTGTTTTGTTGCTTTTTTGCCTTAGAGAATCTAAAATTGTTTCCATATGAATGCGAGCGTTAAGTTCAAACCTTCATGCTGCATATTTTTATGTGGTCAATCGATGATGATCGCAATCGTCCTCCTATTCGAAGTATGTACTTCGTTCGTGTCCATAAATGGATGTAAGGAGAGAATATTATTATTGGAGCCCACTGACCCCTTTTCCTTTAATTTTCTTATATCGTCTTTAAATGGAGAAGCTTGTGCCATCTTTACCATCTTAATTTTAGCTTCATTCCAACTTTTTAACTGTTAGAGCCCCTTCTGTTTTTATCTTTAGGGTGGCTATTCCAATAGAGACGCCAAATATACGCGAGTACTCCAATTGTTTTTGTGAGAGATGAAAACCTTGATAATATTTCCGGTTCTGTTGTAGTGGTGATTATGCTTCCGAGTATCTTGCCATTTTTTCTAACTCGGTCTCCGTTATATTATGCTACTCGATGACGGCTCGATAATTCTCCTAAGCCAATCTGGGCCTGACCACCATAATTTATTATCACCCAGGATCTACCCCGCGAGTTGCACAATCAGCGGGTTTTCCTTTGATTTTACATATTTCTATTGTGCAGGGCTGAGGATAGCATGAATCTACGATGTTATATTTGCTACGAATGTTTTCCACTTACTAGGATGCCCTTGTAGCCAGGCCAGAACAATTGTGGTGTCAGTCCAAACTTACATTTTAACTTTTGGGATTTGTATGACCTCTGAAACTTCTCTCAGTGGTTTCGCTAACAGTACTGCGCCATTAAGTTCAAGTCTTAGTTTTCCCGAACATAAATGAAATTGTTGATTCTCCTGCTTCTGTCACCTTGCAGTAAACTACTGCTGCGTAAGCTAGTTCCAATGCATCACAAAACCCATGCAACTTCAAATTTTCGCAGTTGTCGTTGGAATGAGCAGATCGTGGAATCATAATTTTTTGCACCTCGCTGAATGTAATTTTACTCGTATATTGAATCCATTTTTCCTTCATTTCCTCAGGTAGTTCTCCATCCCATGATAATCTCCTTATCCATGACTGCTGAAACAATAGTTTTCCTATAATAATTGTTGGGGAAAACCATCCTAGCGGGTCGAATATTTTGGACCTCCGAGATAAGGTATCGTTTTGATGTAACTATTGTCATGGGTTCCATGTTGATCTTGAACTCAAATTGATGTAGTTGGGGATTCCACAGGATTCCAAAAGTTTTTATGGATTCATGGACCTTATTTGTGGTATGAGATTGGGTTTTGACTTCCTTTGTTCTTCGGGAATACCATCCATTATGGCTCTGGTGTTCTATGCTCATTTTATCAGCTTAACCTCCATTATTAAGCATTTATCGTAACTGTTGTTGAAATTTCACTGCATATTCTATGGCCTCGGCACCGGAGAGAACATCATCAACATTGAAATCCTTCAAAAGAATTTCCGCAGCAATTGGATAACTTTTCTGCTCGTCCATGGCAAGTTGTTAAAGAGTTCTAGTGACTAAGTACGGAGCGGACGATGTTTCATATGTGGCCGTTCGTAACTTGTACTCTTTAATTTGCCCCTTGGGATCAGCTCTTCATAGTATCCTTTGCATGTTCTGTTGTGTTTTCATTACCAGGATTTGCCGGTATATGTTTCCCCCTTCTTGTTACAATTGGGAATAGATCTTATATTGGACCGACTAGCTGGATATCGGTGAAACTGATTCCGTTTCTTGTCTTCATTGATGCATCAAAGTCTACATTCACCTTGGCTGTTGTATTTGACTGCTTGACCACATCATGATGTGGTGAGTAACGTGTTTGCCCTTGGGCATCTTCTGAGTTGACCGGAACCATATGTCCTAGCTCTATGTATTCATTCATAAAGTTGTGGTATTCTTGTTTTACTTGTGTATTCCTTTCTAATCTTCTCTCAACTTGAGGATTGTCTTGAAACCACACTTCGTTGAGTACACTTCGTTGAGTCTCCTGTTTCCATTTCATCCCTTAGTGATATAGTGACGACCATCGTAGATTGTGTTGCGCTGCTAGATATAGTGATTTGACATTTTAATTTTGATTTTATATTTGATTCTTTATTACACCGCCTAACAAGATGTTGGCGTATACCTCTATTCCTAAAATCATATCGATTGGGCCAGGTAAGTCAAAATTTGGATCAGAAAGTGTCAGCTCTCTCCATGTTGCTTTGTTGTAACCCTTTATTGGCGTTGTTGGTAGATGCCCAGTCAAGCTTGGCAAGATAAAAGCTTCCACCACCTTCTTGTATGTCGACGGGTAATGAGGTGAAATAGATATGTGTGCCTTATAATTTATTTTATTAGTTTTTATTCCTCCAATTCCAGTAACTTGTAAATCTGCTCGGAATTTTGTTAGGTTGAGTAGTTCGGCACCTGCCAGCGTGATGAATGATGACTGTGAGCCTGGATCTTATAGCGCACGTAATTTTACCCGATATTCGACGCAACTTGTAGCGTTGATCAATGTTGTATCTATACAACGGCACCTTATTCTGTACAGTGCATTTGTTGTTGTTGTTGTTTTTCGCGGAATGGAGAGTTGTGGATGTTGTCATTTTCCTTGTGTGCAGCAATGTATTATGCCTTCTTTGACATACCACCCAGGTTTCCTTACTTTTACATGCACATTTATTGTGCATGGAGATTAGACAAATACTGCATAAATTGTGTGCTGCTATTATTTTGGACCTTTCCAGAACTTGCATCTTCTTAAAAACTGGGCAAGTTGTTATTTCGTGAGATACACTACAGACAATGCATCTCTTTTCAATTCCAGCTTAGGTTCTTCTTGGCGGTGGTACGTTAACAGCATTAAGTTGTGTGGTTGTTGTTCTGCTTTGTTGTGCAGCCTTTGCACACTCTGTGTTGCGATGCGCTTTTAGAGATTGGAAAAGACATTCTAGAACATTAAGGAATTTACTTAACGATTGAATTACCCGAGTATTCACCAGAGTAACTTCAATAAGCATTCAGATTTTCATTTGTTGTGTCGTGCAGAGCCTTTATTGCATTTGCCGACTCGCAGCTTGCGTTGGGAGATTCTAGAGCGTATTTACGTGATTGGTTACAAATTGGAAAACTCTATACCGCGTATATAGATTAGGATTTCAGCTACCATAAAAAAATATACCCAGAGTGCTACTAACATGTATTTGCATTATGATTATTATGATAATTTTAGTATATTTTGAGAGCCGTTCTTTTTTCTAACGAAAATTTCACTTTTATCGTTTCAAAACGTTTAAACATATATTTTCTCTTCGGTTTCATAAATGCTTTGATTTTTCATAAAACTTTCTGCTGAGAATTATTGATTTGCTAAAAAATTTCAAAACATTTCTGCTGGTGTCAATAAATATCAGCAGACAAAATTTCCCTTTTGTGATAGTGATGCCTCTAGCGGTGAATAGCAAAAACACATTTTTCTGCTGGAAATTTTCTGCTATCTTATACAGTATGAAGAATATCCCCCTTTAATGAACCAAGTAGGAATGTGTTCGAAAATTAAAAATTATAAACGAAAACCGGGACAAAGTTCGGGTCCTCCAGAGTTTAAATATGGTGAAGGTGCGTTTGTTCACACAGGATCCTATGTGGGAATACTTCTTCATGGAAAATATACAGGCTGTTGAAAATAACATGTATCAAGCACTATTTATCCGCATCAAACTATGTCCGGGAGATTGATGTGTTGTTTACGGCTGAGCAAGAATGCCCCCTGAGCCAATAATTTTGTTCGGTTTTTTTTTTTCAAGTTTTACAGGAAATTACAGTTACCCTTGGCCTAGGTGAAAGATTAGTAAATAAACCATCGGTCATTCAACAACAAATATCTACATCGACTACACCTATTGTTAAATATTTTTTAGGCCTATTTTCTTATCTAACGTGCTAACAAACACAGTTACACAGTGAATTTTTATAATAATTAAATAGTTATTAAATTATATAATAGATAGCGTGCTTGTTATGAAAAAGTCATAATTTACTTTACGTAATGTAAAAAATAACTTATGTAATTTACATGTAAATAACTGTGTAAATTACATTGTGTAATTTACACGCCCAACAGTAATTAAAACTAATCCAACAATTGGCCATTTTTAACCAATTTTTTGGTTTAATCTTGAAAATAAAACCATAATTTAAGAGTACCCAATTTAGGAATTTTGGTCTGGTCACACTATAGTGCAACTGAGTTGTAAAACTCAATGGCTTTTTACCACACACGCTCTAACTGATTGCATATAGACTCGCCTCTATAACAGCTGATATAACCTCTGTTTCGTTGTATGCTATTTTACACAAAAAGCAAAAATAAAAAAATATGCTGAAATAAAGAAATAAAATTAAATGCATTTTCACATAAATATCTGTGGCAATAAAGCAAAACGTGATAACTCGAGTTATTCCGAAAGTGAGTAGTTGTTAGAAAACGCCTTGGTTAGGTAAGAAGGATATTTTAAATCTTACTATTGTAATTAATAGCTACTAATATAATTCATTCAGTTTCAGAAAAGCCAACCCTTATGTGTAAACGGGGGGTTTTTTTTTAGCAAAAATCACTCTTTAAAAGCTCTACTTTAAAAAATTGAAAATTGACTTATTACGTTTTACCTTGTGGCCACAGATATAATATTTATGTGAAAATTCACATAAATTTTAATGTGTTTAATTTTCTCGAACAGCAATACTGACGTCTGTCAGACTGTTCCACACACGCAGCGACTAGTTTATGCGACTATAGACTGCGCCTCCAAAAATCAAATGTTTTTGATTTTTGTCGACTCGATTTGCAGACTGTCAAATGAGTCTGCAGACTGGCCCACACGCTACGACTTTAGTACGACTCGACTCAGTTGTAGAGCAATAAATTGTGAAAATGACAATAATTGTATTAATACAAAAATGCATTACAATGCAATTAAACAACGATTCAATTTATTGTAGCTACGAGTATACCGGGTGTTTCTTTTAAACTGAGACGATCAAATATCTCGAAAAATAGCCACTCTACGGAAAAAATGTCCATAATCAAAATTTAATCACACCGCGGGGGAAATACATTAGTGCAAAAAAATAGTCCCCACTCCCCGCTTTGTAGGTGGGGCGGGGGTTACTTTTAAACTAAGATAGGAAGCCATATTTTTTATTGCATATACGGATTCTACGACTAAAATTACGTATGATTTGAGCAAAATATTTTGTTCGGTTCATGATAGATGGCGTTGTAATCGACGAAATTCAATTTTTTCAATTTCTCCTTCTTAGAACACACGCATTCGATTCTGCAATACGTTTGAAATAAAAAACATCACGTTTTCATTGGAAATACTCGAAATACGTCATCAAAACAATTTATTAATGTAAATGGCAGGTGAATAAAATAACTTTAGCTTAAAATAAGTGTTCAAAATGATGGCCTGCGACTTCAATGCACTTATTAATACGCATTTCAAATGCTTGTACACAACTGAGAAGTGTGTCTGGTTGAATTTCAGCACACGCATTTCTGATTCGCTCAATCATGTTCTCACGTGTTGTTGGTTCTTGTTTGTAAACTTTGTCTTTGAGATAGCCCCACAAAAAGAAATCTGGCGAAGTAAGATCTGGTGATCTGGCAGGCCAATTTACCGGACCAGCTCTACCAATCCAGCGACCATTGAAATCACGATCAAGAATTTCACGTGCCACCACCGAATAGTGTGCAGGACAACCATCATGTTGAAACCACATGTTCCGTCTCACTTCTAAGCTCAAATTTTCAAGTAATATTGGCAGTTCATTTTCCAAAATGTTTCGGTACATTTGACAAGCCAGTGCGGATTTGTAACACTTCAATAATGCATGTTGTGTCGATTAACCGTTCCATAGTTTGTAAAAGACGATTCGCCAGAGAACATTACGCAACGAAAAAATTGGGGTTTTGTTGTATTTGTTCACGTGCCCATTGACAAAAAGTTACCCGATTTTGTAAATCAGCGCCATAAAGATCTTGGTGTAAAGACACATGATATGGATGATACTTGTGCCGTTTTAAAATTCTCCAAACACTGGTGAGGGACAATCCGGAATCGCGAACATTTATGAGCCACTGCTGCCAATACAGCAATTTCATTATTTTCTCCAGTGACTGTTGCTTTACGGGTCCTCTTTTTTGGTTGAACATTTCCATCAGTAATAAATTGTTTGATAGTACGGCCAAATGAAGCACGTGAACGAATCCTATCCGGAAAACGTTGAGCGTAAATAGCAACAGCATTTTCAAGATTTCTGCCAGCTTCTCCATAAACCAGAACCATTTCAATTTTCTCTGGCACAGTTAAACGCTCCATTCTAAAGTATTTTATCGTTTATTTTGCAATTACGAAAAACATGAAGATAAGAAATAACACAAACGTTAAATGTGATTTACAAAACTGAATAAATTGTTTTGATGACGAATTTCGAGTATTTCCAATGAAAACGTGATGTTTTTATTTCAAACGTATTGCAGAATCGAATGCGTGTGTTCTAAGGAGAAATTGAAAAAATTGAACTTCGTCGATTACAACGCCATCTATCATGAACCGAACAAAATATTTCATTCAAATCATACGTAATTTTAGTCGTAGAATTCGTATCTGCAATAAAAAATATGGCTTCCTATCTTAGTTTAAAAGTTACCCCCGCCCCACCTACAAAGCGGGGGAGTGGGGGACTATTTTTTTTTGCACTAATGTATTTCCCCCGCGGTGTGATTAAATTTTGATTATGGGCATTTTTTCCGTGGAGTGGCTATTTTTCGAGATATTTGATCGTCTCAGTTTAAAAGAAACACCAGGTATATTCAATATTATGATGATGTGTCAACGGACCTAAACTTTTTTCGTTTGTGTTAGTCAGCATACAACACGAGTCGCACATACAATTATTGATGCAAATGTGCTGCATAAAACCGCCATTTTGAAATTATTTTTAAAGGGTGTTTTTTTAAGAGGTTGCCGATTTTTTTTTTGAATAAAACACATATAAAATTATGAAATGACCAAAATTTTTTTTTATTTGGTAGATAATTTTTTGGCATTTAACATTTAAACACAATTTCTGGCATATGGCTACCACGACTATTTTTCACAAATGTCATTCTGGAGGTCCAATTTTCCAGCACTTTTTCAAGCATTTGAGGGCGTATGTCAGCAATGACACGTTGAATATTGGTTTCCAAAGCGTCAATCGATTGAGGTTTATCCACATAAACCAATGACTTCACGTATCCCCACAAAAAGTAATCGAGTGGCGTCAAATCGCACGAACGCGGAGGCCAATTCACCGGACCATTTCTCGAAATAATGTTGTCGTTGAAAGTTTCTTTCAATAAGTCGATTGTTTCACGTGCTGTATGGCAAGTGGCACCATCTTGTTGAAACCACATTTCATCCATATCCATATCTTCAAGATTTGACAACAAAAACTCATTTAACATGGTTCTGTATCGATTTCCATTCACGGTAACGCGTCGTCCTTCCTCATTTTTAAAGAAATATGGACCGATGATCCCACCAGCCCATAGACCGCACCAAACAGTACATTTATCAGGATGCATTGGTAATTCTTGAACGGCGTGTGGATTATCTTTGCTCCAAATGCGACAATTTTGTTTGTTGACGTATCCATTTAACCAAAAATGCGCCTCACCACTGAAGAGAATTTTACGGTAAAAAAATGGATCTTCGTTCAATTGATTTAACGACCAATCACTGAATTCACGGCGCAAACGATGGTCGTGTGGCTTTAATTCTTGCACCAATTGAATTTTGTATGGCACCAAACCCAAATCTTTACGTAAAATTTTCCATAAAGTCGATGGACAAAGTCCAATTTGCTGAGCACGGCGACGAATCGATAAATTGTCGTTTTCTTCGACACTGGCCTCAACGACAGCAATATTTTCTTCTGTACGAACTCTTCTCATTCTTGTCGGTGGCTTGGCATCCAAAAGAGTGAATGTAGACCGAAATTTGGTAATTACGTTCTTTATGGTGGTCTCTGACGGACGATTATGTGCACCATAAAATTCACGAAGTGCTCTATAAACATTTTTAATTGAACACTGATTTTGAAAATAAATTTCCACGATTTGAAAACGTTGTTCTGGAGTTAACCTATTCATAATGATTTGCCAAACAATACTGAGTAGAAATGCCACTTTGAGCTGTCAAAACAACTGTCATAAAATAAAACGACATCTATCGGAAAAACAAACCTCCTAAAAAAACACCCTTTATTTGCACAGAGGTAAGAGACGAAGAAAAACGTATCATGTTGCAGTGCTGCCCACTGTGTGGAGCGGCACACAATCAGTTCAAATTTTATATGGAAAACTTAATACAAAATTTTGTTTTCGATGACAAAATTTGATTTGAAATTTAGTGAGCGGCTTGCGCTGTTCATGAAATTTAAATTGAACCGGATCCGAACAAGCGTCAAGAAAATCAGCTGTTATTTTAAGAAAAACTATAAAAGCCTGTATAAAATACCCAATCATGAAAATCGTAATAAATAGTGACACCTTTTTGACCCTCACGCATTATTAACTAATATATGTTGAACACTGAAGGTCCAGATGCCGAAACCCTTTGAAAGTACTAACCAAATGTTTAATAAATATTACAAACGAGACATTTTATCGTAGAAATATTAAGTTCATGCATAGGAAATCATTTTTCCAATTTCCCAAATTCATTTATTTTTTTGGTTTATGTGTGATACATATGCGTCTCTCTGGATAATATAATTTCTTATGTAATTTTCATTTTTTTTGTTTGTTTTTTTTTACAGAGATATAAGGATTCTGATGTTGAAGTGGTACGAAAAGATGGGATTATCTTGCTGCGAGAGATGGCGGCTGAAGTAAAAAATTTTATGGATTTCAAAATGAACGCCGTAATGGTAAGTTTATTTTATCCAAAGGAAAATGGTTTCATTATAAATTGTGTGTTGTATCTCTATATGAACGCGGTTGATTTAGTTTTTATATGGATTTTATGTTGTTAAATTTTTGTTGGTTCAAAACCATTTTTTTTGTGCGTTAAGTAAATTTACAACAAACAGTTTATGTAATAATATACATATTGATCCATATGCTATATACAGTGTGTTGATTTTTTGTGGATATACAAAATTTTTTATATAATATTTAGGGTCGAAAGCAGGCGCTTCGCGTATTTGTTTTGTTGGACATATATGTACTTATAAAAAAAACTGTTAAAATTTATGTTATATTTTTAGTTTATTTAATTAGAGTACGCACAAAAAGAATTATGGCTCTAAACATAAACGAATACAATTTGATATGTGGAGTATAAGAATCGATCTCTTTTCGCTGCTGTTTTATGTGCGGTATATATCAATTCTTTCCGCTTGTATAAGAAAATAAAGCATTATGTTACAGTTTTTTTAGGTAATATTTATTGCATGTTTGATACCAATAAACACGAAGAATAAATAAAAAATGAAGGGTGGAAAATTCAACCAACAAAAAAAACGCTAAATAATCTAGGAAACTTTCAATAACATCGCTCTTATACCTGCTGTACAAAATTCGTGCCAGTTTTGAAACTATAGCAAACTACAAGGAAAAACTCCCAACTTTTAATTTTTGTTAACCAAACAAACCTTAACGAAATTTCAAAAATAGTGAAAAAGCTTATAATTATAGCTTTTTAGCAATACAACAATAAAATATTCGAAAAAGCTCATTCTTATGTCTGTTGAATGTCTAAAATATTTTTGTCGCCAATTTAATGTCAGATTGTAAATATTTTTATTATTGTTGCTGTTTTGTTATATTTGTAAGATTCATCAACACCATTTCTCATTGGCATATACAGTTACGTTGTTATCATTATCATTGTTGTGTGTTTATACACTTTATTCACTCCTCTTAAAATTATTGGCGGCCCCACCTGTAATTACTTATTGCACATAACAGAAAGAATATCTATTATTTGGTGTGGCGGCAATGTTTAATGGGAAGAGGAATTGGTTGAACGCTTCTACTTCATTTTTCACCACAGAGCGTTCCTCTTTCTCCATAACATACACTTATGTGATTTTTCATGAAGTTTTTTTTTGTTTTATTTTCTGAATGAATCATATTTTTTAAATTGATTAAATAAAGATAAGTTTATTTTCAGGCGGGGTGTTGGTGGAACAGAAATAAAAATAAAAATTGGGAATACAAAAATTTATTGCTGCGATTTTCAGTTAGGATAAAATTGATACTATACGGAAATTATTGATTTATTAATAGTCCGTAGGCGTTTCACTCGCCGAATACGACCGTTGTTCAGCTACCGAACTCTTGTCAGTTTTATTAATTCATCAGCGAATCGGACCATCTGCCGAAATAGTTTTACAATTTCACAATCTGATATCGGTGTGAAGTTGCTGTCAAAATGTAACAAAAGTATGAATTTACGCAAATGTCGGAGTTAAAATAGTGACGCTTACGTCTTTTGAAATTAGTATATCATGTTCGTATAAAACGAACCGTGCACCTGGGGATATGAATACACGAAATATAACGATGCTTGCACGGATTCCACTATAATACAGGGCCAATAATAAAAGCACAGTTATTTTTATATTTACTTGTAAAGAAGTGGGCGAGATGCGCCCATCATTGGCATATTTCGGAACCTTGATCAAAATGAATATTAGAATTACAATTTAGACCTGCGATGCAAGAGTTCTCTTCAGCATTATCAAAATACATTTTAATTATGTAGAACGGACAGATACCAGAACTTCAACTAAAATTTATTTTTTAATTTTCGGGATGATTAAAATATTAGCATGTGACAATCCTCACTTGATTTTTTCACAATGTCAATGTCAGCTAACCAAATTATTTGACTTTAGATGAAAAACTCTAGCTGTCAAGTCTGGCTGATGTACCACTATTTTCGGGGCTCATGGTTTTCACGAAATCGAAAAATATCCGGCTTTCCATACTTTCTAACAGTGCCATTACATCCAGATAATGCCATCGCATATTACGGGGGCTACCCTGGAAGCTAGGTGGTAATATTATAGGTTTTCCAACTTGCTTGCTTTCAAAGTCTGCGTCACAATTTAAAAATTCCATTCAAGCTTTGACTATCTGCTCTTAATGTCGGTTGATTGTTTCGAGTTCTGGATTAAACGTCCCGCGTTCAGAAACTGGGAAAACTTCTCTCTAAATGACAAAACCCGAATGGTCAAACGGTTGTTCTCCTTTTTTGCTTTGAAACACTATGGCCACCTCGTTAACCGTTGGAGTATTGGTCATTGTCTCTGTCTGCAGCGTGCTCGTACGAGCACGACGGTAGACTGCACCATAAGGATATAATACGTGCATCTGGGTGAGTTTTTTGGTTTCATTTCCTTCAGAATGCACTGTTCTCATCCGATGAACGATTCGCGCATACGCAAAAGCTATACTATACCGTTACTTGAAGGTGGCTTAATATTAGCTCCAGCTGGGTCAAACGCAAATGAACTATTGTGCGATCATATACATACCATAAGTTGTTTGCTTTTTGACAGAGCATTGGACAAACAATTTTCTAATACCCGGGATAATTATCAAGAGGAGATAATCAACTTGGCTCTTCTGACAACATCGGGTAAACGCATCTACTAACTAATTTATTTCAAGTTTTTTTACTTCTGCAAAATTAAGCGAAAAGCAATATTTGCACACAATGCTTAATGCGCACCCAAAAAATTTTCAAGAATTGCTGCTTCATTACTGAATGAACTTTCTGCCAGCTCTCGAAATTCTTGGGTAACCATCCTTTGTTCTTCTACTTCTAGTGATGTATATTCAACATATCGTAAGCAATAGTTTTGAAGTCGTGTGTCACGCTGTTCAGGTGTTTTAGCAGCTCTTGTTTAAGAAGTCCTGCTCCGATCGGTTTCAAGCCAAATGTCATTCAGCCGGGCCTGTGGCTTTAATTTTTTTTTGATCTGGCTGTAACTTGTCCAATTCGACTTGTCGATTTCAAAATCAAACATAGTTTGTTTACCTACAAAAAATTAAATGTGCCCAACTTCACGTATTAGGCCTTCGGCCGGATTTTTTAATCATGACAAACATGGCAAGGCAAATGTCCTTGTTGTCGATTTTCTACAACATGATGTGACATGTGTGTTCTATGATCGAGACAATGTGATGTAGAGCGGACCGTGTTAGAAGACTGCCGTATCGAGATCGATGCGAATGCTGTCGAAAGTCTGGGCCCTGCGCTTTGTTGATGATTATTGCATTAGCTGGGATTGTTTGATTTTGTTTTCGCTCCAAAACAAACATCAAAGTGCATCGGTCGGTTGAAAATTTATTCGCGGAATGAAGACGTTGTCGGCCCGATTGCATTCGGAGATGATTTCAGCAGTGATAAAATTTTGCTGAATCATCAATCGAGTTCCATTGTATTTCGGGTTCAGATTGCGGAGCATCCTTACGATGACCTCATGCGTCAACAACAAAACAAGTGGCGGCATACCGGGTGGTGCCAGATTTTTCACGTACTCAACCGAATAATCTTGTCCGTGATTTGGATCTTCAGAAATGTTTGAGTTCAGCGTCTGTTGATTGGTTGGAGTAACAATGACTCGAACAACAATAGAATAATTACTCTGCCGAAAACAGATTCGATGAGATTTTCCGTCGTTGTCATGTTCTGTGGGATTTGAGCAAAAACGCCATCGAGTATTACATGCTCATCTATGCCGATTTGAAGAAGCCATTCGTTGTGTTGTTCTTGGCCTTTGTTGCGCATGTATGTCATCAGTGTTAACTCGGTGAAGTGGCTCCAAAGACTGCAACTTTCGAGCACATCAGTGTGAGTTCCTCTTGGCACAACAAGAAGAGTTTGTCGAAAGTCCTCACTGAAAACGAATACCTTTCCATCGAAGGATTTGTCGCTGTTCATCATCCCACGCAAAAATCACTGCAAAATGACTGCAATTTGTCTTTGATACGCGTTGTGATTTCATCGATAATGATGAGTGAAACCTTTTGTCAGCTTCTATAGAGACTTCAACAGTATCGAAAACACATTTTACCAACATTCCTGCGATTCTTGTCGTGACAAACGGATGCGCCGTTTGTCCTTGATCTCGCACAAATATCAGCAATGTAGTGTAGATGCATGCCTTTCCTGAACCACCAGGATTGTCTATATAGAAGCAAAGGCTGATAATTTTCGGGACATCTACTGCCATGGTGATTTTTCGCTCTTTATCTACGCCGCGTTCTTCAGCTTCATCGTAAAGTTGAATTTGTGGCGGATCATCTCGGTTTGGGGTTGGAAGATCAAACACAAAGCACGAGAGTGAGGGGCATCGCTTCTATGTCGTGAAGTACGAAATTTTTGGCATCATCGTCTGAATAGTTTCTGTTGAAGTAGAGAGCCACATGTTGACAGAACTTGTTCCACAGATTTATTAGACTCGATGGATTACAGAAACAGCACATGTAAACGAATGTGAATCGGAATTGTTTTGACATCTGGAAAGTGACGGTCTCTGCCAAGCAGCGTACCCATCATTCATCTGATTCAAGAAGCCCGCGCCCGTTAAATTTACGTAGAGCTTCCAAGCTGTTGGTGCGATGAACATGGAGCTGCATAAGCCTCGAGTATAAATGTCCTTCATCTCTCGGGCTGACGTAGTACATTTGAATGCACCATCTTCGAGATATTGCTGTGCGTGTTCACTATTTGTGTTAAGTTCGAACCTTGATTCAACAGATCCAATAACAAAAGCTTCCTTGATTCTGTGTTAACATGTCACTATATTTTCTTCAAACAGAGAGATACAATGCGACAACAACTTCACCAACAACGTCAAGCAACCGTTGCTTGGGTTAGTACAAATTTGAATGACCGTATGTGTTAAGGCAAGCTCAACATGTATATGTACAACTTACTTAAGTAATAATTAGTATACTAGTAGGTTAATGAACCTATACAGTACAAATTTGGTTTTGTATTTCCTGATTTCCGATCAGCAACAAAATTATTACTGTCTAAAATATACATATTTTGTTAAATGCAATTTGTAAAGCCCTCTTAGCAACTAAAATATTTGATGCTGTAACTTAAGTACAATTTTTATATATAACCTAGAAAATTTGAGTTAAATAAATTAGAACAAATTAAAAAGCCAACCTGCTTGTTCTCTTCTATAATTGTCTAAGCCCCCACCAGAGGTAAGCACACTACTCATTAAATAAAACTATTCAATATGAAAAATTCTAATTCCAATCTGTGGTTGAAATTATTCATGTAGTCTAAATCTCCGCGTCAACGAGATCAGCATAGACAACATTATCTATTGGAAGCAGTTTGTGCGCAAAAACAACAGAGATTAAATAATTAAATCGCAACTAAGCGCAACAGTTTTCATCTATAACTCATCATAACCCTCGAAACAGAAGAGTTCATCAAACAACAAGATGTCATCGCCGACAAGATATCCACCATGAGCCGGAACTATGGAAAAGACGGCGACCATATCTCAAAAGTCAGAGTTATCTACAAAAACCCGTAATGCAAAATTGAAGGAGCTCTTTGCAAAATTCATCTTCAACCGAATACTTACAGAAAAACATCAACAAACTGCAAAAAAGGATGAACGAGATCGACCAGTTGCATACGACGATCTTGATTGAAACAGATGAGAAAGATCGGAAAATTAATTACTTCCTCAAGGATTACTACGGTACCTTAGTGGATAAAGTGGATTACTCAATAGTGCGGAGCTGTACATCATCGAACGCTTAAAATTTACTTGCACATTTGAATCATTGGGCGCGTTCAGGACCGCCAACTGTTGGCATCATGAATAGTGAAATCATCGCCAATTTGATTTCACTATTTCATGGTACTAAACATTTTCATAACGTTGGCTTTGATTTTACTCAACATGTTCCCAACTGTTGGATGTCTTGAATGCGCCCATTCATAGCGTTCATTCTATCCAGAAAACTAGATTTAGAATCCATTCGGCTATATGAATTAGCTTTAGCCGACCCAAGGGAGCTACCAACAATAACATAATATTTCAACTTCTTGGAAAGCGGATTCCAGTCCTTAGAAGCAATGGGCAGCGCTAAATCAACATCACAGAAAACACAATTTAATTCGTCGGCTGTACAACCTTTAAAACGAATCAACGCTGCTTCTGTTAATCCTTTTTGTTGGGTTAAGGCATGCTTCAAATGTTACCCGCTTGACCAATGCGGTCCATTCGAAAAAATGACGACATTGGAGAGAGCTAGCTTGGTAAACACCTCGAGCCTCTGCGTGTAAGATGCCTCAAGCACCACAGTGGCTCATGCAAGGCGAGTGGATATATCGTCTGTAAGGGACATAATTAAACATTCCTACATTGTAACAACACGGCATCCTCTTCTGCCAAACAATCTCTGTTGTTCCACAACCAACAGGCACCAGTATTATTGCCTACTGCAATAATTAAGGCGCTGTCGAGTAATGGTTGGCCAGTCCCCTTAAGGACTCGGCGGCTAACAAGCTTAATCTCAAAAGAAAAATGTTCAATGTCAACATTTCGGGGATCGTCTAAAATTGAATTCCGTCTACACGTTGATGCGTTGATTTTTGAGAAGCTCATTCAAAGACTTCCCGAAATCAGCATCAACACAAATAACTGTAAACAGATGGAAAATCTACAACTCGCCGACCCGCTTTACATTCAATCATATAATCAACTGATATAGTGTCAGTAGGCCGCTTAGGCGTCGATTATTATACATTCATCACCACTAATGGTCTAATATAGGACGGGCAACATCAACCAATAGTTTAAAACACTTAGTTCGAATGGATTATCATGGGAGTCCCAGGCCTATCGAGAATCAGAACATAACAACCATGATAACAACGGAGTCAATAAAAGAACAACTAAAGTTTTTTATCGATGAAATCGTACGAAAGCGGCTGTAGCCAAACTAATACAACTGGAAAGAAAATTTGTGAGGGATCCACGGTTTAAACAAATGCACCACCAGTTCACCCGGCAATACATCATCCTCAATCATATGGAATTAGTGCACCCAGAACAAGGACAACTGGCAGTTAATCAAAGTTATTTTGTCCCACATCACGGAGTGCTGAAACAAGAAAGCAACACAACTAAACTCCGCGTAGTATTCGATGCCTTAGCAAAAAAGACAACCGGCGTACCAGCAAGACCTCACCCACATCCTACTTCGATAGCGGAAGCACAAGTTTGTCGTAACCGCCGACATTGAAAAAGTGTACAGACAAGTATGGATACATAAAGATGATCGGGATTTACAATTATGTGGAGAGATGACTCTAGAAAACCTATCGCGTTTTACAGGTTGAACACTGTAACTATATGGTACTACGATGGCACTGTTACAACTAGCACAAGAAAAACACGACAACTATCCAACAAGAATTTTATCATCGGACTTCTACGTGGATGACATGCTAACGAGAGGCGATACGTTAGAGGAGTACAGCTTGCAGCCGTGAATGAATTAAGAACAACTACCGAACAAGGTAGTGTAAATCTTTGCAAATGGGCATCAAACTCCAGGGACATCCTGGAATGTATCCCGAGCAAATTCCACCGAATGAGCAACTTATCAATTAAGTACAATGATTGCGTCAAAACCTTGCGTATAGTATATCATCCCCTTGAGGATGTATTTGAGTTTGGTGCATCAAATCTATATTTTTCAAGTGCACAACAAATCAAGCAAGCCTTATTGTCAAACTCATCCAAACTGTTCAAGGAATTACATAGGTTCGCTGATGCTTCGGAGTCGCACCTACTAAAATAAAACTATTCATCCCTCGGTTAGAACTCAGTGCAGCGTTGTTTCTTACAAGATTGATGAAACGCGCTCAAGGTGCCATGGACCTAGCAGAGATTAGAAATTACTGTTGGACCATCACCTTGGCTTGAATTCATGTTGATTCACAGGGACACGTGAAACCTAATGAAAACCCAGCAGATTTGCTGCTAGAGGTATTACGCCATTAACCCTGGCCAATAATAACTTGTGGTGGAATGGACCAGACTTTTCGTGCAACTCGAAACAACGTACGATAGTGTCGATGCAGCCAACGCTGAAAACACCGTAGGTAAAATACAATCAGAAGAATTAAAAGATAAGACGATATCAGTTAATTTAGTTACACCAAAAGATAACACTTTTAACAAATTATTCGAACGACAATCAAGCTTTGATAAAATAAAGTAAATTGTAGTGTACTGCCTTTGGTTCAATCAGCACAAATCTCACAAGGACAATTACAACGAAACGCTATCCAGTCACGAGTTCCAACATGCAGAATGAGCAATAGTCAAAGTCATCCAATCAAGACTTTAATCGCAAAATCGGGTTTTAAGAGCCTCAAACACCTTGAACCGGAAAAGCCGACTGTTGCCTCTGAATCCAGTAATTGACGTACACGGTCTGTTGCGCGTAAATGGTCAACAACAAAATTCAGATCTACCAGTTGCCGCACAAAATCCTCTAATATTAACTAGTAATAACATACATAGTCGCTTTACGTATCTTACAGGATGCTCATCGTAAAACGTTGCATGGGGGCACCCAATTGACTTTAGCCTATTTAAGGAACAAATATTAGATTATAGATGGAAAATAGGCTGTACGCAAGGTAATTCAGAAATGCCACAAATACTTCCATCACAAACAACACAAGGCAGAGCAACTTATGGGCGCTTTATCCGCAGCCGGTTTAGCCGCGAAGAGCATTTGCTAACATTGGCAAAGGTTGTGCTGGTCTAATCTAACTATGGACAACTGGAGGAAGGGCTACATATAGCACTATTTATATGCATGGTGACAAAAGCCATACACATTGAGACAGTGAATTCACAAATAATAGAGGCAGTCATTGCAGCATACATACGGTTCGTTGAAAATGCACTTGAAAACACTATCAAATGACATAGCGACTATATTGGCGACGGATGGAACCAATTTGCATTTCATTCCAATTGGGAGGAGTGCGTCAAATCAACCAAGTTTCATCTCAAGAGAACAATAGAAGAGTCAACACTGATCTTCGAGGAATTATACACTGTCACGGCTCAAATTGTAGCGTCTCAATTCTCGACCGTTGACACCACTGAACAACAATCCTGATGATTTAACGGCATTAACAGTATAGAACCCTTCCTAAATGGTTACTAAATTCTCTTAAGGCACTATCCTGCGGAGACATTCAGTTCTTAGGCCTAAAGGCAAGGTTTCATTTGGTTGAGCAAATGATAAGAAGCTCCAGGAAACGTTGGTCATCTGAATATACCCATCAACTTCAAACCCGAACTAAATGACAAACAATGCAGGCGAACTAGCTGACCACGACTTAGCATTGTTTAAAGGTGAACAATTGCCCGCCACACACTAGAAGTTGGAACGAGTGCTCGCCACCTTTACCGGAAATGATGGATTGGTTCGAGTAGCACTATACAAGAGGCCCATTGTGAAATTGTGCAAAATACCCATTGAGGATAGATCTGTAACAACATTACCAACCAGTGCTCCTCAGTCTGATCCAATAGAGACTGTCCACCTCGCTCGCAGAGTACAACCGCACAGGCTAGCAATTACCATAACAACAAAAGCTGACGCGGCAATATGTTAAGGCAAGCTCATCATCTATATGTATAACTTACTAAAGTAATAATTAGTATACTCGTACTGTATAAAATAAACATATTAGGTTAAATGAAATTTGTAAAGCTAGCTCAGCAACTAAATATTTGCTGCTGTAACTTAAGTACAATTTTTGTATATAACCAAGAAAATTAAATAAAATAAATTAGAACAAATTAAAAAGCCAACTTGCTTGTTCTTTTCTATAATTGAAATTATAAAGTTTTATTTAATTGGTGGCCAAAGCCCTCACCGGAGGTAAGCGTACTTTTCATTAAATAAAACTATTAAATATGAAAAATTCTAATTCCAATCTGTGGATGGGATTATTCATACAATCTAGACAGTTGGATTAGACTATTCAGCATAAGAACAGCATAAAAATAATTGAAAAATGGAAGAAAACGATATCATTCCCTCCCGGTACGCCAGTATGCCTCATCCAGATGTAGTATGAGCCTTCCAGCAGTTCTGGGACCTGGCTAAGATTCAATGAACCAAACATTCATTAATCTGAAATTAAAAACGATTATGTAACCTTAGAAATAAGGAGGCCAAAAAACCAAATCAGTCATCACAGTATCGATGAGACCTCGAGAACACATCGACATCTCTGTGATTTGTCATTCATAGCTACAGCAACGTTAAAAGAGAAAAAAATTCAACCCATTTTAACAGCCGATGAGATAGTATTACTAAATGATGAAGCATTACCTCCTGCCCGTTGGACGTTGGAAGGTAGAGTTTTTCAGAAGTGCATGCTAGTTTCGTTCGGACAGCACTATATTTTTTGGATGCTAATGAGCATACTTGAAAGAAATATGCAAACAGAAGTGCCAAGTTTGTTTTTTAATTTGTTATTCAACACATAACATTATTGAACGGTATATGTATACGTTTTTAATATAGTATCTTTAAGGGGTTAGTTAGGTTTCCTCAGTTTATGAATGAACATTTATGAAAATTATCTTCCAAGGTGAACATACATGTCATCAGTTTAGTAGCCTTTTAAAGGCGAATATTTAAAATGTTAAAGTTGGGCCTAAATGATTTTAATTTTTCTCTAGAAATCATATATTTAATCGTCTTTAAGGCGAAATTTGATTTTTTCTCATTTTAATTAAGAAAATATTTCGTCATTCGCCTAAATGTATGCTTTTGTTAGTTTAGTTTTAATTTAGTTTAAACTTCACACTTATATCATCAAAATCTTTAGTTTGGATTTTGTTTATCCTTTATATAGCACCTGGTGGAGAGCACCGAATTAATCGATAACGTTTCCATACTCAATATTAATAATTGCATATAGATGTCAAATTTAATTACTTATATTGTTTCCACATGATTACCAAACATATTAACGGGTTATATATAAAAATGATTTTAAATGTTAACGGATATATTAAACGTACACAGGCACATGAAATAGAGTGTATAAAGCTTAAACCGAAAAAGGGTAATTTAAAAAATTATGGAATTTTAAGGTTGATGAAAGATTTCGTTGCGTTACAAAATACGAGTATGGTAACTAATTTTAGAAAACCAACGAATTGAAAATTTTTAAAAATCAATTATTTACCTAAAAAGTATGTGTATGTAGGTAGTTAGAATTCTCCGCATTCATATTTCTTACCGGAGAGACCTTCATATAAATATTCTTATGTTCTATATAAGACAATATAACGGCACAGAAGAAGAAACAATTTCCCCAAAACGAATATAACAGAATGATTCTGAAGAGGTAAAATATTTTTATTTGAAGTATGTTAAAGTTAGACAAACAAAGAAGTATGAAAAAATAGTAAAAGTTGGGGTGTTATGCGAGGGTTTTCTTTGCGATGATGAGTCAACGGTGATGACGATGATGATGATGTGGAAATCTTGTGTATACATATAGTTATAAAAGAATTATACTTATAAGACAAAAATATTGATTAATATTTTCGGAAAAAATTCAAAGAAAAGTTTGACATTTTACATGATAAATATTTTCGATTTTGATGGAGATTATATGATGATGATGATGATGATATGTCATTGACACACATTCCCCAACGCGTTTACTCTCTACAATCGAAAATATTGAATTTGTGGTTTTTTCAATTTGATCTTTTTTATTTTTTACCAATATCAATAAACAACCAAGCTCCGTCCATATTTAGATATTATTGATTCAGATTAAAAGTTTTTCCATTTTCTTCAGTTGGTGATGGAGCCCCATCCTATTGTTTAATTTTTTTTTCTTGAGTCAATATTCTCAAGGATTTTTTTTTATATAGACTAATTTTAAAACTGTCGCAGAACTTTTAAGTTGGAAGTAAACAAAATAAAATGTACCTACTATGTACATAAAACTATTGATTTTGGATGGTGGCCAATATAATTAAAGATACGATATTACATGATAAGTGATAGCAAATGTAATATTTATGAGTGCTAATGGAGCTTTTGTGGCCCTTCATTAGCTAGTTATTCAATATATGCTGCTTAATGATATATTATTGCTTCTTACGAATCAAAATGCCTGAGCGACATACTCAAGTGGCTGTGACACCTTTCGTGTCGAAAAAAAGCCTCGCTTCTGGTTCTAGGCCGCATTGTGGATTCTAAATGTTATAAATCGATGTACTTTTTATATTTTGAAATATCTTATTATCTCTAATAGAGGAAAGCCAACATCTTGAATGCTAGCTTTTGCAATTAGGCCTCCATAAACAAATAAATTATTTTCGTTTATTTTAAAAAAATCGAGCAATTATAACATTTAGCAATTATAACATAAAATTGGTACAACTCATGTAAATTTGTGAAATTTGTCCAGACAAAAATCCTATGTACGAGTATCCGCCATGCGTAGCAATGCCACTCAATTAAAGAAGAAAGTGTTTGTGTTTTAATTCTGTTTATTGAAGTGCTTTTGATTCGCATACTGTCCATGTAAAAAACATGGTTGCATTGTGCTTTGTTGATGATAATTGGGAATGCGCGTCGCACCATAAACTGCAAACATTTGAATGGGATGATAGTGAAGTATTTCCTAAACTTTCCTAAAAATTTAAATCCGCCATATTAATTTCAATGTATGCGTAAAACT
The DNA here is from genome assembly GCA_963691935.1 of Nephrotoma guestfalica. NCBI lineage: Eukaryota > Metazoa > Arthropoda > Insecta > Diptera > Tipulidae > Nephrotoma > Nephrotoma guestfalica. Next base: position 126,439,628 of record OY829913.1, on the reverse strand, counting down.
TCGGATAAACGAGTAAATTATAATTTAAATGAAATAATGCAAATAAGCTTACAAATCCTATACATGATTTTAAAAATATAGAAAACACTTTAAACCACAACTAAGTGTACTTTCGGGTTAATAAACGAAGCTAAGAGTGTTTAGTATGTTCAATATGCAATACGATAAATTTACGTTGTAAGTGATTTTTCATAAAATTTTCCATGTCCCAGAAAAACCCCCACCAAATACTAAGTGTACATTCGAGATTATAAGGACCAAATCTAACCGAAAATCATCATCCCTTGAAAAGTTATAGGGGCTAAGGGTGTTAGTACGTTCATTTCGCAATACGAGTAACTACGTACGTTGTAAGCGATTTTCCACAAAAAATTTTCCATGTCCTAGGAAAACCCCCACCAAATACTAAGTGTACATTCGAGATAATAAGGATCTAATCTAACCGAAAATCATCATCCCTTGAAAAGTTAAAGGGGCTAAGGGTGTTAGTACGTTCATTTCGCAATACGATAAACTACGTACGTTGCAAGCGATTTTCCATAAAATTTTCCCATGTCCTAGGAAAACCCCCACCAAATACTAAGTGTACATTCAAGATTAATCAAGATTAATTAAATGAAATAATGCAAATAAGCTTACAAATCCTATACATGATTTTAAAAATATAGAAAACACTTTAAACCACAACTAAGTGTACTTTCGGGTTAATAAACGAAGCTAAGAGTGTTTAGTATGTTCAATATGCAATACGATAAATTTACGTTGTAAGTGATTTTTCATAAAATTTTCCATGTCCCAGAAAAACCCCCACCAAATACTAAGTGTACATTCGAGATTATAAGGACCTAATCTAACCGAAAATCATCATCCCTTGAAAAGTTATAGGGGCTAAGGGTGTTAGTACGTTCATTTCGCAATACGAGTAACTACGTACGTTGTAAGCGATTTTCCACAAAAAATTTTCCATGTCCTAGGAAAACCCCCACCAAATACTAAGTGTACATTCGAGATAATAAGGATCTAATCTAACCGAAAATCATCATCCCTTGAAAAGTTAAAGGGGCTAAGGGTGTTAGTACGTTCATTTCGCAATACGATAAACTACGTACGTTGCAAGCGATTTTCCATAAAATTTTCCCATGTCCTAGGAAAACCCCCACCAAATACTAAGTGTACATTCAAGATAATAAGGACCTAATCTAACCGAAAATCATCATCCCTTGAAAAGTTATAGGGGCTAAGGGTGTTAGTATTCTCATTTCACAATGCGAGTGACTACGTACGTTGTAAGCGATTTTCCATAAAATTTTTCCACGTCCTAGAACACCCCCACCAAATACTAAGTGTACATTCGAGATAATAAGGACCTAATCTAACCGAAAATCATGGCTAAAGGTGTTTAGTACGTTCATTTCGAAATTCGATAAATTTACGTTTTAAGCGATTTTCCATAAATTTTTTCAATGTCCGAGAACACCTTCACCAAATACTAAGTGTACATTCGAGATAATAAGGACCTAATCTAACCGAAAATCATTATCCCTTGAAAAGTTGGGTGTTAGTACGTTCATTTCGCAATACGAGTAACTACGTACGTTGTAAGCGATTTTCCATAAAACATTTCCATGTCCTAGGAAAACCCCCACCAAATACTAAGTGTACATTCGAGATAATAAGGGCCTAATCTAACCGAAAATCATCATCCCTTGAAAAGTTATAGGGGCTAAGGGTGTTGGTACGTTCATTTCGCAATACGAGTAACTACGTACTAAATGAACGTACTAAACACCCTTAGCCCCTATAACTTTTCAAGGGATGATGATTTTCGGTTAGATTAGGTCCTTGTTATCTTGAATGTATACTTAGTATTTGGTGGGGGTTTTCCTAGGACATGGAACATTTTTATGGAAAATCGCTTACAACGTACGTAGTTACTCGAATTGCGAAATGAACGTACTAAACACCCTTAACCCCTATAAATTTTCAAGGGATGATGATTTTCGGTTAGATTAGATCCTTATTATCTCGAATGTACACTTAGTATTTGGTGGGGGTTTTCGTAGGACATGGAAAAATTTTATGGAAAATCGCTTACAACGTACGTAGTCACTCGCATTGTGAAATGAGAATACTAACACCCTTAGCCCCTATAACTTTTCAAGGGATGATGATTTTCGGTTAGATTAGGTCCTTATTATCTCGAATGTACACTTTGTATTTAGTGGGGGTGTTCTAGGACATGGAAAATTTTTATGGAAAATCGCTTACAACGTACGTAGTTACTCGTATTGCGAAATGAACGTACTAAACTCCCTTAGCCCCTATAACTTTTCAAGGGATGATGATTTTCGGTTAGATTATATCCTTATTATCTCGAATGTACACTTAGTATTTGGTGGAGGTTTTCCTAGGACATGGAAAATTTTTATGGAAAATCGCTTACAACGTACGTAGTAAGTCGCATTGCGAAATGAGAATACTAACACCCTTAGCCCCTATAACTTTTCAAGGGATGATGATTTTCGGTTAGATTAGATCATTATTATCCCGAATGTACACTTAGTATTTGGCTGTGGTTTTCTAATGCACGGTCATTTTTTAATCGAAAGCCGCGTACAACGAAAATTTATCATGTTGCAAATTGTGGGTACTTAACAGCTTTAATCTTAGTTTGGTTCTATATTAAACCAAATTCATGTACTGATTAATTAATTTGCTTAATTATTATTAATACTGTACTAGCATTAAAAGTCTTTTTTAAAATTATAATTCCAAAAATATTATATAAAAATGAAGTATAGGTATCAGAAAATTCACATAACCAAGTTAAATTTTATCTTTATCGTTTTATACGAATAAAGTATATTACACTCACGTATACATATAAAGATATTTAGGATTTAACAAAATATTCACAATTGTGTACACACGTGTGAAGTTTATCCTAAACTTTCCTAATTTTAATTTTTAGGATAGTTTAGGAAATAGTTCCCGGAAATTGAATGGGATATCTGTTGAAATCATTGGGATACGTAACAACAGTACAGCTGCTTCTTTAAATTTTTCATTTAAATTGTAGCTTCGATGGTATTGTTTATTATGTCTTTCACTGAAAGCTTGGTAAAGTTGGAAAGTCGTGGTGGATTGATGTTTCGGAGCCATGCCAATTTTCAATTTTAAAATATACGGCATGCCTGGCAATCAAGTTGTTAATTCAAGAATTCAGTTGAATAATTGCCAACTTCGTCTTGATTCACTACAGTATCGATGGACTTATGTTGTCGCTTCGCCTAGTATTCCATTTGGAATGACGGAATTGATTGCATTGACATCGTCGTTTTAGGTTGCTGTAATATACCACGTGCACTGAGAATGCCTCTCAATAATTCTATGGTTCCCGTGATTTTACAGAACTTTGTTGGGAATGTGATATGTTGTGTGGCTTATTCGATTTCCATTTTCTCATTCCCAATATCCATGAATTGTTTTGCAAACCGTCCAGCGGATGCACGTGTTCGTCGAAAATGATCAGAAAATAAAATTAGTGCGCCAGCGAAGAGCTGTTCATTTCCTCTCAAATCTTTTAGTGTATGACGTGATATGAGGTGACGTGATCAGAGAACCTAATCCATTCCAAAATTTTTGTTGATATAAGAGTTGCCGAAATTCCAGATGATCCGATTGCCAATTCAATATTTTATCTTATGGCTGCCAAACTAAGTGAAATGAGACTCGATTTTCCAGGCGCGTCTAAGAAATATAATCCGGCGCTTTGGCTTGTATAATAGTAAACATAATTTTGTCATAAGCTATGCGGTTTTGGAACCAATTTCGGAAGATTCTTTCGAACAAACGTACCCAATTCATCGACATCAAAGTGTGGTTTTCATTGCATATCACGATCGAAAAGGTCGTTTGTGCAATCATTCCCAATTGTATCAGTGCTTTGTTAGTGATTGCCAAACATCCTCAATCGAAACCATTATCTCAAGTACACAGCCAAATGAACAATTGTTGGATGTGCATGTGGTTCATGTATTGGAAATGATAAAATGCGCCATATTGCTTCATTGGTACTAATGATATTTGTAGTTGTATTTCTTATCCCAAAAAATGGCCTATAGCCTCATTTGTTCACATATTTGCAAATCGACTTGACCGTTTTCACTGAATTGCAATACTCGACATTGATGTGTGCTTTGTACGTTTCCAAGGATAACGGTGAATACGGTACAACCCAACAATTATTGACTTCAACATCGTTGTTTCTTACTTTTAAAGTAATGGATTTGACGCCATCTTCAGTTATCATCGAAGATTGAGTAAATATCCGACATTGCCAGTGATAAGCTCGGCAATTAATTCTCTTGGGTATCGTTTCGTGCATGCTCATAAAACATGCATGGTGAATTGTTGTTGAATAAGCCACATGGACCATCAATCATATTTTTGGTGACGACGTCAAATAAGTCCTGGTAAGTCGTTTGATCTGGTGTGAGTTTTTCGTTCACCCAAACCACATTGTGTGTCCGTGGCAATCCTCTTTTTTGCCATTCAGTGGAATATATCCAACAGCGTGTCTCCTAAAAAAATGATAAAAAATAAATTAAAGATTTCAATGATTGTCGATGGTGTTTGTCCTGTTAATAAAAGTTATTTAGTTTCATCCCACGTAATATTGAATGTGAATGTACGTGCTTATTCTCATGCATGTGGCGTGAACTCCCTGTGGCCGGTAGTATGGCCATTTCCCCAATTCATTGGGGGTTTATATTGTCAACATTAACAACTGCATCCTGTATATGAATGTGCTCTTCGAAACGCCACTTGGTGTGATATAATAGAAAGTAGAGGAGCGTTTCCTAATCTGTTTTCTGAATTTGATGTTGAAAGAAGAGAAAGCGAATTAAATTTTTCGCCAACTATAATGATCGCCACTTTATATCAATTGTTGGTGCATTGTACTGTCTATCGTATTGGCCGACAGGTGTTTTGTCTGCTCTAACTACAATTTTATAGTTATCAGCTGGCATTTGTTGATCGCAGCTGCACTGTGAATGTTCGCTTGTAACCTCGCACACGATATCTGTTGTCGCCGAACGATGGCATTTGGAAACATGAATTATTTACTTGCATTTGTGTGTCAAGAAGTGTTTCGATTGGCTCACCTGATACCAACGTTAATAATAGTTCGGGTGGTGAATGTAATTCTGGCAATTTAAACTTTTCCACCGGCGCAGCATATTCCTGATGTTTCATTCTTAAATTTGTGGGCAACTGCATACACGCACTGTAATCAAAATTAGCATCGTAAGATAATGCACCAAGATTCAACGTGCAGTTTTTATCTGGATTGAGTAACACAATTTCGAACGGTTTCCAGCTTGCTTCTCGTTGCTCGTCTGTTTCAGACGAACGGACTTGAGTAGTGTGTACTCGAATGTTTTCAGACATACTTTCCGCTGCTCGCCTGTTCCTGAAGCTCGTGTGATATTTATTATCTAATGTTGACTGGCAATTGGAATTCATTTTGTTTGTATTTAATTCAATTCAATTCAATCAAGCGTGCGTACTCACACATTGAAAACACAAGAACTACCGCTAATCTAAATTGTATTGGCCAGAATCTGAAAAGAACTTATATGGCGGCAGAAAAATTATAGTGAAAATTTTAACCAATACATTCTTTCCAAATTCCCCATTTAGTCTCAGCATGACTTACGCTATCAGTAAAACAACCGTAAATATTGGTTACTTGTGGGTGGTTTTGAGATGTTAGCCATAACCTGAAACTTAATTATTTGGCCGCAGAAAATCAAAGTATTACTTAGCGAATTCTAAACGACAATCTCCCTTAATTTTCTTATTAGATTCCCAAGCTATCAATCTAAAATTCAAATGTAATCGAGAAGCGCTCATCATTGGCTTATTTCAGAACCTTGATCAAAATGCACATTAGAATTACAATTTAGAACTGCGATGCAAATTTTACAATTATTCATTAAGAATCAGCCGAGAACTCAGCATAGTCAAAATTGATTTTAATTGTGTAGAATGGAGAGATACCAGAACTTCATCTAAAACTTATTTTTCAATTTTCGGGATGATAAAAATGTGAGCATGTGGTAATCATCACTTGATTTTTTCACAATATCAGCTACCAAATTATATAACTTTAGCCGAAAAACTGTAGCCGTCAAGTCTGGCCGATGTTCCACTAGTTTCAGGGCTCATGGTTCCCTGGAACCCCCATTCTCCCCTGGAAGCTAGGTGGTAATATTACAGATTTTCCAACCTGCTTGCTTTCAAAATCTGCGTTACGTTTTAAAAATACCATTAAAGCCATAACTATCTGCTCTCAATGCCGGTTGATTGTTTCGAATTCAATGAAGATCATTTGGCTCTGCGCGAAAATAAGCGTCAGCTACGTATTGCTGGATTAAACGTCCTGTGTTCAGCAACTGGGAAAACTTCTCTCTAAATGACAAAATGATAAGAAATATATTTCTTGTCGGTTCCTTTAAAAAGCAACACATTTTTGTGCTCCAACCTTCCAGACCCACCGGAATTAAAATCGGTTGCATTATGGTATTGGAAGATAGCAAATGTCAAATGCATGACAATATCCCGGTCAAACGGTGGTTCTCCTAATTTGCTTTGAAACACTATGGCCACCTCGTTAACCGTTGGAGTATTGGTCATTGTCTCTGTCATAAATTAGTGTTAACGCCACATTGGTTGGCTTCGGCAGCGTGCTTCGCGTTTTTCTACTTCATGAATGATTTTTATTGCTTTTGCAAGTGAATTATATCAACTAAATTTTTCATGATCATTTTCATCACTGTTTGTTCGGACTGCATCGTCAGGATATACGTGCATCTGGGTAAATTTTTTGACTTCATTTCCTTCAGAATGCACTATTCTAATCCGATGAACGATTCGTCCGAATACGCGAAAGGTATACAATACAGGTAAAAAAAATTCTAAATACCCGGTACAATCATCAAGAGGAGATAATCAACTTGGCTCTTCTGGCAACATCGGGTAAACGCAACTACTAACTAATACTATTTCCAGTTCTTACTTCTGCAAAGTTAAGGGAAAAACGATATTTTCACACGATGCGCATTAAACCCAAAAAAATTTCAAGAATTGCTGCTTCATTACTGAAGGCACTTTCTGCCAGCTCTCGAAATTCTTGGGTAACCGTCCTTTATTATTCTACTTCTAGTGATGTATATTCAACATATCGTAAGCAATAGTTTTGAAGTCGTGTGCCACGCTGTTCAGGTGTTTCAGCAGCTCTTGTTTAAGAAGTCCTGCTTCGATCGTTTTCAAGCCAAATGTCATTCAGCCGGGCCTGTGGCTTTAATTTTGTTGATCCTGCTGTGAAAGTGATCCTTTTTTAGGAGTTGATATCGATTTAAAAATCAAACATAGTTTGTTTACATACAAAAAATTAATTGTCCAACTTCACGTATTAGGCCTTCGGCCGGATTTTTTAATCCTGACAAACGTGGCTAGGCAAATGTCCTTGTTGTGAATTTTCTATGATGTGACATTGTTTGCATTTCTCGATCGAGACAATGCGATGTAGAGCGGACTGTGTTAGAAGACCGCCGTATCGAGATCGATGCGAATGCTGTCGAAAGTCTGGCCCTGTGCTTTTTTGTTAGCTGGGATTATTTGAATTTGTTTTTGCTCCAGAACAAGCACCAAAGTGCATCGGAAGAAGTTATCGCCACGATTGCATTCGAAGATGATTCCAGCAGTGTTAAAATTTTGCTGAATCTTCAATCGAGTTCCGTTGCACTTCGGATTCAGATTACCTCGCGTCCTTACGATGACGTCATGCGTCAACAACAAAACAAGTGGTACTAAACCGATAATTTTGTGCGAATTTTGGATCTTCAGAAATGTGTGTAATCATGTCGATGATCTTGCGGTTCATCTCCAGCATCTGTTGATTGGTTGGAGCAACAATGACTCGAGCAGCAATAGATTAGTTACTCTGTCGAAAACCGATTCGATGAGTCTTTCCGTCATTGTCACGTTCTGTTTGATTTGAGCAGAAGCGCCATCGAGTATTACATGCTCACCTATGCCGATTTGAAGAAGCCATTCGTTGTGTTGTTCTTGGCCTTTGTTGCGCATGTATGTCATCAGTGTTAACACGGTGAAGTGGCTCCAAAGACTGCAACTTTCGAGCACGTCAGTGTGAGTTCCTTTTGGCACAACAAGATGAGTTTGTCGAAAGTCCTCACTGAAAACGAATACCTTTCTATCGAAGGATTTGTCGCTGTTCATCATCCCACGCGAAAATTACTCAATGCACCGCAGTTTGTCTTTGATACGCGTTATGATATCATCGATAATGTTGAGTGAAACCTTTCGTCTGCTTCTATAGAGACTTCAAGCGCATCGGAAACACATTTTACCAACATTCCTGCAATTCTCGCACAAATATCATATGAATGTGAATCGGAGTTGTTTTGGCATCTAGAAAGTGACGTTGATTGACAACGTACCCATCTTTCATCTGAGTCCGGAAGTCTGCGCCCAATAACTGATGCTTTAAATGTATCGTATATCACAACGTTGAATTTACGTAGGGCTTCCAAGCTGTCGAGCAGCCTCGAGTATAAACGTTCTTCATATCTCGGGCTGACGGAGTACATTTGAATGGACCTTCGCTCCTCCTCGCTGACATGCTTTCCATATACCTTAAGTATGTACGAAGTGGTGTGGAATCTCAGTGTAGAGATACTGCTTGCGTGTTCACTATTTGTGAACGAGTATTCTTCATGGCCAGCTTGGAAAATAATTATTTCTTGGTTTGGCAGATGGACGGGAAGTCGCATCACAGTATGTAAACGATCATGAATTTTCAATTCAAGAAATCTTCACATTGCTTCGGATGTACTGCCATAACGCGTATTGATGAAGTTTCTAATCTTGTTGTAGTGAAGTTCAGGTTGGCAGCATGATGTGAAGGCGACATTGGTGCTGTTGTATGAAATGAAAATGTACTTGTAAAAGTACTTTACAGCGTTCAATGATATGCTGACTTCAACGTTGATGTGCACATTGTATTTGATAAGGAAATGCAGACTGTAAGAAACAACATAATAATTGTCCATCACAACGCCTCTCACTGTTGCTGGAGCACTGCTGCTGTCGATAACCATCGACATTAGGCAAGGTTAGTTCAGTAAATGGTTTGGAAAATTACATTGAGCAATGACCGTTTTCTATACATGACACGGTTCGGTTGTGAATTCCACAAGGACCACGCATCATGCACCGCCTGACGACCTCGTGTAGTTGAATTGCTGAAAGTGCTACCAAGATGCGATCGTGCTGGAGGCCGCCACTTTTGAAGCTTAATCGAGTAGCAGGAAGCTTTGGAAATGCCGAAGATTCACAGTCAGATCGTCTATCAAAGCCTTTAATGTTATTTTGAACATTTGCGCTACCAAGTCTGGCAATCAGCTCGCCCCTCGCTCGGTGCCAAGTCCTCCCTTATTCATGCCAATTTGGGTTTGTCGTGAATGAGATGAAAAGTTCGCGTATATTACGGGATGCCAACTGCAATGTTCTCGTACTGGACTCAGTTTGCGATGTGTTTAGCGAGTCATTTATATTGCTGTGTACGCAGGCTTTTCTATAGTTTGCTCTAATGTAGTTCAATCTGATGGCTTCGGCCTGAAGATATGAGTTCACCAACCATTGCTGCCTCAACTGACCAACTGTCATAATTGGGTTGAACATATTTGACGAATCGATGTGAGGGCTGCTTTGAACTGAAGCATGCTGATGTCTGTGCGTATCTGAAGCGTTTATGCTCCTTCATATGGCTCACGGCAGAGTGCATAAGTCATTGGATCCAGAAGAGGACTTCAATGCAGCTGGATCAACCGGGTTTCGTGGATATATGCGAATGTCATGCTCAAATGGTGTTGAGTTTGAGTGGTATGGTGTTGTCTGAAGATGCGATCGATTCCGTCTAAGTTCGACTTAAACATCTTTTATTTGGTGGATGATTTTGCCGTGGCACTGTCGCCTGAGTGTTGTCAGCAAATTGTCGGGACTGGCTGTTTTGTGGCGTTGTATGAGATGGTCTTTGGTAAGTTTCTCCATGAATCTTGAACACGTAATGTCCACGCCCAGGTAGCTCTTCGATTTTACCTGCTACAGATGCAATTGAAACAGCGTTCGTGTATGATCGGAAATGGTCACGGAAGTTCATGTTGTCTGGGTTGGTTATGTTAGATAAGAGCGACCGGAGGAAGTCGGCATAACGAAGCTCCACGCCGTTATCGTCTTGTAGATTCAGTAGTGTGACTTTGCCCTTCTGACAGCAATGTTAGAACTTTTTGACAGCTGGCCATTCGGTGGTGATGTTCAGAAAAGCGCAGAACTGGCAGAACACGTGGAACTGTCCGCAGTCGTGAGAATCTACATGGATGAGCTAATTGCTGACCAGAACTAATGGCGAATCGCCGTGCTTGCGCTTCCTCTGTTGTCTCTTTCTCGCGTCGCAAACGATGCGCTGTTGCATTAGCTTGTCGTCGCGCTTGCCCGTCCTCTGATGTTTCTCACTCGCGTCTCAATCGTTTTGCATCAGCGAGAATATCTTGGTGCTATTGCCGATAACGATTTTGTATCTTGTTCTTAAACGACGGCCTTTATGATTTTATAAATTTGGTTTCAAACTTTATAATTTTTCCTTGTATATTATAACAAAGTAAACCTTCAACAATGTCTAATAGTTGAGTGGTATTAATGATCGGTTACAACTCTTGGGATCGTGAGATCGATTCGAGGCGCGCTCGTAAAATTTTTGTTATCCTTAATCTTTATAGAAGGACGTATAATTAGTGGCAACATGCAATACACTATACACCTAAAGACTATAAAATAAAATTAATAGGCCAATGATAATTGCCTAGGTATAGTGTTCGAATTCATGATTGATTTCTTATTTTAAGCATAAAAATCGGGGAGGATGCAAAAGGGATTTTACATCATCAGATTACGATCTGTGATATAAATGAACACAACTATGACCCCCTGTCGAAGTGCAGAGCTCATGGGCCACCTTTTTGCTAGTACTATAGGTTGTCATGGTCCATGGAGTTATGCAATGTGCAGATGGTACCAATGAAAGTCGAATCTATAGCGGTACGTCCTCGAATTGGCTAGCAATGGCATAAGGTAGAACGTGAAAAGCGAATCGCATTGCGAGACGTGTTAATCTATTTTTTTTTTACTTTTCCTAGACCTCGGAAACGGTCGTTAATTTAGTAATTGCGTTTTAATTTTACATCGCAAAAAATTTAAAAACATAACATTACCAAAAACTAATTTACCAATCCATGTGCATTTTTGTTATTTCTATAAATTTTGAATTCCTTGCATTTTTATCCCCCGTCCCCAATTTTTTATTATAAAAATCGGAAAAGTATAAAATGGAAAATCATAACATATTTTTATGATTATTTCTCGTCGTATCGTCGTCAATAACAAAGTCATGTCATATTACTTAATTGACCAAAAGATAAATTTATTGTGATGCGAAAATGGCAATAATATAAAATGAACGGGCGTGATATGTGGGGTTGCCATATGTACTACGTATAACATATTATAATCTGTGGCAACAATTTCTATTACACCGCATGAGAAATTCCAATCTCCTTTGGTGTGGATAACAAAATTTATATGATAAAATTATTTGTACACCATTGATTGAGTGAAAAATGCTACCATACACAATCCGATCTAATATTCTACAATTGAAAATATAAAAAATCAACAAAAAAAAAGTTTTCACAAGTAATTGAACATTTTCCAATTTCAATTGATTTTCCTTGCCTCTTCTATTTTATATAAATCTTCATTTTCATCTCTTCAACCATAACCCAATTCCATCATCATAAAACAGTACACAAAAAATGTTACAAATCCTTTGAAACGTTAAAAGAATAAAAAAAATATTTCTTATTCATAATCAGGGTAGATAAACAATTTTAATTTTAAGAAAACCTCCGTTACACACTTATGTCTAGATTATTGATTTGCCTTAATTACAAAGCTTTGTGTTTGACGATTAAAAAATATTTCGCTTTGTACATGGATTTATATTATCAAATATTTGTTGTGGTTTACGATTACACACACACACATACACACTGCTTTGCATAAATCGTTTTTCTGGCGAATATAATATAATATTAACCACCCAACGAACATATTCACACGGAAGTTAACCCATGAACACGAGTTTGTTGCTGTTGGTGTAAGTAATTTCCAAGGATTTTATTGACGTGAGAACCAAAAAAATAGAAAATTATATTTTAACAACTTAAAATATGTCTTTAGTTTTGTTATTTGGTTCTTCGATTGCTTAAACGACAGACTAATGCTGTTTAGATAGACTAATTTAGTTTCTCATTACTGCATAGCCGTTCCACATCTTATTTGACCGACTACCCCGTCAGTTGAAATTTTAAATTTTTTAATATTTGTCGTTCGTGGAAGAAAATAAAAAATTTTGATTTAACAAAATTACATTTTAACATAATAATTGTTAATCTACTTTATCGACATTTCAATATACTATTTATGTAAATCTTCTTTACCGATATGTATCGGCTATCATCTCTTTCAGACTACTTTGAATCTGCATTCTCGCCATTTCAGTTAACAAATTTTGCTTGACAGCTGAATTTGTATTATCGATATTCTTCGGTTGGGGGGTTTCGGCTAACTTATATTACATTTCTTTATATTTTCAAAATGTATTAAACCAAAGGTATTGTTTGATTTTTTTTCTGTTTTTACCTTGTAAGGGCATATCATCAGATATGGATTTTTGAATCAAATATCAAAAATGGCAATATGTACTACATTCGGTTTGTTTGAATTGATTGTGTGACGTTCGGATTACGGAATGTGGCTCAGATATTCTAGAGGCTCATTTACTCAATCTTTCGAGATACCAAATTCACGTTTCTGCTTGTCGACGACATTTTTGTCACATCGCCCACCCTAGACCAACACATCGAACACCTATATATAGTATTTCGGCGTTTACAAGACGCCAGTTAGCGCCGGCGTATATATCAGCTGAAGCAACAACAAATTGTGTGTGTTCAATCTCTACTAAAGGTAGGATCAGGGATTCTTCGTTGATCGAAAGTCATCAGTAAAATCAGTAAAATAACTTGGTGTGATTAAACAGCGATCATAAACTACTAAGCTTCTTTTCGCGAAAACGGCAGACGCGGAGATACAGCATGTACTAAATTTAGTCAAGTTAATCCTTAATAAGTTTGTGTCACTCCGCCTGTATAAAACACACGTTGATATAGTCGGCCTTTTCATCCGAAAATCAACGAATCATCCGAAAATCAACGGTATTGTTTAACAATCATAGACCGTTTCTCACAACGGCTTGAGACCGCGTCAATGCTCGGCGTAAGAGCCTAAATAGTTGAATGTAGTCTCCGGCAGAGACCCTAGCTCGAAACCGTCTCACAAAGTGTTTTAAGTTGGTCGAACCAATACCACCAACGCAACATATTAGAAAATTAGTAATATTTGTCTTTAAAGATCTCGTAACTTGCTCGCATGTCCTGATTATTATACACGCGGTGGGTCTTATGTGGTCTATCGAGTAGTGCGTCGAAATGAAAAGTGCTATGCAATATTAATAAAAACGCGAATACATATGTATCGATGAAAGCCAGGTATCATCGAATTAGACGACAAAGACAACACCGTTCGAACATCACACAACGCCCCGTCGGACGAAACTTCTATCAATATTGTTCAACCTACCATAGAAACCATCGCATAGCCAAGCCCATATTTCGAAAATGGTAACAAAATAGTTAAAAAACGGGTAAAATTCCAATCTGGACTTATACAATTTACAGTAGTCGAAACGACAAACCAAAACGCGATATCGCGCGACCCTCTGTGTTTAAGCAATCGTCCTCTACGTTCACTAAGAGAGTGTGGCAGCACTACCAAGAATATAGCACATCATTTTCTATATAATTATTGTAGATATTTTCCACGATTTTTGCTATCGCTGGGAATGCATGTGTCCCACTCCATACCACGTGTGTAAGTATACGCTACAAATTCTCAATATAATATAAATTAGAGAATGAATTAGTTACGTCAGCATTTCATATAATTCCATTGCTTTATATACTAATATGCCTGAAGCAATAATGAGTGAAACTTAAGCCAGCACCCACAACTCATTGATATTTGCTTGTGGGCGCATATTTGGTTCATTGTGTCTTATAGCTTTATGAAGGTGATAAAACTTTTTTATAGCTGTACAAAATTTTGTCGTAACTTTAAGTTACATTTGATATTCGGCACAAATTTCACCCATTTTATTTTATCGCTTTGCGAGGGTAGCCAAAATGTGGGTGAAACAATGACGTAACGCGTTTCTTTAAATCATGTAAATTCTTTAATTAGATTTAGTACATTTTAAAGTTAGAATTAAAAGCCGTCAAACATTTGTTCACTCATCTCACTTTAATTTCCTGCTATTCGCAATATATTTTAGATTTAAAATTGTTAAAAGTAAAATAATCGTCAGTATAAAAAATCAATAAATTTTTGCTTTCATTTTCCTGAAATATGAATGTAAACACCAATACACCCTGCCAGCCAGAACAATACATATATTTAAACACAGCCAAAGCCCGAACAGCACAACAACAACACCAATTCAAATTAATGATGATTTGATGAAAGTATTTTCTCTCCCAGCAAACAAAAACGAAAATCATTGGAAAAGGGAAAAACTAATTTATAAGGCAGATTGGAAATAATTTCCATTAAATTTTTTTTTAAGACTTTAATAACCTCAATTTGATACTTGTCTCTCTAGCTATCTGCTATGTATGTACTCGTATATATGTATAATAAACGAATATGAATGTGTGTGCCTTATTGTGTATGTGTAAAAGCGGTATACAGTAGAGAAAGTTCAAAATGATTAGAAATACGGGTCGGGTTTTGATTAGTTGAATATTTGAACTGTTATGTTTGAATAATAGATTCATTTCCGCTCAATTGCTTTCAAAAAATAAAATTTAGCGTGCTAGAAGGAACAAAACAATAAACCATCCATCCGCCGTTCGTGTATAACACTAGGATTTTTCCCCAAAACCAACAAATAAAAATCGCTCATATATATGATTCCTCTCACACTTTGGCGCTTTGGATGTATAACAACGGGAAAAATTGCCGTAAACAAAAGCTTTAAAGCATGGATATTTTCTGTTTGTTTTGTTTTATGGAAATTTACCCTCTACTTGTTTCGATTGGCTATGGGTAAAGAAGCATTGAACCTTTAAAATATCCTCATAGAACAATAGAAGAACATTTTACAGATGGAAAAATTGATATTTTTCTTTGATTTTCACATCAAAATTTATCTCAACCTAGAACAAATACACAGTGTTATCTTCTAACCATATTAAACTTGTTTTATTTGTTCACACTATCCACATACTCGTAGACGTATGTTATTATCATAATATTATTATTACAGGTGCGGCTCCTCGTAGGGTACTTTGTAGCCCAATACTTGGTAGCCATATTCAAACTGATGTTTTTGAACGGTTTCTAACAAACGTGTGCTTAGTTGACAGTATCGAACACATTTTGAAATTCGGTCGTCCGTTAAAGTTTAATTTCTTGACATTTTCCAATCATTTTTAAAATTTACAAAAAGTGCATGTAAAGTACTAGAATGAAATTTTATATTAACATTTAATATTATGATAATTTTGGTTATTAAAGACATTTTAATCACCCAATTGGCCTTATTGGTGTTACACGCCACACAATAAATGAGCGCCTAACTACTAAAAAAACCTTGCTTTTACAAAATTTTATTCAACAACTTAGATTCCTTTAAGAGTGATACTTTCATTACTAGTGGATGCTCCACTAGTACTTTTCTTATAGGACGATTTATGGATGGAAATATTGGCCTCATGGTGAATTCAAAACTTGAACTTACAATCCCAGCTTCTGTTTTACCTACGCCTAAGATTCCATTACGAGTCATAGTTTCTTATAATTTTAGTTTCTCCATACTTCCTTAAAACCCTGCACCAATAAGTATGAGAATTGTAAAGAACTGTAAAATTTTGCAGCGATAACCATTGACCAACCGATGCAAATGAGATCTTTTCCAGGCATAACACTTTGAACGTTAAATTTTTACAGATTTTTGAAGTTTGCGCGTGTTTTTCACTGGTCCCAATTATGCCGAACTCTCAACATGAAAATTGACCTGGTAAATTTTCCAGCGATAACCATCGGCGAACCGATTCAAATGAGACCTTTTCCAGACATAACACTTTAAACGTAAATCTTATTTTATAAATTTCTAAAGTTTGTATGCGTATTTCACTGCCCCCCAATTTTCCCGAACTCCCGACATGAAACTTGTCCTGGAAAATTTTCCAGCGTTAACCTTCGACTTACCGATTCAAATGATCACCAATTCAAATGACACCTTTTTCAGACATAACACTTTAAACGTTAAGTTCGTACACATTTTTGAAGTTTGCTCGTGCATTTCACTACCCCCAATTTTCTCGAACTACCAACAAGATATTTTACCTGGAAAATTTTCCAGCGATAACGATTGACAAACCAATTCAAATAAGCCCTTTTCCAGACATAACACGACATTTTAAAGTATGCACGCGTGTTTCACTCCCTCAAATTTTCCTGAACTCCCAACATGAAACTTGGACTGAAAAATTTTCCAGCCATAACCATCGACGAACCGATTCAAATGAGACCTTCTCGTCTTCAAATGTTGTACGATTGCGCGTGTATTTCACTCCGCCCAAATTTCCCCAAACTCCCAACATGAAACTTGACCTGGAAAATTTTCCAGCGATAACCATCGACGAACCAATTCAAATGAGACCTTTTGCAGACATAACATTTTAAACGTTATGTTTTTATAACATTTTGAAATTTGCGCGTATCTTTCACTCTCCGAAATTATCCCGAACTTCCAACATGAAACTTGGACTGGAAATTTTTCCAGCGATAACCATCGATTTACCGATTCAAATGAGACCGTTTCCAGATATACTACTTTAAACGTTAAATTTAACAAACTGGCACGTTTATTTCACTCCCCCAATTTTCCCGAACTCCTAACATGAAACTTGGCCTGGATAATTTTCCTGCGATAACCACCGAAGAACCAATTCAAATGAGGCCTTTTCCAAACACACTTTAAACATTAAGTGTTTACAAATTTTTGAAATTTGCACATGTATTTCATTCCCCCCAATTTTCCCGAACTCCCACCATGAAACTTGACCTGGATGATTTTCCAACGATAACCATCGACGAATCGATTCAAATGAGATCTTTTCCAAACATTACACTTTAAACGATAAGTTTTTACAAAGTTTTTCAGGTTGCCCGTAAACATTATACTCGTATACAGGGTGTCCACCCGAAAGTTTTACTACTTTTTTGCCTATAAACATTTTTGAAATAAAAGGATATAGATTTATTGTTTACGGATCATTTATTTAATGTTTGGAATTATGTGTGAAAAACAATGTCTGCCAAAGTCTGCCTCTGGTAGCCTTACACATGCGGGGTCTTTTGAGTACTGCTAATGTTCCTTTTAAGTTGTTCAATATTCTCTGGTTTATTTGGATCAATATTACTTTTAAGATAACCCCATAAAAAGAAGTCGGAAGCAGTTAAATCGGGTGACCGTATGGCCAATCCACATCAGCAGATTTCGAAATTAAATGTTGTGAAAACATTTCTCGTAACAATTTCATGGTTTTTGTAGCAGTATGACATGTGGCACCGTCCTGTTGGAATCACATGTTCATCAAACCGTTGAAATGCAATTCTGGCCTAAAATAGTTCCTTAACATATCACGTTCGCTAGTGACTGTAACAGCTGAACCATTCGGATTTTCGAACAAATATGATCCAATGTCCCCTTCAGTTCCCCAATGTCGTGATTGATGAATTATTTATGGATTCTCTACTGCCTTGAACCGGAACGTATGGCGCCGCAAATGATTTTTTAGTAGCTTGATGATTAATTTGTCACGTGTGTGCTTCACGACTGTCAAGTATGGTTTAAATTAATATTCGCCTAAATGGCGGCAAAACATTATACTCTTTTTGGATGGACACCCTGTACATATTACATTCATTTGAAACTAATAAATTAATGCCGGTATTTTAATTTTATCTGTTGTTTGTTACAAATATAAACATATTTTCGGCTGATTTTATAGGTTAGTTAGTTTCGGCTGGGATATTACAATTTAATATACAATTTTTTAACTTTCGGCTGAAGTAGTCGAGACACAATCTACATTATCGATTTTTTACTTTCGGCTAACTTTAACAAGGCTCATCGAAAATATCAAATAATGCTTTGACTAAGGCAGTTTCCAAGGGGTTACAGTTTCGTTTGGATTTTAAGTTTATATTTACTGATCCTGACTTTCTGACTGATGATTTGTGATTTTTCTGGAGTTACTGTCACTACCGAGCAAGCTGATGAAAACCTGTGTAGAATTCAAAACTGTTATTAGTGATAATCTGTGTTCAGGAAGTAAATTAATTTATGTTAGATTCAGGTGCACTGTTTTGTTAAATTTTCTAAATTTACAACAATTGTATTGTATAAATTGAAGAACAATTTAGCTAAATTGAAAAAATATTTAGAATTACGTAAATTAAATTGAATTTTTAGTTAAGGTGCTTGCTACTAGGAGGCGATTTTTTTTTTTTTTTAATATTTACGGAAAAAAATTATTCTCAAGCACATTTATATATGTAAATTGTTTCGATTTTCGAGATGTAATAAAATTATATATAGGTATGTACAGGGACAAAATTAAAAAACACTGTATATCTTTGATTGATACGAGTATTGTCAAGACAAACAATAACATATGTTTGCAGTTGCTTTGGCAAAAATTTAAATTCACTAAATTCTCTTAATCCACAAAATCTTTTTTACCAGTGCAATACACGTTCAGATTCGATAAAAATGTGCTTCTCTCACTGATTATTTGTTTCTATTTTGTCTGTCATTTGCGTTCGTTGCACTAATTGCGATGCTCGTCGTCCAGCGCGCTTCGAGTATCGAAGAACGTATCTGCAGTTCATAGTAAATTTAGTGTAGCTTACACTATATCGCTGTAGTTATTGATACACATGGTTATAATGTTAATTTCCAAATATTTTTTTGGTCAATTGATTTAAATTATAATTAGGCAATTTGAATCACTACACATTACTTAATATTAAATGTATATATTATGTAGGTATACAATAAATCCTGTTTGACCAATCAAATTTTAAAATTAGATAATGCAATCACAAAGTAAAATTTTAACTGCTTTCCTGGGTAGCAACAACCATTTGGCGAGTTTCTTTAATGTGTTTAAAATGGCCTCTCATTATAAAGTGGGCAATTCGATGACTGTTTCGATTATTTAAAAATATTTGAAGAGCCACACGCCTACAGACGGCCTTGCCTCCCTAGATATAATATGTCTATCGAGGTACAATACGCGATATTATTTGACAAAACTGCCAAAAATTTGAAACGATATCAAATTTTGTCATTACGTTTACTTATATAGCCACTTTTCAAATTGTCATTTCTTCGCCGTTTCGTATATAAGAAGAAGGCATCTCATAATTAAAATCCATTTAAAATGTTTTCATAAATTCGCATAATAAAAGTTCACAAAAGTTCATCATTCCAATTTTCTTTATAATTTGAAATATTTTTGTTAGCTAGCGAGAGAAAATCGTAAAGTAAACGAAAATAAATTTTCACACCTTAAGCTTTTCTAGTTACCTCATTTTTTTGTTTTTCAACAGAACAGAACACCAACACATAAACCAAGTGTGTATTATATCTACATAAAATACAGAATTGAAGCTTTTTTGTAATGAATATACAATTATATAATGAAATGCTACACGTATATACGAGGTTTTCTTTATTCCGCAAAGAAGCATTCTTACGAGTCACCCGGTAAAGCTTTTATATACTGTGCTGCTTCACATTTTATTGTTCTTTTTAATGAAAATCAGCGAATCAACAATCATTCAACCTTTTAACAAGTATATGGTAAAAAACGACAATGACAGAAAAAAACTATGTACTTTACAAATAATGTAAAAAAGCTGTTACATTAAGTGACTTGAATCGTAACACGAGAGCGAACAAAATAACAACACAAGTTTCGCGCCGCGCACAAGGGTGATTTTTCGGATGGGGATGAATAATACAAAAGAAAAGAAAATCTTTTTTGATGTGCCTTCAAATCTTATTCCTGTGTACTTGTGTGTGTCTATATATATATAGGTTTATGTATGAGTGTATGTGGTACGATGAAAAGCTTCTTTTTTCTGTAAATATACATGGCTGTATTGCGTGAATAATGGTAAGTCACGGATCAGTTATTGTTGTTCGGTGAGGTTTTGTTTGTGGGTGTTTCATGTGCGCGATTGATTAAATAGCACGGTATGCTTATTATACATGTGTGAACACATACATTTATTTTAAATACGGGGTCCCAATATATATATTATACCTTTAATTTCGTGAATATGCACACCAAATTTTAAATTTGACGACACGCCGAATGGCATACCACTTCATAGTTAATAAATGGTTAAGTAAAAGTTATGGTTTTATACGTCTTCATGTTTAGTCCTTGTTGACTCACCCTGTGTATATAAATAAACATATAGGGAATTTGGGTAAAAGCTTTTTGCGATCGATTGTTATATTTCAATTTGTAAAAAATTCAATTGAGTTGTTCTGGTTGTTACAAATTATGTATGTCGAATTGATAAATTTAAATTTAACAATGTCAATGTTTTGTGTGTGGCATGTACGATGTAACACGTTCAATTAATTCCAGTAAGATAGATTCACGGAAAACGTCGTACCATCTTACATGCTTTTATTCGAGGAAACTTATGCCTAAACATTATTTAATTGAAAATTGAAACTCTAACGCAACTTATCTCTTTACACTCAGTGAAATGGTTTAATCGTCTGGAAATAAAAGCATAAGCAGTTAAGTAGCATTTTAAGTAATGTCTATCCTACAATGGTTAAGCAAATTACAAAATATATGGTTTTTTAATATTCTTTTAAGATTTCAATTTTTAAGACTTGTGTACCTTAAGAGATCAACCATATCACTGTGATAATTATTTCCTTAAAATTATTTCCTTATAATTCGTTGGTACGAAAGAAAAAATGAAGAGGTGTAATTGTTGCATCCAACACTCGACTTTCTCTTCGACAAATGTACAGAAAAATTTAACTTACAGTATTTATGACAAAAATTGCCTTGTATAATCCTTATTTCTGCTTAAGTTTCAGAAAACCAACAAGGTCAACCATTGTTAAAAATTTAATCTCTATCGCAAAAGTTGAAATGGATGCTACGAAAGCTGCCACGTCTGGTACACAGATGTCTACCACATTCCGCACAGATTTCTCAATTTTTTGAAAAAGCTTTAGTACGAAGTTTTATTCCGAATAGTAAATCCATCTGGTCTGTAGAGATGCCGTGTTTTGGTGAAATAAATTTTTTTTGCCAAAACTCATCATTTCCGGTAAAATTTTAAATATGATCAACTAATTTTGTTTGAAATTTTATTTACAAATTTTGGTTTTTAATAATTTTTTTGTAAATGCAATTTACCTTTCAAAATATTTCCAAAAAACGAAAAAGCTTTCATAGGAGCTTAACTTCCGGTGGAGAAACGAAAAGGCTCCTATGGAAACTGCCACTTCCTGTGGACCGATTTCGGTCAAAATTCACTGGGATCTCCCAATCTATGGAAAAAGGTTAAGTATGAAGTGAATTCGTCTTGGCTGCAGGGAAGTTAGTTTAGTGGGCACGGTACACGCACATACGCACACACATACAGATTGCGTTCGGCTATACAGCGAATAGTAAATCTGCAAAAATCTCGAGGTCGAAAATTGTCATATTTACTATAGTTTTTTTCTGCTTACGTAAAAGGAAATATAAAAATGGGGGAGTGTTTTTGATGTGGGCAACACTCGAATACACCACACTTAATTTCTAAATCGGAAAATTAAACCTACCCGATTTTTGATAAAAACTATTTATTATTCAGAAAACCAAGAATGTCAACCATTGTTGAAAACAATTTTCTTCACTACAAACATTGAAAAGCTTTTACGGAAAAAGCTTAAGTATAGAGTTTCAACCCAATCTATCATTCCGTTTGAGCTGTACTGGTTCGAATTTTTGTTGAAAAACAGTTTTTTTTCTCAAAACGTCATTTCCGCTTAAATTTTGGTGCATCAGTGATCTGCACCGGTTTTGTTGCAAATTAAATTTAGCATCTTGTAGTTCATAGTTGTTTTTCTTAAAAAAAATGTCGAGGTCAACATTTTTCGTGATTCTTGTATTCTCTAAATATATTAAAAAACGCTTTTTAATTGAAGATTTTTTTTTTTGAACTGAAAAGTTTAAGCTGCATTTACTTATAAGTTTTTCTAATAATGTAGAAAGTCACCGAATTTCACTTCGGATTGGAGAGAATTCTGTGCGCAATCGACTCTTTTGATGTTCCTGACATCCTGCCAAGAAAAGCTACCTTCACGGCGTACAATGTGGAACCTTTTTCAATAATATCGAGAGTAAAAACAGATGCTCCTTCACAAACCTTACTACACTAAACTCAACGCACTGCTTTTTCAGTTGGATGTAAAATTTAATAATTTGAAAAATTTGATATAAACAATTTGCGAATCTGAACAGTAAACTACTTCCTTTTATAAATGCGCTTGAAAAATGAAAAGTATCCCTAAGACTACCACTAACCTTTCCAAAAATGATATCAAATTCCCATTTCCAGTCATGGCACAAAAATTTCGGCATTATTGGTCAAGAAATGGTTAAGTTCCGTTGTAATTGGCCATATTTAAGAACTTCTTCTAAAATAAATTAAGAACGATGTTCCATCCAGCATAAAAAATTCACCATAATCGGTTCAGAAATAAGCTAGTTCCATCCCAGTTGGCATCTCCGAGTACTTTTCCAAATATCATTTAAAATCCTATTTCCATCAACCATACCCAATTTCATCATAATCAGTTAAGAAATCGCATAGTTCCGTTCCAGTTGGTCATAAACCAGAACTTCTTCTAAAAATCATTTTAGAATTTCATTTTCAGCCAGCATAAAAATTCTTCATAATCTGTTCAGAAATAACGTTGTGCCGCTCCAGATTCTATTATTCCAGAACTTTTTCCCAAAATGACTTACGAATTTAATTTCTATTCATGGTACCCAATTTCATCCTGTTCGTTTAAGAAATGTCTTAGCTCCGTTCCGGATAGCATTATTTCAGAACTTTTCCAAAAATTATTTCAGAATCCCATATCCGCCTAGCATAAAATATTTCATCATAGTATGTTCAGAAATAACCTATTTTTTTCTCAGTTTACCACATTCCAGAACTTCTTTTATAGAGCTTTTTAAAACCCCATCTCCATGCATCCATAACAGGACATTAACCCTTCCCTTGATATTACCCCCGGACAATACCTGCAGACCAGCTACCCCCGGTTATTACCGACGATTATTACCTACTACCCCGCCATTACCACTGTTAATTTCCCTTCGCCACTCCCTCGATTATTATGCTCTCCCCCTCCCCGTAGTCATAGTAGCTATAATAATTGGAACATTTCGTGAACTTAGGGACCAACTGGTTGAGTTATATAAAAACACGAGTATTATTAGGAAAGAATTAGTTGATTAAGGGATTGTCTGATACCATTTTGAGTTGTCTTATCAAATTCCAATAGAAACATGAAAACATTAAAAAATTTGCAAAGAATTAGCTGATTATGGGGACAATATACCATATCGTCAGGAGCAAACTTAATTTTTTAATTATTTGTTACGACGGATTCGAGTTTCCGAAAAATAACGATTTTCTAAAAATGCTCCAATCGTCCAGAAAGTGTCAGTAATTGTTTTAAACGCTATCTCATCAACTAATATATCAAAAAGATGGATGGTCAATGATGCATTTGAGGGAATCAACTATATTGCAAACAGTCAGTCGAAACAATGTCGCCGATCACCAAACCATAAGCAGAAGAAGATCGTTGTCTCGTTGTGCAGCCATCTTACAGTAGAACAGTTAGATATCGCAGTCGGAGCACTGGATGGTCTATAGACGATGTATATTTGATCTTATTGATGACGAATTAGAAAAAACTAATATCGGCCGACTTAACTAAACAAAGTGGAATGTGATGGGGTAATAGGGCAATCTTCAACCCCTGGAATTCGCCAGTGGTTCCAGTCCAGAAAAAGAATGCCACAACACGATTTTGTGTTGATTACCGTAAATTGAATGAATTGATGATGAAGGACGGTTATGCCTTACCGCGCATTTACGACACCTTGGATACGCTGTCAGGAACCAACATTTTTAGGCAAGCAGCAATCTATCTTAATGAGAGAAAACGGCATTTCCAGCTGGAAACGGTCTTTACCAATTTATTGTAATGACGTTTGAATTAAACATTGCCTGCTACATTTGAGAGATTAATTTAGCAAGTGCTGAGAGGCCTAAATTGGAAAATATATCTAGTTTATTTGGATGACATCATTGCACTGGGCAACACATTAATGAACAGTGATGAACACGTCGACAATCTTAAACAAGTACAACAAGCGATCCAAATGACTGGATAGAAGTTAAAGGCACCTAAATGCAGACTATCCAAAGAAGAGCTTTCTATTAGGGTTATATTGTTTCAAGCAAATGATGTGCACACGAATCTAAAAAAGCTATAGAATCAGTAATGGATTGGCCTACATCTAAGAATATTAACCAACCAAGAAGTTTCCTAGGATTATGGTCCTACTACAGACGATGCGCAGGTCGATGGGATATTTATCTTGGATACAGATGCTAGCAACACGGAAATAGGTGCAGTGTTATCACAGAAGCAAGAAGGCTGTTAACACTTTCCGGGTTAAACAATTCCAAAAATATCTGAATAGGTAAGAGATTGTTCATAGTTAATACTCGTACAGTTTAAGGAACCCGAGTGACAAGTAGCCAGGTGGATCGAATGACTACAAGCCTGCACTTTCAAAACTAAAAACCGGCTAGATATATTGCACAACAATGCAGAACAGAACATGGAAGGACACTCGCTAGCAATATAATACGAGAAATAGCACGGTGGAACATCCGAAGCACATTTGGGAATTATAAAACCTTGGATAAGATAAGACACCGGTTTTATTGGGTCAATTAATT